>OX596261.1:9330776-9682360 GCA_951394255.1 Polyploca ridens
GGCTTGTCAGGTTAGTGTTGCCATACTATACTAGATTAAAACGATGATTATAACATTATAGTTGAAACCAATGACATAATGAAACACAAAATATGATATAAAGTTATATTTACCATGTATAAAAACGATATGTAAAGTTCTGATACTTATTCATTCATTAAAGTGCTTCTTATGGGTGTATTTAGATAATTAGGGGATCGTTTTGATAATTATTCGATAAAGTTATAGATTTAGTGATTATGTATACATTAAATATATAATATAGTTTAAGATGGCACTGTGTTGCCACAATGCCAATTTAGATTGTTGGTGCGCCACTGTTGTTACGATACAGTAACTGTGATCATTGTGTACATACATTCTGTACCTAACACTGACGTCACCCCTTTGTGTACTAAACATTTAAATTTCCAGAATTGTGGGCCAAATGTTAAATTAAATATCCTTTTTCGAGATACGTTCCTGTTGCTATTGAAATTTAGAATTTCTGCATTTGAAAAGAGCTTTTCTACTTCGTTTGTGAACTAGCTAGTCGTTCCTTTCGACCTCTCCTTGTACGGATAGTGTTCAAACTCACCTTCGCTCATTGTTGACAATTGAATGTGTGTAAAAAAAATGTCAATTCTATTTGTAATGACTTAGTGCCTAAGTGTGTGTGGCAGGATTGTAATTTGTACATTACATTGAGACAGTTTTTATTTGGACTGATGTTAGAGGGGACTTTAGAACGCCATTAGACTAGCTGTAACAGTAGCAAGACGTTGACGCTATAGCCATTGCCTCGAAAATAAAATTAGGACCTTTATAAGTGCGACATTTGGAAATTGTTTCGTAGCTTTGTGTGTGCGTACAATTAGCTATATCTCCTGTTTCAAGACTACCAATATCACTAATATTATGCAGTGTTATAGCACACACAAAGACGCTTATGGATCTGCGCAAACAATTTCTTACTCTAATACAACCGCGCAAAGTCTAATAACGTAAGACGTCCTTAATTGTTGGTCACATAAGAGTTGTTAAATAGTTGATGAACAATTTTGTAAACCATATAATATAAAGGCATTCTCAAGTTTGCCTTCGAATACTCATGTTTAATTTCACTTTACATTATCAAAATACCAAAGATACCATGATTTTAATGTAAATTATTTATTTATAGTAGGGATTGCTAATAACGTAATAACATTAATAATGTTAATTATTTTTTATGAATGTAACTGCCAATGTGTATACTTATTTTATAATTAACCAAAGTAAACGCACAGATAAATTGTTTATTTCGTAAATTTATTTATCGATGCGATAATTAGATGCTTTTACTCAGCCAGACTTATTTGGTAAAAAACGTTGACTTTAGTAATGGCAACATCGAAACTTGAAAATAAAACCTAAGTTTTTTTAATTGTCGATCGAATTAAAAAAGATGATTGGAATAAAGAATCGAACGCAGTTGTCATTTCTAGAGTCAGCAAAGAAACATTTGTAAAACATACGTAAGTGAGGCTAGTATTTGTAAATAGCGCGTTCTGTAATGTAATTAGTTTTCGTCGAGTAATTAAATTAAGCGTTAGTATTTAAGAGCAAGAAATTTTTTGAAAATGAATTGTTAAGAATTGTTTTTTGTATAACTTAAAAAAATATTGATGAAATGTACAATAACCATTTCTACGTTTAAATTACTGAACCACCTTTTTATACTCGTAAAGTTAATTGTAATCATAAACAAGCCTAGGAAGTCTCTCGTAATAAGCGTAAAATATTGATTTATAATATATTGAGAATTATATAGATCGTATCGTACCGTAGTAGGTATATTATAGACCGCTTAATTTTGTTTTGAAACTCGAAGCCTTAGTGTTAGAAATTGAAGACTTTTATTGAAATAAAAAACTAAGTAACTGTAATTACAAAAGCATTGGATTTATTAAAAAAAATGATCCGAAACTTTTATTTAAAAAAGTATAATGTTAAGGTATAGCGCGTTTACGTCACGTTAATCTCAAACTATCCATCACATACCTTCAATCTATTTTATAGCCTGTAAATATGGGGATTATGTTCATAATCGAAGAGTCGATATCACAGTTGAGAAAATGTTTATAATTTCGTCGCGTGTGCAATATTTTTCTACTTCGTAAAATTTTCTCGTGATTCTAATTTGAAAATTCAAAAAAGAATTTTAAAATTAGAATACCTGTGCACCACGATCGCCTCTTAGTCTGTTTGCGTTGAATGAAAAATAGCCAGCCCTTTACCACAAATAAAATTATTAATTTAGTGCTGATATTCAAACAGTATTTTATTCTGCTGGAAGAAAATGTTTGTGGTAAAGGGTATAGGAGTGTATAACTAACTATGGGAAGTGCCTAACTATTTACCTACTTGCACCTGTAGTTATTACGGAAAGCCGTTAACTCCCGTAAACCGAACATACACCTCACTACCGAAAATAATTTGGCTCTGGTTTAAATTTAAACTATATTTTGTCTCTTCCTTTGTAGCGAGAAGCATGGACACTATACAGCTTAAAATTGAACGAATGATTCAGTTTTATAAAGGGGATAGTGAGTTTCCGATAGCGTGCCTTTAGTTACATAGCTGCCGTATAGAAAATCGGAAGAATGAAATTGGAATATTTATTCGTAATATTTGTGCAATAAGTTTGAATTCTGTGAGTGCACCAAGAATGGATTAGACAAAGTACCTATAGTAACAGTTACTGTTATTTTCGATTCCTATTTCAATAAATTCTAAGTTAATTCATTAAAAAAAAAAGTCAAGGTTATAGTTTTAATGTGTGTTGTTACCTGAAAATGTTACCTACCTTCTTGCGAAGTGATTACTCTAATTGACTCACTATCTCCATCATTTCCATAACATTTGACGTTCGATAGTTTGGGGATTCTAAACATACTTATCATGTAATTTCATCCGTTCTCATAGACTTAATGAAATACATTTTTAATATAACTACATACCCTAAGTTGTTAAGACCGTAATGAGTTGCTTTTTAGACACTCTGTCATCCTTATAAAAAATGAAAATTGTTATTTAAACAACTGATCTTAATTTGAATTATATTTTGTCTCTTTACCTCACCATGCTGTTGGAGGCAAAATGTACTTTAGAGATAAACTCAGTACCTAATTTTCATTTTTTTTAAGGCATAGGTTAAGTAGGGGTTTTATAAATAATGCAAAATGCAATTTGCAGTGATAGAACTGTTACACTATCGCTGCCCGTATTTTATAGTGTGCAATTTTTTTTATAACTAGGGACAAATAGATTGTGAGACATTGATTTGCAAAATATGAAATAGTAACACCCAGTTTGGGAAAGGTTTTGTATTTTACTCTTCATTGTTTAAAAATGTTATGATCATTTTCTCATTAAAATATTATTAATATTATGCTAAATATTTTAGCAAAGGATAAAATGTATTCCTTTTCTTTAGTAAATAAAATATTGAAACTTGAATATCCGTTTTTATTATTTCTATGAGACCTTTCCTTCCACAGACAACTGACCATGTGAATGTGGAAGACCCATATTATTCTGTCTAGATTAAGTATCCTAACTATAATATAATAATAACAATCCTAACTATCCTACTTTGGTATGCAGATAGTCTATGGTATGAAAAAGGACATAGGCTACTTTTTATCCCGGGATCGCGGGTGAAACCGCGGGGGACAGCTAGTTTTTAATAATGAATGAATTAATGAAATGTTCTTTATTGTATACATTGACATAGTACACAAAACAAAAGTATTACACATTAAGGAAGTTATCCAATATAAGCGGCCTTATCGCTTTGGGTACAGTAAATAATTCTAAAGGTAAAGGTAATCCAAAAACATTTTTATGTAAAATGTTGCCGCTAAGACATATAACTTGCACTGTCAAAAAGTTATCAGATCTCATGTAGAGCCAAGCTTATAACTCTACTTGCCCTTACTCTACAAGCCCTAACTTCACAAACTCTACACCAAGAATCTTATATATATAAGATTCTTGCTCTACACCTTAGTCAAAATATGTGGCTTGGCCGTTTCGCTACTGTCACATGAGAGTAAGGTGAAAAATGTATTCACTGTTACTTTTTAACCGACTTCAAAAAAAGGAGGAGGTTCTCAATTCGAATGTTTTTTTTTTTTTTTATGTTTGTTACCTCATAACTCCGTCATTTATTAAAACTTGACCGTTATTTGAAACCTTATAAAATGAGATAGGCCTTCCTTGTTTTCTGCTCTAGACTTCCTTCTTTGTCTACCCAAATATTGCCGTCTCGCTCGCACATCTCCCCACTATTCACCCAGGCAGAGCGCGAGCTTGAGCTACGCGCGCTTTCTCGTCATTGGCGTCCTGTTTTCTGCAACGGACGGTTGTGCCTAGCCTAGCCTAGGCACTCGTAAGTTATTTGTATATTTTATATACCTTCGTACCTTCTTAGATTATTAGAATAATAATATATGATTTTAACGGTGTTACCGTTCGATATTTCAATTTAATTTTGATATTTTATGTTCATTGAACAACTAATTCTTAAATTATTTAATCTACCCACTTTTTATTGATAATTTTGCTTCTATTAATGTTTTATCCTTGGTTTTTCCTAGGTTAGTTCCTGTTTTGTTCACAGTTGAACATTAATATTTAAAATGCATGAAGTGCTAACTGTATAAATCACAACGTGCAAAATAGTGATAGCGGATATTGCCCTGAGCAAAAATTATCTAAAAGGCAGCGTAACACTGGGTCCAGTAGTACCTATATAAGCTCCTCAAGTAAATCCAATGCCTCATATATCTCATATATCTGATTCTCGGATCTATAATAAAATTAATAATGACCGCAGGTGGTGTTACGGTGTCGAAAACGTTAGCAGTGCCGTCTAAATAACAATTTATTATATAGTTAAATATTTATGAAATTTCCCGCTGTAACAACTTTGTGCTAGCTTGTGTATTACTAGTTACTTAAATTAACCTCTGATGAGGATCTTGCAATGAAGCGGTGATTAAAAGTGAAAAGTGATTTAAAGTGTTATGTAGTGAATCAGAATTATTACAAATTATTTGTACTGAAATTATTCAAATGAGGAATCGTGATCCGCTTACCAGACATTTCGCCTGCCATTATTGCTAGCCTAGTTACAGTGCTTAAAAAAGGTTAAACATTTTTGCCTCTAATAAAAAGGATCAAATGCTGCTGCTTAGCAAGCTAGTCAGAGCTGATCCATACACCAACCCGCGCAGGGCCAGGTGACTCAAAACATACCCGCGCAGGGTATTTTCGTGGATGTTGTGCCGGTATGCACATTCCCCATTATTGTTAGCCCCGCGCAGGGGCAGTGACTCAAATCATACCCGCGCAGGGTATTGTCTTAGATCTTGTGCCCGTACGCATATTCCTTATTATTATTAACCCCGCGCAGGGGCAGGTGACTCAGAACGTACTCACGCAGAGTATTTTCTTGGATTTTGGGCCGGCACGCACATTCCCCATTATTATTAACTCCACGCAGGGGCAGTGAATGAAATGTACCGGTGAGGGGTATTTATTCTGTTGGATGTTGTGCCCTTACTCCGTATGCACATTCCCCGTAATAATCAACCCTTTGCAGGGGCAGGTGAGTTGAAATATACCCTCGCGTGTATTCTTTTGGGATGTTGTGCCAGTATGCACATTATCAATAATAGTCAACCCCTTGAAGGGGCAGATGAGTTGAAATGTAGCCTCGTGAGGTATTTTCTTGAAGGTTATGCCTGTACACACATTCCTCATATTATTCAACCGCTTGCAGGGGTAGAAATGTACCCTCGCAGGGTATTATTTTGGATTTTCTGCCCGTACGCACATTTTCCATCATAATCAACCTCTTACAGGGGTAGGTGACTTGTAATGGACCCTTCAAGTCTGGTTTCAAATACATCATGTCGCGCCTCACGCATATATAAACCTTTGCATGACCTTAGAATACACTCTCGCAGGGTACCTACTACGTTTGGATGGTGTGTCTCTACGCACATTAACAACGAAAGGATTAAAAAGGCAGTGTGGTGTTCGAAAAACTATTTTGCTTTTCAATTAAAAATTAAATGATCCTGCTTCAGAAACAGGTCAAAGCAGAATTTTACTCTATCCCTGCCTCGTAGGAAAAAGGGACTCTAAATATATACCCTCAACGCAGGGTATTTTACCTAGATATTGTGCCTCTTCTCACAATCGCCATCTAAATCAACCCATGCAAGGGCAGGTGATTTGAAATATTCTGTCGCACAGTCTCTAATATAACCACCCACATGGGAATAGTTGGTTTTAAAATGTTCATTTGCAAAGTCAAATCATTATCAAATCTCACACGGGCAAGTAACTGGAAAATGTACCCTTACAGCGTACTGTTAAGTTTTTGACTTGGAGGTTGGTGCCCTTACGGACTTGTTCTTATATATTTATCCCTCGCAGGGATCTTACCATACTCGTTTTTTGCAAGGTGATTAAAGATTGACACTTAATAATTTCAAAGCGGGACAATCAATTCTATTCCACCAGCAGGGTGACATCTAAGCACCCCCGGTTTATATACTGAAAATAATATAATATAATACACGGTCGATGCGTATTGTTTTACCAAAAAACCGTTGGTATTGTCAAGTCATTCGGTTCAGTACTGTGGTATCAGATATCCACCCACACCATTGAACATAGTCTGCTGATGCTAAAAAGTGGTGAATCTCAGTTCCCAGTTTAAGTGTATTCCGAACCGGTGGTAAATTCAACTGTATGTAACAAATTAACGTTTATAAGTGCCTTATCAGGACCTTTTTTTTTTTTTTTTTTTTTTTTTTTTTTCGTGGGGAAATCCTCATGGGATACCCGACCGCCTCGGGGGTAGCGGCCAGGTTATGTCGGACTTGTACCGACTAAAACCCCACGGTGGTCGCCATCTGCGCTATAGAGAGGGGGGCGGGCTCTCGTGTTGAACGCGTACCTGCTCACCCCTCCAAGCGCGGCGCTTTGATAGCTCGTCCCGGGGGAAGTCTGACACCTCCCCCCAGCACCCTCGCTGTGCTATCGCACGATGAGTCGTGACCACGTCGACCCATCGTCCTCCCCGGGGTCGCTTCTGGGCGCACAGAGCCCCCACTCTGATTGCCCACAACCCCAAAGGCCCCGTTTAGTCGCCTTTTACGACAGGCAGGGGAACACCGTAGCTGTTATTCTAAGCCCGAGCTACAGGGCAGGAGGGCCGCGACGAGGCACGTTTGTGCCCCGGCGGCTTCGCCTCCGGGTGGGATCAGCCCTCTCCCGATCCCGCTCAGCAGCCTCCTTCTGGACCATTACGGTCTCACAGAAGGAGGCTACTGCTCTCCACGCTGTATCCCCGCTCAGCATCGCCGACACGACTGCTGGCAGGGAGAGATTCCGTCCAATTGCTTGGACCAGGATCCGCCGCTCGGGTTCCCATGCAGGGCACACCGCAAGCGTGTGCAATGCGGAATCCTGGTCGCTCCCACTGCAGTGGAAGCAGGCCGCCGTCGCCTCACGTCCGATCCTATACAGATAATCACCGAAGCACCCATGTCCGGTGATTATCTGTGTAAGTCTGTAGGTGAGTCGTCCACCTTGTCGCTGCATCCAGGCCTCGAAGACCGGCAGGACTGCTCCGACGACGCGTTTGCGCGCAAACCGCTCCTCGCGAAGTCTTGCGCGCCACGTCGCGAATGCGATAATTCGCTCCTGCCGTTTGATCGCCTCTTCTGGGTCGCCTCCACCGCTCTGACGGACGATGCGAATCCGGTCATAGACCCTCGCATCCATGTCCGCCAGAATATCAAGTGGCGGAAAGCGAGCCAGAATTGTCGCCGCCTCAAAGGATACTGTGCGGTATCCTCGTACGACCCGTAGTGCCATCCTTCGCTGGACGCTGTAGATTTTCGTCCTACAGCGTCGGATGGCCAGCCTCTTCGCCCATACGGGCGCCCCGTAAAGGGCTACGGATCGTATGACCCCCGCATAGAGGCGGCGAACTTCCTCCCTCGGTCCCCCGAGATTTGGCAGCAATCTGTGCATGGCACCCGCTACCCTCTCGATTCGGGGGACTAGGCGATCAAAATGCTCTTCGAAGCCCCAACGACTGTCTAGGGTGAGGCCCAGATACTTCATGTATCGCCCCACCCCAACTTCCGACTCACCCACTCGGACGCATGAGTTGGGTGGTTCCCTGCTTCTTGGCAGTTTGTGGAACCATAGCGCCTCCGTCTTGTGAGGCGCTATTTCTAGACCCAACTCATGGATTTTGGCGACTACGACCTCCACCCCAAGCTCGGCGAGCTCTATCAGGACCTAAACTGAATAAATGACTTTGATTTTGATTTGATCTCACTGACCTATTATAACGTGTGATACGGATTAAATGTTTACCGTATCGCTGATTTATTTCAACCCCGACTGGTTGTGCAAAACTCAGATCTCAGACATGTTTAAATGATGATTATGATTATGATTTCACTAGTAAATGTGTGGGACGCACATACGATTCTATGACCGATGCTATGCTCGTTAATGGCAACTATATTATGCATAGATAACTTGCCTACCTTTCGGTCTCAGCCAAAAGTTTTTTGCTTTATTAACCAATTGGGTAACAAACATATAGGGAATAAGGAATCGATTATTTGAATGACTTTCTCTGCCTTCCAAGGCGTTATGTTTTAATTCTAAAACAAGAATGAATAAAATTGTACTACAGAGGTTTACAATAGGTTGACAAATTTACCCACCCTCGCAGGGTTTTTGGGGGTCAATGGAATACTAGAAATATTATTGATTTTCTTTCAAAATCACCTTAGAGCCTAATCGGTCTATTGAACTTATCAAGCTTGGTAATATCCCAAAAGAGTCTGCACTATCGTGATTCGGCATACTTTTTTGATTCAACTGCAATCGCAATCTCATTTTCTATTGAAATTTATAATCAGATGAAGCCTGTAAGCGCAATAAACAGTCGAACAGTTGTTGTCTAGCCAGGAAAATGTTGCATTGCAATAACAAAGAACTCCTCGCTATCTCGAAAGCATGAAAATATCTAAATTGAACGTCACCTATATTCGGAATGAGGGTGACAATCATCTGATGAACCGTATCATCGTCATATGAATGTAACATTTCAATTTCTTTCATATATTAGATCCTCGTCTATTGTTACTGATTACCAACTACTGCTAGAGGAGCACTTACACAGCGGATACGCCTGCAAAATAATATGGAATGTACATACTTAGTTGAAAGTTTTGTCTTTAGACTAAAGCATGAATAAATGTTTTACGAAGAAAAATCACCTTTGTTCCTCGTGGAATTACCACCTAGCATAACATTACCCTCTATCTTGTTTAATCTCAACTGCTACCTCGGCTAAATTGGTTCGAAACAAACTTTTAGTAAGTAATTCCTCGATAGTATTTCGGAGGGCAGACCTCAAGTTCAGAGCTTTGACAGTCCCATTCACGATACAGCGCTATCGATAGATACATGGACGGTTTTTCTCCCTCCAAGTAGGTACCATAAGATGGTCTGGAATTATAGAAATATGAGTATTGGATTGCTTGTTGTGACCATGGCATCTTTGTTGAAAAATCGCTTATAACCGTAGCTTGTTTGAAATAAAATGAACAAACTTAAGTAGTCCATTTGTCACAATGACTCCTGTTCCACAGATCATCCTGTACTAATAAAGTTATTAACTACTTGCTTCTTACACTTAGATGAATGTTCATTATGCTGAATAAGTCAGTGGTATCAAATGTATGCAGTTTTAGTTCTCATGTGTTGGTTGGACATATTTTGAGATATATTGATACGACAGATAGTCGATTGACTCGTGTATTTTTTAGATACATATCTACACACACAGCGTTGTCTTAATTTTGTAATGTGTTAAGGTTGCCTTCAACTTTGTACCTTGTGTAAGTACCCTTGTACCTACATGACTTCACTTTCCAGTTTTAGAATAAGTAAAAGTTATGTTATGATGTTACTTTTGATCGGACTTTAGAACTTATATTTCTGGTTAATATTTATGCAGTAATGTTGCTGGTGATTATAACAAAATACCACATGTAAGTAAAAATGTACTGTATGTAATTAACGTTTTGATTACAATATATGATGTACCTACACGTGTCGGAGATAATAATGTCGGTAGGTACATAGACTATAGCAAAACATATAGCTATCCGTTAATGTGTGTACAGATTGTATTCCCCTCTTATACGATAGACGTAACACAGCAAAATCCACCAACTACTGACAAGACCTGCCAAAGCTGCATCTTTAACAGGGTGCGAAATAGAATAATTCATCGCTGGTGCTGGCATAATCAGTTCAGATCCACTAAATCTGGTCACATGCCCATTAGAGATCTGCAATCCTTTCAAACAGTTATATAGCTGACAATAAGCTACTAATCGCGGGATTACATTATCTTCGCATGATTAATTAAATACTTGAATGTTGCTTTTCACATACTATACATGTTTTTATGCTCATCAATGATTTGATTAAGATCTTTGCTTCTAGCCATTTACACCTACATATTTCGTTTGTACTTTATAAATAAAATTACAGTACCTCGCACATCTTAGTATTTTTGATACCTATTCTCTCTCACGATACCTTCAGACTTACACAGAAGTCTGTACACGTATGACCTATACTGGAGAAACCACAGGCACCTACCTGTCACAAATAACTTTATGCTACAAGCATAAAATCACATTGGCATCCACTTTCACCAGGCGATAACAAACACGTCTCATTTTATAAGGTTTCAAATAACGGTCAAGTTTTAATAGAAGCGTTTTACCTGAAAATAAAACGCATATTAAATACTTACCTTATTTGAAACCTTAATTTTTAGTTCTGCCTGGTATTTCGACTCAATGACGAGAAAGCGCGCGTAGCTCAAGCTCGCGCTCTGCCTGGGTGAATAGTGGGGAGATGTGCGAGCGAGACGGCAATATTTGGGTAGACAAAGAAGGAAGTCTAGAGCAGAAAACAAGGAAGGCCTATCTCATTTTATAAGGTTTCAAATAAGGTAAGTATTTAATATGCGTTTTATTTTCAGGTAAAACGCTTCTATTAACCGATTTGGAAAATTCTTTTTTTATTTGTAAGGGTACGCTTCCCGTTTGGTCCCATTGTCATCAGATCAGGATTTGATTACTTCTTAGTGTACTTTGAAGTCGGTTTAAGGTTTTTGTAAAACAGTCCAATTATTTGTTATAGAATAGTTCTTGAAGTAGCCGAAATCAAAAGCAAGTCTTCGCCCATTTTCTCTAAAAATTTATTAAGTTAAATATTTTTTTACTGATACAAGATAACTTAAAAACTAAAACTATAACTACTACAAACTTAAAAAAAAAAAAAAAAAAAAAACCCTTAATCTAACAAGCCACTACCAGTAGGCAACGTTCCCAAAATGCTGGCTGCATTGCCACGTTGTATGGCAATGCTTAATCTCTGCCCAAAATAAAAACCAGCATTTTGGTCACGTGTTGCTTCGACCAGACGTCCAGATATATCTTTGAAAATTTTATGTGCTCCCGGTCCCCACGGTCCCAGAGTTTCAACCCCAAAAGGCTCAAATATGTAGCCGCTGTCAAGGGTACTATATTTGCGCCTTTTGAGGCTCTCCGCTGATTCCGCCGCCGCACCAGCCCTGATTTGAGTTCCAGGAAGATGAGACGGCGCAAGAGTGTCTACGCAAGTAGCGTCCCACACTAAAGGCCGCCCCATCTTCCATGGAATAAGAGTCATTCCGTCAGGTCTTTTACCATCGTCACGCATGAGGCCATTTGGTTCCAAAATGGCCGCACAGTTGGCGGTGGTAAAAGCCCGACGTATGATATCATTAAGGCTGGAGTGGCGGGGAATTCTTCCCGCACTTCTGCTACAAGACAAACCGTGGTGACCGAGCCGGTCGACAGCAGTGCCACACTGGCAGCGGTGCGGAGCACTACATGATGCGCCCAAGCGAAGGGATACTGCAATTCGGAAAGATGTAGAATCAATTAATGTACCAGTATTGGGCGATGGAAGAGCCTGTAGCCACAAACCCGATTCCCACTCACCAACGGCTACAAGGCGGGCACGATCTGCGGAGCTTAAGCACGTATTTAAAAGATGCTTCCGTGTTAACTCGCAGATCGGCCCATCCCATAGCCGCTGAGAAGATGTGGTTTGTGGCAAATCTATGTTAGGACAGGCTAATCGCCACGCATTCCTGGCCTCGTTCAAGTAGATTATTTCCAAATTGTCCAAAGAAGCCGCGAGAATTTTTTGTGTTAAATTTTTTTACTCAAAATTATTATATTAAAGTGGTAAAAAGTGCTCCGTTTATTTTATAGATAAATTTCATAACAATAGACAGTATTTTTTTCATACCGTTTAGACGGCAAAACGATTCGTAAATATGTGACATTCTAAACCTCTTATAGCAAAAATTCAAAAACAGCCGCCTGTTTGAGGGCGATTAATCAAAATTAAAAAAGTAGTAAATCTTTCATGTTGTGTATTAAAACTTATAGAAATACAGTATTTTAACCGTAAAATCACGTAAATCAGCGAAATCGGCAAAATTTAGCATACGGCCTCTTGAGGTTAAACCAAAGATTTTCATACAGCATCGTGCCTCTACCCAGATGGATAGTCCGCCTTACAAAAGCATGACATTTAATATCACTCCGCTTGAGGGGCTCCTGAGCAAATCGCTCTCAATTCGTATTGCGCACGGCTGTCATCGCGTCATACTCGCTGTACTGATTAAATAAAAAATGACAACTTGCGTATTAAAATACTGTCACAACACTTATAAAAACCAAGGAAAAACTAAAAAACTAACCTTCCATGTGTAAGTATTGCGATTTCGTCACTTTTAATTACCTAAACTTATTACTTTTAAATACTGTCAATTATGGCTTGTTTATTTCGTGTTCCCATAGAGGCGACTATCCTTCTGGACGTTTTACCTTCTGGACGTTTTAAATTCTTTGGGTTAAACATCATGGCCGCTTTGCCTCCTATGTCCGCTTTGAGCTGACCTCCCCTTAGTGAGAACTTATCCAAAAGATCAGACAAGGCTAAGTAGGTATAACTGTGATGGTTCATATTATGTATCCTAAAAATATACAAAGTATGTGCAAAGTACACAGGGGCGTAGTTACCACCGTATCAGCCGTATCAAAGATACAAGGCTCCCGCCGGGGCCCCGAAAGTGTGTAAGCAAAAATTCGTAAAAATCTTTACCCTACATTTGGGCTTTTCCCTAGTCAGGTAGAAGAGGCCCCCAATAACTTTGATACAGGGCCTGTCTAGGGCAAGCTACGCCATTGAAAGTACAATGCTGAATCTAAATAAAGATATTTGCCAAAACCATCCTGTCTATTTTGTTTGAGAAAACTAAAACGTAGTTAGCCGATAGAAAAGTAAAACTTTGATGAATGGAACCTGACAAAATAAAACAAGCATTTGCTAAAATAGATAATTCCTATATTATATTTATAGTTTAGTTTTATAAGAATTGTCGACGATCCCGAGTTCACAAGCGGTTTAGAGCCCCTTTCTATGAGGACTTGGCATCCTTATGTGTTTTTTACTGCTTGTACAATGGACAGTGTTCTGAAGAATTGTTTGACCATGCCCACGGCTACCTTCTACCATCGCAACTCTCGCCATCGACGCGGAATCCATCCTCTCACATTGGAACTAAAATGGTTTCGATCTGTGCGGTCTCAAAGGAGCTTCCTTCCGCGGACGCTCAGAATGTTTAATTAGCTCCCCGCCGTGTACCTACAGCATGGAATTCTTCGAAAAGGGTGTGAAGAGATTTCTTCAGGGTTCCCCTAGTGTTGCAAGCGTCCATAGACTAGGGTAACCGCTTACCATCCGGCGGGCCTTATGCTTGTTTACCACCTTAGTGAATAAAAAAGAAGGTTTTTTTTTTTATGTCAATAGGTTGACAAGCAGGCAGACGGGCCTCCTGATGGTAAGTGGTCACCGCCGCCTATGAACATTTGCAATACCAGGGGAATTGCCGATGTGTTGCCGACCTTGTAGAGCTCTATTAACCCGTTGGTTCTCGCGAGAGACGCGCGTCCTATTATAACAATTGATGTCATTGTTATATTTTTAACCGCGAGCCAAGCGATTAAGAGCACTCAATTCGTCATACTTTTCATACAAAACCTCTGTACTTATTATGGCGTTGTTAAACAAATTAGTATATTATGCACTATATCTAGCCTTGTATCTATAAAAAAATAAATATAAAATAAAAAATAAGCCTTGTATCTAGGCGAAATTAAAAAAAAGTGTGAAACAAATTCAGTAAAAGCCTCCGAAAAACAGCGTTTTTGCACAAACTTAACCTGAACTTTGGCCATACCTAATGTACCTATAAATTATAAAAGTAAAGAAAACATTTAGATACCAGGCTTGCAAATGTATTGGAGATTCTAAATAACTAACTTTTTTGTTCACAAACTTGTAAGATTTTTTCACAAGAAGTATACTCCTGGAAAAGTTTTTTTTTTTTTTATACAACTAAGTCGGTAAACAAGCATACGGCCCGCCTGATGGTAAGCAGTTACCGTGGCCATATGGACGCTTGCAAAACAAAAAACATCGCTCACGCGTTACCGACCTTTCCCCCCTCCCCTATGAGCTCTGGCGACCTTACTCACGCTCAGGAACACAACTTTACTCAACATAAAGTTATTTGGCTGCGGTATTCTGTAAGATGGAGGTACTTCCCCAGTCGAGCTGCTCTTTGAGCGAATAAACGCTATGCTCTACCTCTCTTTGCTTTATAATATGATAAGTTTTATGATATGCGAAATCATGAATGACGACCTAGCGAAGCGGCCCCGAGTGATCAGCGGAATTTACCGACTGATAACCGACGGCTCTGATGCTGTCTCTCTTTTTTCGCAGTCAAACATTACGTTGGATGAAACAACCAACTTTTAGACTATGCTTGCGTTGAAGTTGCGCCGGCCACAGAGGGCCGCCAACGCCTTTTTTGAAGAACCCCATATCGTAGCGCTGAGGGAAAACCGTAACGGGGATATACAGGTCGTTGTTTTGGTCAGCGACAAGCGACTCAGGGTCGATAATACAAATGATACTGGTGCTAAAAAAAATATAAAAAAAATACTTTATTTTTTTTAAATAATAAAAATTAAAAAATTAAAATTTTGAAAATCATGTAATAAGCTAAAGTGTAGACATAATACTCAACGGGAGTACGAGGGAGTAAAGGGGTGGGGCGATGGCGGCTTGTGCCTAGCTCTAGTCTGTGCACGTGCCTAGTAACCATACTTTGCGGTAATTTTATTTCAAATTGAATAAGGTATTTCTCATCATATGTACAGTATGTATTGGAATTAAGTCCATTTTTGGGGAATATATATTTTGTACTACCGCTCCTGGGTCGCTTGTCGCCGACCAAAACAACACCCTGTATATATTAATTAAATGAAAAAAATAAATGTACTTGTACTTGAGCGGAATTTAAATAATTTGATCACTTGGATTGCTACAATAACTTTTGAGTGGGAACTAAATGCAAGATTCGTAATTATTTTAATTTCATTCGGTGAAGTATTTTTTTTTAAATGTATGCGGTCCAAATACTCAAAGCGGTCCAATAAAGATCAATCTAAGTGCAACATTGAAGTGCTATCGTAATTTTTAAAATTGTCTCAAATACTCCATTACCTAAAACCTTAATAAAACAACCAATTTTAGAAAGAACTTGACTCCTACGAACATCCACATTCGTAAGGCTACGTCCACATTAGAATAAAAATGGATGAAAAGGATACGTCTTAATAAAATGATTCGGTTGCCATCCTGAAAAAGATGTTGAATGAAGAAATTGATATTGACCATGGTATAATCATGGACGTAATACCATGGGCTCAGAGTATATAAATACTCCATGGGTATAATTATATCAAGTATGGCATTCCGAGACAAGGGGAGACACGATGTACGTCATTTCCGCCGACGACAGTTCTCAAACTTTAAGTTTGGGGAAAGTCAATCTAGTTTATATATCAAGTAAAAGATAAGAAAATTGGATGCTATCTTGGTGCGCAAATTCAAAAAGATGCAAATTTCATGTGTCAAAAATCTAATAAGATTCTTGGTTTTCTATTTGGCAAAGATACTTTTTATGATTATATGAGAGAAAAATAATAAAAAAGTGGATATTCGTTTTTGCGAGTCAGCTTATAAAAGATATAAGGAGGCCTAGCGCATTGTTAATTAAGATTTTAAGTTATTTCTCAAATGTTCTGTTTTGAATACTGTGAGGGCGTGCACGAGCGTTCCGAATTGTTGACAGTTCTCAGCTGTTATCAGCTGTTATTAACGTGATATCTAACTCGGTACGCAAATTATAACTGTGAGTACTATGAGCGATATTATCCAATTCGGAATGTACCCTAAGAAAATTTCAAAAGTTCGAAATGACTGATGCGAACTATGTTCTAAATCCGATAGAACAATCTGATTATGCAGGAGATAATAAGACGTGACGCTTTAGACCTGGATCAGTGTTCATTATAGCTGGCGGTGCGATAAATACAACACAACTATAGAAATTATAGGTACTTAAAACCCCTACAAGCACGAAACTTAAAACAAATATTCTAGTCTTAGCCATTCATTGGTTATTGATTCCTTTACGGTAAATGTAAAAAACCATATTGGACCGCTCTTTACACTTTTACTCTTACAATAATTTCTCATAGAACAACGAACCATTTTAAAATTGTGGTAGTAGAAAAACAAGACGCGGCCTTAAAAGTTTGAGAAACTCTCTGTATACTGAAACTGAGCGAGAGAGAAAATCACAAATATACATGATCGACAAAGATAACAATACACGTCAAAATGTCAATCAGACAGCGCGTTTTTGTGTTACCAGTCGTATGTAATCATGGCTCCCCGTACCCCTAGTATTTCCGGTGGGAATATAATAAAACCAGAAGATTTTAATTCAAAATAATATGCTCACTCACGTTTAACTTATTTTTTTTGCTTGATTAGATAAACGATATGACAGTTAAAATGCTTTATACATATTTTTTAGCAAAATCGTGACTGAAAATATTACCATAATTCAGTGGTTCGTTACAATAAAGTGGCAACTGGATAGTGACGTAAAAAGTGTCTCTCCCGGAATGCCAGACCTTGTTTTCTTGGATCATGATATTGACTTTTTAGCGGGAACTTCCAATATGGGGAACTTGCAGAGTGACGTTGCATTTTTCGTTTTTATTTTCTTAAATTCGTGTATTTTGGTGGTATTTTTTCAAATAAAGATCAATCCATGTGCACCAGTGAAGTGAAATGAAATGAATTGTGTTTCGTGACTTTTCAAATTGACTAAAAAAGTCCGAGAAAAGTTCTTGTATAATTACCACCATTGTACTATAACATGACTTTTAAGGACGGTAACTGACAGTACGGACTATATGACGTGATTTATTTTGTGATTTTAATAATACAACTCGAAAAATATCAAATAAGACAAGGCTGTGTGGGTCAACCTTTGCCTGCCTTTTGGCGAATAAGACAAACAACAACAACAGAAATTGACAATTTGACATTGACTTTGACAGTTAACTCATCAAACAACACAGAAAGGAAAATAATTTTATATTACTATTTTTGTATATTTGTGTTGTGCTTTTATTATATTCTAACATTATATTATTAACATGGTTTGGGGATAATAGTGTTGTCTTATTTGTTTTAGGTAAATTCAACACCGGCCATCAGCGATATATTTGGCAATTATAAACTGTGCTATTTTTTTTTACCGATCAATCTCCTTCGTGTATCCTCTATAACCCTGACACTGGCGGAATTGTGTAAATTATACACACCTGGCGCCATTCAAATAAGAAGTGAAGTGAAATAAAATTAATCTTTCACAGATCACAACACGTGCTATTTTAGTAATAAAAACTAATTCAAAATGGATAACAACGTTCAAAAACATTTTACGTGTAACTTTAAGCAAATAATAATTGATGAGATTGCATTGGAAGGCCTTGAAGGCATCGGAATCAACTACCTATGGAAAAGAGTGGAAAACCGTCTCTCCTTGATCCTCACCCAGAAAATGAAAAATCGATTTTGGCGATATATTATCAATCGTGAGGGTATAAAATTTTACCAACTCCCTGAACCGGTACCTTACATAGAAGTTGTTGATAGATTTATGTTAATTGATAGCGTTACTGGCTATGTTAAGGATCCAGTAAGTAACACAAAACCGTGTATAAAATCGTCCCCTCTTAGTACAGAATTTTAATATATTTTTTAAATATTATTTGTCAATATTAGTTTTATTGCTGTAGCAAAATCAGAAACTAAAATAAGTATAGATATTCATGCTAGTGCAGAGTCGAAGCGCATCGAAGCATTAATCTAAAAGTAAATATTTAAAGCAAATTTACCCTTATCTCAACATAGTAATGTTCATACTTCTTATGAGTAAAAAAAAATATGTGCTTCTGCGAGCAACCAACACATTTTTATCTCAGAATAAATATGAGCATTATCATGTTGAGATAAGGGTGAATTTGCTATATTTACTTTTAGATTAATACTTTGATGCACTTCGACTCTGTGCTAGCATTTATTGCCCTCTAGGCCATAAATTGTCAAGTCTCTCGTGTTCAGACCAAATTTAATCTTAATTTACTTTCAGGATGATTATATAGATGGTCCTTATGAATACAACCTAGTAGATGGTGAATATGGATCATCCAAAAATTATAATACTCGAAAACTATTATCAAGAAGTCAACTACAGCAGATATCATTTGACAAGATAATGGCAGAGTATGGTGATACACTAGTCATGGTGGCATCTATTGAAGAGAGATGGCATGCTTTGGCAGGGCACATGCCCATGCTTAGCTTGTACCAATTGTCTCCAATACATTATTGTATTTTGGAGCTAGTTGGAAGGGGGAGGGAAAATGTAGGTATTCTGTTTTTTTTCTTTAGAAATTGTCAAGTATTTTTCAATTACAGAGACTTACAGCAGTGGAATAGCAAAGTCGGGGCGGATGGGGTGGTGATTATAGGGGGCCGCATTAATAGGTCTCCTAAAATCTGCCACTCTAGGCTCAAATCTAATCAGTCTGCTGGTAAATGCGCCATTGGTGTCATTTCATATTTATATTGCACCTACAATTTGGACAGATAAGATTATCTTTAGGATTACTGTATATTTGGTGTCTTTTGAGTTTAAGACCTAAATAAGGGGGTGGCAAAATTTATTTTCGTCCCGGGCCGCAGATACCCATGCTAAGCCACTAACTTACAGCATATAAATTCATATCCTTCATGTGTGTTTTTTTCAAGTGTGCCTAAAATTTTAGAGTATTTGAATTGTAAGAAACTTTGCTCAATTTTGAAGGCAGGAAAACCATATTTTTAGTTTATATTATATTTTGACCTATTACTACATAGGTACATTAGCTGTCCATCCCTCGCAGTTTCACCATACCACGTTTCTGGGATAAAAAGTAGCCTATGCCCTTCTCCATACCATGGGCTGTCTGCATGGCAAATTTCATGATGATTGGTTTAGTAGTTAGGCGTGAAAGCATAATAAAACAAATTCACATTTATAATATTTGTTCGGATTTCCTAAGTCAATATAACATTTTCTCCACTATACTAATAATGAATCAATTATTCCAGGGACAAATGACATTCGGCAAAACAAACATTACAAAAATAGTAAAGGACAAAAAAATATTATTTTATAATAGGAAAGTTTTACAAGATCTTGATCTAATTAGAGTTCAATATGTATCACAATTAGTGGCTGAAAGAGGCGTAAAATGCCTATTATTGAGACTGAAGAAATTCCACCAGCCGAGTATACTGAGCTTACCAAAAGTGGGCATACTACATGACCTTGTGGAGTATTTAAGAGCTCAGCCTGATTATTCCGAGAAAACTGATGTTCTGTTAAAAAAAGATTTACTAACACCAAAACAGAGTAAAAGGCTACGGAAAACAGTGAATGTTTTTAATTTCGTAAGTTTCATTTTATTACTAACTAGTTTATGCACCGTGTACCTACTTTCTAAGGTGTCTAATGTATTTCCAAGATAAAAACTATCCTATACGTTTTTCCATGTTGTGATCTACTCAACTTCCAATTTTCATAAAAATTTGTTGAGCCCCTGAGGCATCAAAAACAAAACAACTCACTCGCATTTTTAGATTAGTGGGATTGCACCCATACTATAACTTCACTATAGAGAAGATATGGATTACCTTTTATTGCTACACTGCATACTATCAGATGTAGTTATATATTCAAATTGCAGGATGAAAGGGTGGATGATAGTGTAAAGACGAAAAAACAAAAAGCAGGCAACAAAAGAAGATACATCACATTAACTGCTATCAGTGATGAGTCACAATCTGAAGATGAAACTGTTGAGACTACACTCCCTTGTCAGTACAAAATAGGTGTCAGTCTTTTAAGGCAAGCATACGAAAGGCTAATAGAAGCTGGGCTCAAAGGGCTAACTCAAATAGAAATGGCTCAATTGTTAGGCATAGAATTCTACACAAGTAGGACTCTTTGCAGGGTATTGAAGTCTCATCATATAGTGAGGGAGTATCTTGAAGATAAAGGGAAACAGAGAACCGCAAGGTAATATGATACTTATTATAGAAATACTAGCTGTCCCCCGTGGTTTCACCCGCGTTCCCGGGATAAAAAGTAGCCTATGTCCTTCTCCATACCATAGACTATGATGATCCGTTGAGTAATAAAGGCATAACAAACAAAAAAACTCACTTTCGCAATTATAATTTAACAATTAGCACAAATTGTTAATGTATCAATTTATCTTTATCTTGTAACAATAATCCTGAGTTTACACTAGTATGTGTCATTTAGGTACACATGCCAATCAGTACCAAACAATAAATGTCAATATGAGAGTATCTATATCACAGGAGTGATTCTGATCTTTATTTTTTTCTCCCCCTTTCAAACGTTTGAATATTGATTGTTAATCGCATTTAATTATAGTTACTATGACTGTTACAACTTTCAGATTTGTAGCCGTTGCTGCTACTGGAAAGTTGGATATTAAATACGCTCAAGAAAAAAAGAAGTTTATGGAATATCTAGACAAACAAACCACGTGTGTGAGTACTGGCGAAACACCATCAACGTCCGCCGATAATACTACTGATTCAATCTACGAAGACCCAGCTAAAACAGTCAAATGTGAAAATAATGATATTGCTGACAGTAGTATGACGACTGAAAATATTGAGAATGTGGTCACTGAAATCAAAGTCTTAGATGGCTGTGAAAGTGCACTCAATAAATCCCTAATGAATTCAAAGAAAACACTAACATTAAGACAGTTGCGATTCGCCAATGGTATACTCAAAGTTATAAATCAAAAGCTTACCATCACTGGCTACCAAACCTTAAGTCACCTTGTTTCACAAGAAATTAACGAACCTCCGATGGATGCCAAGGCCTTGAAAGCATTCATACAAAAACTAGTGACAGATAAACAACTTAAAATTATGAAAGTAAAGTGGCCCGGATTTCAACACAAATACACAGTTCTAATCTGTGCTCCTCACATCAAAACCACAGATCCTATTATACGAGCAAAATATAAGGAGATAACTTTAAAAGCATTCAGTAACAAAAAAATTAAAGTCAAGCAAGAACCCACGAAAAAACCAGTGGTCCCTGCCACGCAGGTTTCTTATCCTCGTTTTATGAGAATCAGAATATTTCACGAATTTCTTCTCAATTTCGCTCATTTCGACCCCGTATCGCCGGAATCCCATGATTTGCCCGCCGGCTTCGTATCGGTCATCGATATGCTTCCTGAACTCACGGTCGAATTCGCACTCGGTAACATAAGCAATCATTGCAAATTGGCTGCCAATAATATGAAGATAAGTGAGGGAGTACTCGAATTAAAACTCCGAGACGCTCCACCAGAGTTATATAAAACACTGTTGCAATCGAAAAGCTTACACAACACTTTAAGATTCAATCTCAAAGTATTGGCTATGCTCGGTCTCATACAACTCATTTATCAACCGGCCGTTAAGAGTGCTGACTACTACAACATAGGCCTCTCGAGCTTTTTATTCTATGTTAATCGCAATGCTAAAATTATAGACACAACAGGCACTTGGCCCAGAGCAAATAGAGTAGATACAGGAACTCTGGAGAAACTATATCACTTTGATAGCATTAATGACGTCAGGCAATATTGGAATGTCGTTTATACCATCAGCACTAATACAACCATAACTGTAAAACAACGTGAAAAGAAAAATTTACAGCCACCGGTAAGAGTAGAAAGCGAAGTATCCACTTATGATAATGGAGACCGCTATGGAGACGGCAACGGTCCTTGTGGATTTGACTCGTGCTTTTACATGGATTTGCCACGACTATGGAGCACGTATATCATCAGGGCTACCAAAAATCAAAAGCAAATAGGTAAAAAAGTCGCTATAAAACTACCTAAACTAGAGACATACAAGAAGCAAAGGATGAAGAAGCCAAAAAAGGGGCTGCCGAAACAAGTTGTGGAAAAAGTAAAAACTAATATAAAGCTTACTAGGAGAAGACAAGGTGATTTGCAAATAAACTGGTCGGAACAGGAGGACAATATCATAATGATGTGTAAGGCTGCTATAACTATAATGAGCCCGAGTTCACAACCGGGATGTTTGAAAGTGAGGAATATTGTTGCTAAAGATATACTCAGTATTAATGACCCAAAAAAAACTCAGAGTGCTTGCCACAGAAGGGCTATGATTTTGGAGTCTAATGCTACTCTAGCACACGAGAAAGAATGTATACTTAATGAAATGCGACGAAGACGAAATCTGATACAGAAACATGAGGGCCTACTCAAGAAAATAAGGATTCGATACCCGACAAACTTGTCGAGGTTCATGAACGAGGCTAGGGTACCGATGCTGGAATTGGTGTGGGTCATCAATCAATTAGTCCAGAGCAAAAGCTATTCTCAAAAAGTGCCATGCGTTGCAATTAATATAGAAGCTTTTCACGACGGTTTCACTATAGTACCATCGACTGCAAACAAGTCTTGCAGCATTTACAAGTCATCAGAATGTGCAGTTTTGAAGGAGGCTATAATACTAACGGTCATGCATTCTTATAATAATGAGATGAAATCAGAAATAGCAAAAAAAATATATACTTTGTTCAAGACGTACCCTGAGAATATGCTGCGGCAGGCGATTGAGCAATTACGGAAATGTGGGGCTATAGCTGCTAAAGAGAAACTTGTGAACAACAACTTGCACAGAATTAATTTGGAAGATTTAGTTCAGTCGTCATATAAAATCTCGGCGAACTACCAGCGAAGATGGATCTGCAGATTAAACTCAGAGTTCATCAATCAGTTAGGGGAAGTTTTAGTCACAGAGGTTCCTCAAAGTGGTGTGATAGGATCACCTGAAATCAATTGCCTATTCTGTGAACTGCATGCTAGTGATGTATTAGAGATAGTTTCTACGACTATTCCGGTGATCGCCGGGATTTCAGGGTCTCGCATACAAGAGGAACAAATTAATGGCCTTGATACAGAAGTTAAAATCAAGTTAAAATCTGGGACATTGGGATGGAAACCAAAACATAATATGAATATGAAAATATTATCAGAATGCTACAAAACTCTACAATATGATGTCTTTGAAACGCTTTCTAGGTACGCTTATCTTTTAATTGTTTTTTTTTATTTCATACTAACTACCTAACTTATTATAAATTATGTTTTTTAATTATAGAAATTCAATTGTCAACACGAAAGGATGTAATCTCCAATCAGAAGATAAAATAGTTCCATATTTGAGAAATAAAGCTGAAGAAGGTGCTACTTTTCAAGAACTTCAGGTAAATTAGTACTTTTTAAGCATCGAGGAACAGTTATGGCAGAGTAGTAATACCGGGCAATCCACGTCCGAAACTAGTCAGTGATTTATCACTGATTTATGAGCGCCCTTGTACAGTATCGACCAATAACTCTATCTGTGCGTATGTATCAAACATATACTTTCAGTCTATATTATATAATGTCTTGCTGTTCGATTAAGTGTTGTGGGAATAGCAGTCTAAATTCTAGTTTAAAAATAAACTGAATCACTTTTCATCGGTAAGTAACAATGTATTACATGAACTTACTTATTTTTCACCACAGCTCAATATAGGTATAATATACTGGGTGTATTTCCAATTCGCGAAAATTCGAAATTCCAATCGCCCCCATTGCCCACATCCGCATTAATGGGGCCAGTGGGAATTTAATAAAATAATTTAAAATGTTCCCAACCTCCCCATTGCTCTATCCCCATTGATGGGGCTGTTGGGAATTGAATAAAATTATGAAAAATAACACGTTAATAATATTAAAATTGTCTCTACGTTACAAATTATGAAATAAGCCGCACTTCATTTTAATCTGTGATATCTTTTAGATATTATTATTAATGATAATGATTTGCTGTAAAGAGCAAATCCTAACTATACAGGGTGTAAGGGACATCGCCGCACAAACGGATACCATGGGTTCAGGACATGATTCTGGACCCCCCCATGTTGGAATTTTTCGTCGGTTTTTCCCAAATTTTTTAAAAAAAATTTTAGTTTTTTTTACTTTAGACTGTTCATAATCGTTATTCTTACCTAACCCAAAGAGATTTAAAATAAATAAGTTATTAATTCATTACTTTCACTAAAAGTAGCAATGTAAATAAAACTAGAAACGGTGTAGGTATTATTGTTGTTGGCGATATTCGCCTGCAGTCAGCGACATACTACGTAGGCACAACGTTATCGCGCGTTTAAATCGCGGTGTTCACAATACATTGCGCGCTCGAAAATGACAATTTCTATAACCGATCAGTAGCGAGGTGAATGACTTTCACAATTTGATTAGTGGCATTAGGTGTAGCCTTTTCGCGAAGTTTGCGTTACCATGCGAAATACACCCTGTATTAAATGTCCAAAGTAATCAACTTTTTTAATAAGATAAGAATTGGTATTATATAGGTTAAAATAACTATATAAAAAATTTTCGATGTTTTTAAGCTTTCGTGAACTAAATTCATTGTAAAAATTAAACTTTGAGCTGCGCGACTAGACCTGATCCATTAATATTTCAGGTATATTCTTAGTTATTTAAAGTTTTGTTTTGAACAAAATCCTGACCTACAGTTAAATCTTATGTTTTCTTTTATTTTCAGGAAAACTGCGGGTACGACACAAAAACATTAATCAAGAAATTATTAGAACTGGAATCGAAAAATATTGTAAAACGGGTTGGCTTCCATAACAACATTATAGTTCTCATAGAATACGTAAAACCCTGGACATTGAACATAGGCAACAAATGCATTGTACCAAGTCCATGGCTCACAGTGGATTCGGAAGTACGATATGATGTGTTCCTAAAATGGGCTGGTATTATAATGAATAAAATATTTGAATGTCCCGGTTGTTCAATCACGTTTTTATCAGATACCTGTGAATTTTTAGCAGCCAGAAGCATACAGGATGTATGCCTATTTCTAGAGAAATGTGAATGTGTTAAGATTCATACTTTGAGACCACCAGTGCCCGACCTGTTTTCGGACGACGATATTTTCCTTTCTGAATTAGAAGAATTCAACGAATATGAATCGCCGGAAAATTTATTGTTATTCCCTGTTATAAACTCATTATCTAAATACGCCTTTTACAGAAAAAAGATCGTAGATCATTTTAATGTTAAGTGAAAGTTTAATTTCTATTACATTTATGATATATTATAACCATGTACTTACTATGTATGTGGTTAACTTATTTAGGTGCCGATCCCACAGAGTCGTAGAGTTCTGCGTTCCGCATTCACTATTGTGCACACAGCCAGCAGTCTAGAGTTCTGCAATATTAGCTAGGTACCGATCGCACGTCATACACTTTTTTTACTTTTAACGGTGCCGCATATATTACAGTGAACTCAGAATTCTGAACGCAGAACTACTAGATCTCTCTCTGTGGGATTGGCGCCTTATACTTTGAATATTCATACTGTATTACAGTGTGAGTGACAAATCTAAGAAATAGCTTTTGACGTGTCAGAATGTCAAAGCAAAATTAACCTTATTGCCTTTTAATAAGATGTATCTGTTAAATATTTATATATGTAATAATAATATAGATGAACCTTATCTTAAAGAAATAAGGACTTTTCTTTGTATTTATAAACGTTAAAATCTGTTTCTTAGATTTGTCACAAAGTATTTGTATGAATTATTATATGCTACCCAGTATGCAAGTGAAATAGGTTTTGTTGAATAAATATTAGATATATTTTTATCATTCACCATTTTCATTACCTCCTATTTCAAGATATAGATGTTATTTCATTACCATTACATATGCATAGAGGTCATGAGGTAGTTTTTGGTGGGAGTGTCAGTGGAAACCTCTAATCTAGATATGCCAAAAAAAATTATCTTGTGATCATACATTGCTGAGTCACATACATTTTAAAATTAGTGTAGAATTTACAGTAGATGTCGTTACAAACATCGTTTGAATGGACTGAGGCAAGAAGCTTACCCGCCGCACGAATCGAAAACGAAAAGCTTAAAAACAACAAGGCGGCGGGTGAAGACGGAATTACAACAGAGCTCCTGAAAGCGGGTGGAAACCGGTACTTATAGCACTTGCACTTGTCACGTGACCTGAAAAATATACCTACGACGCGCGGCCGCTTGCAAGCGGCTAATTCACTGAGGTGTTACACGCGCGCTCGACCTGACGCGCTACTTACGCTAACACATCGCAAATTCTATCGAGTTTTTATTTTTATTATAGCCGCTCAAAAAGCCAAACGATATTGTCGATTTTAATTAGAAATAACGTAATAAAATATAAATAGGTAGTACCTAGACACTCAACAATAATGTACTTATTATCAGTAATCTTCTAACATTACACCTCAGTCAAGTGTATTCTACTACCAATTAATATCAAAGGATTCAATTTGTTTTCATACTACACCTAACCCTACAGTAGAAGCGGCTATATCAAAGGGATAAATAATACAGACTCTCGCGGCGCGGACTTAGGGTGCATTTTGATTCAATACGAGCGCGGCAGCGGTCGGTAGGTCGCATCGAGTCGTGCGAAGTATTGTGAACGTAACTTACCTTGTAACTAGGTTTAAACTCGCATGTTTGCTATCAGAAAGTTATACTTCTGTACGTTAGTACTATTAATTATTCTGTGCTTATAGTCCTTCAGAAGCTTTTTAATTCCGTCATACACGAGGATGTATGGAGTGGAAGCTTGGTGGTGATCTTCTTCAAGAAAGGCGATAAGGCCCTATTGAAGAACTACCGCCCGATATCCCTCCTAAACCACAGTTATAAGCTATTTTCGAGAGTCATTACGAATCGTCTCGCACGTGGGTTTGACGACTTCAGCCTCCCGAACAAGCCGGTTTCCGTAAAGGCTTTAGCACCATAGACCACATACATACACTCCGCCAGATTATACAGAAGACTGAGGAGTATAATCGGCCATTATGCCCGGCGTATGTGGACTATGAGAAAGCCTTTGATTCAATCGAGACATGGGCGGTATTACAGAGTCTACAGCGATGCCAAATCGACTATCACTATATCGAAGTGTTGAATTGCTTGTACAGCAAAGCCACCACGTCAATAATTCGGGTCCAGGATGAGAATACGAGACCGATCCAGTTGCGGAAGGGTTTAAGACAGGGTGACGTAATTTCCCCGAAACTCTTCACCACTGCAATGGAGGATGTATTCAAGCTCTTGTACTGGAAGGGAAGAAGGGATATGGCATCAACATCAATGGTGAATACGTCACTCACCTTCGATTTGCCGACGATATAGTCTATATAATGGCGGAATCGCTGGAAGCTTTGAACATCATGCTCAATGACGTCAACAGGTAGGTCTCAAAATGAACATGGACAATTATATCTAACTAGCTGGCCCGGCGCACTGTGGATCGAAAATCAGCTTTCGAAGACATAGGAATTAAAATTGGTAAGTGACGTTTTTTTACTTGAATGAAGACTTCATTCGCGTGGTTTTCGCTTACCCTACCCTACAAAGTATCCTATGTCCGTCTCCTGGTTCTAAGCTACCTCCCCACCAGTTTTCAGCCAAAACGGTTCAGCCGTTCTTGTGTTATAATTATAAATAGTGTAACTATCACGACTTTTTTTATATAAGATGTTCATATTCCGCCAATGCCGGTGATTGTTGGGAGCACTGTTCTCGAAGTTATAGATGAGTATGTTTACCTAGCTAGGACAATGAGGAGCTGGCGAACAAAAACGGACTTATCCAAAACTGACGATTTTTTTTGAGCTCTTTACGTCTTATCTTTCGAGTCCTAAAATATTAAGAATAGAAAACGGTCCTATCCTAAACAAAAAAAAAGGAAAAATGCGATTTCAAACAGAAACGGACATGTTCCATAAGCAGTTGATTGAACAAAGTTTGAGTTTTATTGCATATTATCGGTGGTATTTTATCCAATAAAGATCAATCCATGTGCACCAGTGAAGTGAAATGAAATGAATTATGTGTATCGTGACTTTACAAGTTGTCTCAAAAAGTCCGTGAAAAGTGTTAGTACAATGACCACCATTTTACTAAACCATGACTGGACGCTGACTGATCATACGGACTATGACTATATAAATAAAATGTATGCGACTGAAGGACTTTGTATCCATGGTCATGAACATCATATTTTTTTAACTAATCATTTAAGTTAAAGTCAAAAGTTAAAGTGAACACGTGTTTTTATCGTTAAAAAATTATGAAAATGAGGCTGCAATCGGTGATATCAATGATGGTTCGCGTAAAAGACAAAAAGCGCGAGCTACTTCGACTAACAGGAATACTATGTAATATAATAGTTAATCTTTTCAACACACTCGCTCGTAATGTGACATTAAAAACTTGACCGTTATTTGAAACCTTATAGAATGAGATAGGCCCTCCTTGTTTTCTGCTTTATACTTCCTTCTTTGTATACCCTATATTGCCGTCTCGCTCGCACATCTCCCCAAATCCACCCAGGGTCCCACCCAGGCAGAGGGTGAGCTTGAGCCGCGCGGTATCTCGTCATTGGCGTCTTGTTTTCTGCAACGGACGGTCGTGCCTTGCCTAGCCTAGGCACTCGTAAGTTATTTGTATATTTTATATACCTTTGTACCTTCTTAGTTTATTAAAATAATAATATATTTCAAATAAGGTAATTATTTAATATGCGTTTTATTTCAGGTAAAACGCGTCTATTTATTGCAAAATACTAGTCTGTTTTTTCCTCGCAAGTGTGTTGAAAAACGTATGACACGCGTGTGCATATATTACACTCTCGGCTCACTTATCGCTTAATACCGCCTCGAGTGTTATAATAATAGCCCACTTTGCACACATGTATCATAATGTACTATTATTTTTATGTATCTGGGAACTCATGACTTTCAAGGATAAGTTTTAAGAATGTAGTGTTTCATTATTACAAGCTTTTTATTAACTTGCAATGTTTGTATGTTAAATTGTTTTGTTCAAATCTTGCAAGTAAAATTTCAGACACTTTCAGTAGTCGGATTGACTTGATAGAATATTTGGTATACATTAGTAAATTGGATGACAGTGCAAGTTCAATCAACAAAAAGTACAGTCACCAGAAAAAGCTTGTATTAATTATTTTTAACTCAATCTTATTTTGTACAGAATGTAGACGACAATGTCAATGAAGATGACCGGGGCATAGATTAAGGATATACGAAGATGTAATGTAAAAAAACGCAAACTTTATACTTATATCTGTCTCGATAATTTTCATACGATTACTGCATAAGATAAAAAAGGAAAGAGATATAGTTGCGTGTTTCTGTTTATACCGCTCTGTACAACATTTGAGTTGTCAGTGGTTACTTTTCATTCCATTATGCTACCAAATTGAATAGGTCTGAAAGTGAACTATGGTGTTAGCCCTTAGATGTTGTTTTTATTTTAGTTGTATTTTGTTGTCATACAGCAGATGGACGACGACGCCGCGAAGATTTAAAATATATATTGTTTATTTAGCTTCAAAATTGTGAAAAGCTACTAAATTGTGATCTGTGATAAACACAAATATGGTGTGTGTTGTAATGGTGTGCAAATCTCATTCCTATCGAAAGGAAAATGAATCTGAAATTATTAGCTTTCATCGGTAAGACGGCATTTTTAACATATTTCGGATTTTATTCGTAAGATTGCTTTGATAATTTGTAGAATTGTAGACTAACATTAAAGTATTAGTATTATGCGTGTTATATGTTTAAAACAAATTAGATTACCAAAATATTGCTATATTTTAAATATTTTGGTATAGGTTAAAATAGTGCCGTACATTTCTTATCGACAAATTAATGAGGATAAACTTTTCTTGACGAGACGCTGGTCTGGGATTTCGTATTTTTTTGACAGAAAGAAGATGATGTTAGAAGTCTTTCAGTGAAGTCCTTTTTTTAAGCAATAATATTTTTTTCGTATTTTTCGATAGTTAAATAATAGAAGATTGTTAATAAAATCACTATGTTGCGTCGTTTCGTTATGAAATGGCTGGCGAGAGCTAGGCTGCGGTAATTCCTGCAGAGCCAGAGTCGGCGCATAAATGAATTTATATAAAAGAAACTCATACAAAACCATGAATATCTCTGAAACCATGATTTTGCTTCAAGTTTTGGGGGAACCAAGTTGAAGGCCTTCCCCCCGCCTTCCCTATGTTGCGTCCCGTCAATGAAAGTACCATCAATGTTAAAAGTGTCTTAATTTTAAGATTAAATTGTTTATTCTAGATTCCCCGATGACGGTGGGTTAGAGAGAGTGAGCAAGCACATGACGCTTCAATCAGTAGGGCTATTTTAAATCGCTCGGATTCGATATCGGAAACGGATTCAAAAACGACCGAGGCGATTTTCCGCAATTGCTATTTTAATTTCTGAATTCGAATATTTTTTATGTTTCTTTACGGAAATATCAATTCGATTTTTCAAAAAGTTTTCGGAAACTAAAATAGTAATTGCTTAAATTCGCCTCGGAAAAATTTGAATCCGTATCCGATATCGAATCCGACGTTTTAAAATAACCCAGCTGGTGACGCTTTGAAAATTGCTTATGAATAGATTCCAGCTGAAAACGTGAGGCATATGATCGAGAGCATGCATTCCAGTCTTCAGAAGTGCATAGCTAAAAGAGAAGTGAAGATTTTTTAGTTTTTAGTCGCTTTTCGTTGTTTGTGTTTTTGACATTTTTATTTAAATATAAATTAACATGTTTATTGATAATTTATTTAAACAATAACTGCCTAAACGGTAAACAAAAACATTGTTTTATGTTTAATTTAATAATAAACGCGTAAATGATTGTTCTTTTATTTTAAAACCTTATCTGTAAACTGTCTATAGTATAAGTACGTACTTGAAGAAAGTATGTACCTATTCATTTTTGTATGGGAGCTGGCATAGCCACCCGCCGGCATTTAGATTTTAAAATTATTAGAAACTAGCTATCCCCCGCGGTTTCACCCACGTTTCCGGGATTAAAAACCTATGTCCTTCTCCATATCATAGGCTATCTGCATGCCAAATTTCATGATGATCCGTTGAGAAATAATATTTTAGATAACTTCTAGAGTTGAGTAGTTGAGGCGTGAAGGTGTAACAAACAAACTCACTTTCGCATTTATAATATTATAGTGAGGATTAACTTATTACGTGGTTGATTTAAATATTTATTAGAGTAGAGTAAAACCAAGGAGCACGAAAACAATAGGATCAACTTTATGTGACGGGACGTTGGTCTTTGTGTTCAATTCTTTTTTACAGATAGTAGATGATCTAAGGAGGTCTTTCAGCGAAGTAATTTCTTGAAGCAACCTCATAGTTTTTGAGATATAAATTATTGAAGTGTGTTAATAAAATCACAATCTTGCGTCTTTTGATATACAGTTGCGTTTCGTTGGGCAAAAGTTTAGTCGATACAGCCAAATGTGATGAGTTTTGAATGTATTTATGTTGAAAATCAATTTAATTCAAATTAATAGTTTATTTTTTATCCAAACCCATTTTATGTGTATAAAAAAACTTGCAATTATACATTTTCCAAGGAATATCGTGCAAAAACGAAACGCATGATGACGCCATTTTGATTTAGCAATGGACGTAATATACAAACAGGATTGAACTCTCCAAAAATTTTATCATACAAAAATACACCATAAGTCATGCACATTAGGGTTTACTTTTGTTAGTTATCTTAGCCGAGACAAAACGAGCCGAGAGAGATAGCCCGAACCGAGGCCGTTTGTCCCTTTTCCTCAATTGCCAAAAGATAAAAATGTTAAAGATGGTAGAAAATATTTCACCACAACAAGTAAAATATATTACGTATAAATATTTTTTTGCTATTAAACTAGTTTTAAATCATTTTATTTTGTAGGTTTACATAATAATAAATAATTGTATTTAAGTAAAATAATCAAAATAATATGATTCTTTGGTAGCTATCATAAAATTATTCTGGTAGCACTGAAATCTGACATCAATGGTGACATGGCGACTATTTCTGTTGTTTTGTGGAAACGCATAACGCATTTTAAGTTTTTGATTTTATTTACTAACAATGGTGAGTCATAAGTAGTTTGACCATGGTTTATAAAAAAAAATTGTAGACGGAAGACACTAAAGTTAGTGTAATTCTGTTTAAAACTAAATATAATTCGTATAATGTTTATTGTGTGTTGTAATGTGTGCCTATTGTACAAATTATTTGTACCTATGTATAGCATAATTGAAATAGCATTATTTTTATGTTTGTTACAGCTTTCCATCGAAAGAAGAAATTAAGCAAAAATACAATTTTGATGCGATTAAAACGAATGTTTTCCACAAGATTGAAACATCTGATTAATCCACCGCATCCTTTCCAATGCATAACAGATGAAGAACCGCACGAACTGCAACTAGTAAAAGCATTGGCTAATAATTCGTAACTATTCACCATGCGAAATGTAATGCATTCAGAAACTTAGGCAGTGAGATTGCTAAAGCAGAAACTAAATAAAACGATTTTGTTTAGCCGTGTTTAATTTTAATAAACACCTACTTTGTCAAGCACATTGAGTTTTATTTCCCTTTGCTTTATTTTAATTCCCAAATAACAGCTCTGTAGAACAAACTGAAAAAAGAGCAAGGGGAAAAGCCATGGTCTCGGAACGAAATTCTGCATGCACCCTTGCCCACAAACTACCAAGAGAACTAAAGTTGACCCTTGCCTATTCATACGTAATATTTGATGATTCGACACAGAACGTAACTCAAAAATTAATCATAACTTTTCTCAAAAACATGGGTATACACGACTACACATCAAGCTATACATTTCCAGTATAAACTGATCTCGCATTGTCTAGGATTTCCGTACAATGAGAGGTCAGCTAATATTGGAAATTTATATCTTGATTAACCGTGCGTACACGATTCAACACCCACATAGAACATAACAATGTTCAGTTTCAAATAATGGGTTTTCGTGAAAAAGTATCTCTAGGTTTTATCTCTTCTTTTTTCCATAAATTATTATTTCACTATTTTAAGTAACATAATGTTAATATTTTTGTAATACAAACAATAATTTGAAATCACCTTGTGTCAAAACGCCACAAACAGACAAAATTGGAGGAACTTTGCAATGCAGCGGTTGTGCGCGAAGGGGACTAACCATGACCACGACCACTCTGCCAAGAGTGACTAGGAAGAAGAAGTGTCAACCGGACACACATTATCTCTCAAATCCAACTTTCCTGTTTGTTATAAAAATGTTTGGTCACCCTATTAGAACGGGATAAACAGCCTCGGTATGCGTTATCTCTCTCTGCTCGCGTTTTTGGCCCAAGAGCTCAATCCTGTTTGTATATTACATCCATGGATTTAGCGCCGTGTGACTTTTCAGCTATGGTTAGATAAGGTCTGTCATCTGTCGAAACCGATTTCTGTACTGGTAGGTTCAAACGGTTCAAAAACCGACTCAGCGCACCCTTTCTATTTTTTTATTTAAACCAAATTTTGTCGATATCGATATTCTTGTATTCACAACCCTATTGTAAATTTACTTGATTAACAAAGTCATGCAACAGTGTACAACCTTACTATTTTAGGATATGATAAATATATAACTGTCTCTTTTTGGCACAACGAATCCCAATAAGAGTAATGAGTACAGCTATTCAAAAGTCGCTTCATTTATTAGGGCTCCTTCTAAGCATATCCAAGTTCTTTGGACCGGGGTTGTGATTGTTGCCAGTCGGGTATAGTCTAAAAATCATGTTCTGATTAATAAAAATGTTTCCCAAATTAGTTTCCCAATTAAAATGAGTTTTTTTTCTCTTTATATCAATTAATTTTTCAAACAAAACCGAACTTCCAACGGAAGGAACGCCCTATCGTGAGTAGTAGCAGCATGGATTTAATATACAAACAGGATTGAGCTCTTGGGCCAAAAACGCGAGCAGAGAGAGATAACGCATACCGAGGCTGTTTATCCCATTCTAATAGGGTGACCAAACATTTTTATAACAAACAGGAAATTTGGATTTGAGAGATAATTTGTGTCCGGGTGACACTTCTTCTTCCTAGTCGTGCACTCTTGGCAGAGTGGTCGTGGTCATGGTTAGTCCCTTTCGCGCACAATCGCTGCATTGCAAAGTTCTTCCAATTTTGTCTGTTTGTGGCGTTTTGGCACGTAGTTGATTTCAAATTATTTGTTTGTATTACAAAAATATTTACATTATGTTACTTAAAATAGTGAAATAATAATTTATAGAAATAAGAAGAGATAAAACCATAATGAAAAACTATAGATATCGAGATACTTTTTCGCGAAAACCCATTATTTGAAACTGAACATTGTTATGTTCTATGTGGGTGTTGAATCGTGTACGCACGATTAATCAAGATATAAAGTTCCAATATTAGCTGACCTCTCATTGTACAGAAATCCTATACAATGCGAGATCAGTTTATACTGGAAATGTATAGCTTGATATGTAGCCGTGTATACCCATGTTTTTGAGAAAAGAAGTTATGATTAATTTTTGAGTTACGTTTTGTGTCGAATCATCAAATATTACGTATGAATAGGCAAGGGTGCATGCAGAATTTCGTTCCGGGGCTTTTCCCTTGCTCTTTTTTAAGTTTGCTCTACAGAGCTGTTATTTGGGAATTAAAATAAAGCAAAGGGAAATAAAACTCAATGTGCTTGACAAAGTAGGTATTTATTAAAATTAAACACGGCTAAACAAAATCGTTTTATTTAGTTTCTGTCTAAGGCCAATCTCACTGCCTAAGTTTCTGAATGCATTACATTTCGCGTGGTGAATAGGTACGAATTATTAGCCAATGCTTTTATTAGTTGTAGTTCGTGCGGTTCTTCATCTGTTATGCATTGGAAAGGATGCGGTGGAATAATAAGATGTTTCAATCTTGTGGAAAACATTCGTTTTAATCGCATCAAAATTGTATTTTTGCTTCATTTCTTCTTTCGATGGAAAGCTGTAACAAACATAAAAAATAAAGCTATTTCAATTATGCGATACATAGGTACAAATAATTTATACAATAGGTACACATTACAACACACAATAAACATTATACTTAGTTTTAAAAAGAATTACACTAACTTTAGTGTCTTTAGCGTCTACATTTTTTTTAATAAACCATGGTCAAACTACTTATGACTCACCATTGTTAGTAAATAAAATCATCGTTATTCCTTACTTGTGAAATAAAATCCCACAACCAGCACATGATTCACTTTTACATGTCTTGATACAAATTTTTTTCACCATTTTCACGATAAAAAGTATAAAAACCGTTGCTAAAACTTAAAATGCGTTTCCACAAAACAACAGAAAAAGTCGCCATGTCGCCATGACACCACTGATATCAGATTTCAGTGCTACCAGAATAATTTTATGATAGCTACCAAACAATCATATTATTTTGATTATTTTACTTAAATACAATTATTGTTATTATGTACAGATGTAAACCTACAAAATAAAATGATTTAAAACTAGTTTAATAGCAAAAAAATATTTATACGTAATATATTTTACTTGTTGTGGTGAAATATTTTCTACCATCTTTAACATTTTTATCTTTTGGCAATTGAGGAAAAGGGACAAACGGCCTCGGTTCGGGCTATCTCTCTCGGCTCGTTTTGCCTCGGCTAAGATAACTAACAAAAGTAAACCCTAACGTGCATGACTTATGGTTTATTTTTGTATGATAAAATTTTTGGAGAGTTCAATCCTGTTTGTATATTAAATCCATGAGTAGCAGTAGTAGTAGTTTATTCATCCATAAAAGGATAGGCAAGGGTTTTTTCAACCATACAGCCATTTCATACTTGTAATTTTATATAATATCATTTTCATTTTAGTACAATGGTGGTCATTGTACTAAAACTTTTCACGGACTCTTTGAGACAACTTGAAAAGACACGATACGATACACATAATTCATTTCATTTCACTTCACTGGTGCACATGAATGATCTTTATTGGATAAAATACCACTGATAATATGCAATAAAACCCAAAATACACGAATTTATGAAATTTAAAATGAAAACATAACGTCACTCTGCTCGTGACTTTTCAAGTTTTCTGAAAAAGTTGGTTGCCAACACTTGAGTTGGAAACCAAATCCAAATTCGGACTTATTTCTGCCAGTGTCGAGTTATATTATAATTTCCAGTATTTCACATAGTCCATAGTCCTCAGTCAGTCACCGTCAAGAATCGTATATATAATATATAAGATTCTTGGTCACCGTCCATAAAAGTCATGTTTTACTACAATGGTGGTCATTGTACTAAAACTTCCCGGATTTTTTTAGAAAACTTGAAAAGTCACGATAGGTACACATATCTGTGCACTTCACTGGTGCACATAGATTGATCTTTATTGGATAAAACACCAAACACCATCGAATTTATGAAAATAAAAATGAAAACGTAATGTCACTCTGCAAGCTCCCGCCAAAAAATCTCCGCTATGAACTCTTTCATATTTCAAAACCGCGAAAATAAAAAAAAATAAGAAATGTATGCCATAACCATTAAAAAGAAGAGAACGAGTCCCGATCGATTGTCATTTGTTTTAATTTGTCTATGGTACAATATAATGAGAAAGTATTTTTACTATAGCAATAAAAGCAAAGGGAGTGAAGGAACTGAAGTAGGGCAATCCAAAATTCGCCATTTTTACTTTTAGTGAAGGGAGATTTTATATTTGTCAGGCTGGAGGACGAAGAATATTTTGTAAAAAGTGTGTCATTAGATTTAATTTCTAGTAGCCAAGACTATTATTTCAAAGAGTCTTAGTTTAATTGTGTGGTTTTATTTATTACTAACGTTTGTATGTAGTGCTACATCCCCGTCGTAAAATTTGCTCGTTGGTGTGTCGCTTTAGCTAATTCCGATGGCTATGATATTGAAGTTGTAATCTATCGTGTCGCTTGACGTTCTCCTTACGGAATAATATCGAGAAAACGAGGCGACGCCTTTAGAAATGAGCCGGCCTCAAGGCGGACGCATACAAGTCCCGGATGACCTTAGAGAGATCCTATTGGAGTTTACCATAAGCTACCTATTGGAGCAGCCAGGGGACGTGATCAACTACGCAGTCGAGTTCTTCACAAGGTTACAGAACAACAGGACGACAACCATAGTGCGGGTACCCGCCGCCGGCACTCCTGATGAGTCCCTAATATCAGACGAAGAAGGTACTCATACATGATACTATTCCTTACTTGCATAGGACTGTGGAAGGTGGGTTCTGTAGGTCTGTTATATGGTAGCTAGGTACATGTCTTTACCATGTGAATGGACTGAATACCTTATCATGTAGGCATATAATATAGTACCATAGTTCATTTGCAAGCTGCATAATGCCCGTGAATGAATGTATAAGTACACTGTAATAGAGAATTTGCACTTAAATTAGACATTCATGTTGATATGTATGAGATTTGATGTTTAACTACACTGCGGAGTAAGACACTTCCTTATAACTATTCACTTTCTTGAAATTCCTCTATAATTACTTTGCTGACTTTAATTCTTTGAATATTGGTTAGAAAAATAACAATGAAAACAATTGTTGTAATAGGATGCGCTTCCCTCGCGAGAAAAAACTGGTTAAATCATTTGCTTTTAACAATAATATTGTTATCAATGTTCAGGAATCGGTGACCTATATTTACTAAATAGTGTTTGTATTTCTGCCTATGCAATAATATATATTAGAAGTCCTTTTTTCCATTCTTACAAGGATTTTTATTCAATTAATATGAAGGATTGTGAAAATTTATCTTATTTGGTTTAACCCATTAGCTTGCAGACAGGATGCACATCCCATAACTACATTTGAAAATATTATTTCATTAATTTTAAAACTGTAAAACATCAATATATTGACTGACTACACTAAATAACCATCTAAACTAATTTGTTATTTATCAAATCTTACATTAGATTTAGCAGAATCTACATAGATTTTATAGATAGTTCTGAGAATCACACAAACAAAAAGCTTCCAGAGCTATAACGCCTTCTTTAATACGAGTTGAATATAAAAAAATATTTATAAATATACTCTTAATATATCGCATAGTAGTAATGATTAGATTTCTGGCACACTGCCATTACAGTTTCAGTGATATAACTTGTGTTTATGTATAATATAATATTTAAGGAAATATGTCCAGTTCACTGTTGCCAAGTAATAAATATAGAAAAGACACATTGATAAAGCCACTGACTGAGTTACTTAAGTGGTTATCTTATAGTAAATTGATTGTAAATATTAATATTTCAATATCAAGCCTTTATTTACCTTATCTAATCTAAATATTATGTATTATTTTTTTAATTATTATTATTGTAGTCTCCAGACACAAAGGCATCCTTCAGCAACTTCCAACTTTCTCTTGTTCTTGCCAATCGGGTAAAATTCTTGCATATCCAAAATATTAATATACTGATTTTAACTGTTGGTTTTTGCGAGAAACTTTTGATGTCATTGTTATTTTTTTTGCTGCGATCCAAAGGATTAACTTAATGAATTTAGCTATACAAGTTATCGAATTGGTATTGATTGTCGAAAAAATTATGATTTTATGAAAACAAACATGCATAGGCAGTCTGATGATGGAGTAATGAGCTTCGGAGAATTGAGCAAACTGAATGCAAGTTTTTATTACACAAATGTTTGCCATGAAATAAATTTACGGTGTTTACTACATGCTGATCCCATTTGTGTGTTTGTATTTTAACGCTTTGAAGTTGTGTGATGATGAGATTGGCTTATTTTTCCATGTCCGTGGCTGACTTTTACGTCGTGAACCGAACCAGATGTAGCATTTTTTTACGCGCGTGTTACTTAAAATTAGTTGAGCCTATGTAATGACAGGTAATGTAGAACCAACACAATGAAATGTTCAGGTGCTAACCAGACCTTGAGTTGTATTTGCGTAAGAGATACACGCTTTCATTGTTACACACATATACCAAGACATATGACAATTTGAAACTCATACCTACTCCTTAATGAGTCATTTTAAGAGATGACTCTTTTTTTCTTTTTAAAATATTACTTTTAACTGCTCTGTGGACATGACAAAGTGGTGCAATTACCTTGTTTCAATGTATAAGAGCCGGTTTATTATAAACACCTGTTGATTAATAAGTGATGTCTAACTCACATAATTTGCTAGTTGCCTGAAATGGGCTAGTAAAAATGTGTGACATGGCTTATTAGATTCATCATCACATAAATAAAAGCCATAATTTAGATGCCTAAATTAAAGATACAACAGTTTTACCTCATAAAAATACAACCATCATAATCTGGTTAACAATTGTTGAGAACAACAGCAGTTATGAAATGATTTTATGTCATGCAACCATGATTCTCACCCTGGACTACAATAGTCAGTACACAATGTTATCTTGGAAAATGTGTTACATTAGAAAAAAATAATTATACCTAGTGTACTTTGTAATTCAAAGCATCATCAGATAATTGTACCTATTTGATAATGATCAATACATAAGTGTACTGAACATAGACAGCAAAAACCACTTAATTTTGTTATCTTTGAATCAATTGATTTTTTTTTACCTTTTGCAGTCTATCAGCTAATATAACGTTACACTTAACAAACCTATAATGATAAATTATGTCTATCTCTTACGATACAACCGAAAATTGTAAGCCTAGTGTGTAGGTAGTATGATCTATTTCTAGAGGAAATCGCTTGTACTTTGGACTATTATGTCGCTTCTTGTGCAGAGATATGATACAAAAATATACACGTAGTTTTAGCCTCTAAAGTAGTTAAGATCTGATTGAAATTACGTTATCATATGAAACGAAAATGTCATTGACATCACGGCGAGTGTATGCAGTAAATCTGACTCGCCCTACAAAATGGCATATACATACATTTAGTTCTAGAAGCAGAGATCAACGCACATTTCAAGGCGAGTCCGTAAGGTCGGCTACTCTCAATCGAGTATCGACTGCACATGACTTAGTTACACACATCAATGTAATCAGCTTTGTATAAAGGACTATACTAAAATACATTATATAATATTAGTAGAAACAGATAGGTAGGTAAAACGAGTTCGATTTGATTATTGATTTTGAACATGTGTGATGGCGAAAAGCTGACATTTATATGCACACTTTGTACGGGGACATGATGCGTGCCAAGAATGTTGAGTTGAAGTTAAGCGAGGCATGCCATGCATAAGGCGACCATATGGTGGACATGCGAACCTAGTTTTTGGTAGCCGTTTTGCGTCATCATTATGTAAGGCGTGTGAATTGATACCCAGTTTTTGCGTGTGTGTGTGTGGGGATTTCTATCATGTTTGTTCGGATCGGGAGCTTAAATGCATGGGTTTTTGTGAATATCAAATGAGGTTTGTAAAAGAACCCTACCTGACATAGATATCCGACTACTGTCTCTCCATTATACAATACGGTTGTCAAATAAACCTACCAATTACTGTTTTGTCAGATAACTGCCCATCATCTTAGACCTACATGTCTACAGGCAATATTATAACAGATATATACTATTCAAGAATATAAGTTCTTACAGCTGTTGGCAATTTTATAGAATTTTTGGTACTAATGAAATTATTTTTTGAATAGAAATACATAAACACAGTCAGCTAAAACAAATCACCACCTAATTGATTAATAATAAACTTTATTCTCATAATAATAGAGCCGCCAGTGGCGCGCTTCAACAACCGTCGCAAGTCTGTATTCGCGGAGACTTACGACCCGGAGGAGGATGACTCTGACGAGGGTGCTCCCGTCGTGTTCCCCAAGTCGGACGCGCAGCGGGCCCGGCTCGCTGAAGCGGTGCGGACAATATTGCTGTTCCGCTCGCTCGATGCCCAGCAGGTCCAGCAGGTGAGTTTAAATCTACCATCTTCTAAGGTCCGTATTTTCGATCGTCAATCAAAACTCAAGTCTGGTTTTGAGTAGAGATTAAATCAATTCAATTCGAAACCGGGTCCTTTTGACATAATGTTTATTTTCGATTAACACAATCTATTCGTGAGACTTGACTAAAATTTTGATTCTCGTTCTACAATACGAACCTAAGTAACTCATATCTTTCTGTATCCATCCTGGCATCTTAAGAGCTCCAGTAGGTATCTCCTAGACACGCAACTCTAGCGTCACGTATATGGTTTATGGAATAATCCGTTTTATTAATATCGTCACTCTAATAGGACTTACTAAGAGGTAACATCCTTAATTTGTCGTTAGCGGCGTAGCGGCGTCATGTCTAGAATCATAGCTCTCATAAATACGTCTCCAGCTATCATGAATTATGAAAAATATCAACGTGAGGTAATGGGTGACAGAATTACTTGTTACTACTATTACTTTGACGGACTAACACATAAACTCACAACACCTTGCGTGATCTTTGTTAGAACGTAAAATGTACACTCGCGCAGAAATGTCTTGACACTGTAAATCCATACTTGATAACAATGATGGACTACCTATAAAAGTCCTATTAAGTTTAGTTTCAGCCACTTTCAGCTAACATCACTAGAAGTCTTTTTGTTCATTATAATATTGAGCCATTATTTAAAGCACATCTTAATTCATAGGTACTTGTAAAATAATCATAATATTATTTATTTGCCTTTTTACCTCGCTCGTCCGTAATAGGTATAATTTGACGAAGGCCAATTAGTGTTACAAATCTAATATCGACTGTTTACTCAATCATCAGACCCTTCAAACTCATATCATTTGGTGTAACTTATTATCGCGTAAAAACCTTATTTCTCGATTTCTTATAAGAATATTTTGAAAGAGACTTCTTCATTTTTATATTTATTTACTCCATCTAGATACTATTCGTGAGTTAAATATAAAAGTAGAACACTCAACTTGCAAGCCTCAAATTTTAATATTCCTCAAAAACACGGATATAAACTAGGTAACTAATGTAAAAATGTGAAAACTTTGTCAATATCTTTAGTAAACCTACGCGCCGTCTCCCTTTTCATTGGAATATATTTAATTAACATACATTTGATTGTAATAAGTACATTTATACTACAATGTGCATCTTACTTGCCCTAATATTATGTTGAATTGACTGGATTTTGCTAATTGATGTCGATCAATCGTGTTTGCTGAAGAGATATAAATAATCTCAATAATATTCTTGAGAATATTCCTGTTTTTTTCACTAGGGTTAACTGATAATCTCTAATGTAGAGCCACAGATTACAGAATAATAGGGAGATGGAGCGCGCGGGACACGAAAGTGAAGCCAAAAAAGTAAATACAAACTCATAATCAGATACCTGGTATTCGCTTTTGAATTCGTATTAACTTTGTTTAAGCTGATATAATCGTTTTTTAATGGAACAAAATAAACAAACAACGACGCACGATTTATATAGGCACATCTCACATAATGGTTGGAGTTTCAAAGACAAGTAGGTACTACAAGGAAGCAAATATTATTAGTAAGTTTCCGCCTCTACTAATTAGTTTGCAGTGCGCTCGAATGTGTTCCCCGCAAAGCCATTGTCTCACAGAAAGTTCCCTCTGATGGACTTTACAACGATTAGTTAGGGCGTTTACTTAGCGAATAGGTTTAAGCAAATGAAACGTAAACATTTTTTTAATAGATTGTTATTCCTAAAGGAAAATCTCCTTTCAAAATTAGTAAAACTAAGCAACTTTATTTATTTCAATACAGGAATATCATAATGAAATTAAGCAAAAAACACATTAACGTCGAATACGAAAGCTAATATATTTGAAATATATTTTAATTTGTATAAATGTAGATGTAATGAGTGTGTGATATTAATACAATGTGTAATCAAATCAGGGTCAGCTCGAGTCTTAAAACCCCACACTGAAGTAGGTCGTAAAAAACAATAGTCACAAAAGTTGTTCAACAAAACAAATCAAACTGGCTTGTATGTGACGCCCACTAAGTAGTCCACACAATACAAACACGAATATGTGCACAGGTGCTCGACGCTATGTTCGAGAAGCGCGCCGAGCCCGGCGAGTACGTGATCCGTCAAGGAGACGACGGCGACAACTTCTACGTCATCGAGAACGGGATCTTTGACGTGCTCGTCACCGGAGATGATCGGATTGAGAAGGTACGACATACTTTACAGCAATTGATTAACCGGTGATACCCGCTCGGTCATTGTGGAGGAATTAGATACAATATTGCACCGATATGTTGATGCCAATTCCGTGTATTTCAGTATTTGTTCTGTTTCTGTATCTCTGACATATTGATTGATTTAATCGTGTCGTCAAAATAAAATCATCAATTCAACGATTTAATCGTGTCGTAAAAATTGAATTGTTTTTTTTTTTTATACAACTAAGTCTGTAAACAAGCATACGGCCCGCCTGATGGTAAGCGGTTACCGTAGCCATATGGACGCTTGCAACACACGAAGCATCGCTCACGCGTTACCGACCTTTCCCCCCTCCCCTATGAGCCCTGGCGACCTTACTCACGCGCAGGAACACAACTTTACAGAACATAAAGTTATTTGGCTGCGGTATTCTGTAAGGTGGAGGTACTTCCCCAGTCGAGCTGCTTTTTGAGCGAATATTACGCTATGCTCTATCTCTCACAAAATGATGATTGATGATTTTATTTGCCCTTGTAAAGGCAATTTTAGACAGCACAGGATATGGAATGGATATTGCAAGTGATATTTTTTAAATTAGGTGACATGCTGCCTAAAGACTTTAGCAATAGCAGGTGGATTACCAGTGTCGCCGATCTTAACAAGGCCTAGGAAGCTACTGCTTCTATCAAAACTACCAATACTGCACAATACTGAAACTTGATAGTTTAAAAGGAAGCAACGAAGATTCACTTTACTATTTTATACTGCACTAGCTTTCCGCCCGCGGTTTCACCCGCGCTTCCTACCCTACCCTATTTGTGAATCTAAACCATCCAGGGCGCCACCCAAACGCATACAAAAAAATCATTCAAATCGGTTCAGCCGTTTAAGAGAAGGGGTTCAGTGACATGCACACGTGCAGAAGAATTTTATATATATAGATAAGGAAACGTTTACGGGGTAAAATAAAATAAAACTGGCTGTTCTATTGAGTCGAAGGCAGAAGCAGCTGCTAGAAAAGCTGGGTATCCTCTCTAAGGTCAAGTGGTACTTCACGCATGGACATTTGCTTCAACTTTACAAAGCACAAGTCCGGTCATGCATGGATTACTGCTACTCTGGGATGGATCCGCCAGCTCTATGCCCTCGACTCAAAAGACCGTCGAGGCAGGAGACTCATCAGAGACGAAACTCACAAGCTTCGACCATTGAAGAAAGGTTGCTTGCCTATCGGTTTTTTACAGGATATATTTTGGAGAGTGTGCGCAATTGTTCAACCTTATTCCACCATCCCCATTATAACACCGACCAACAAGACGCCGGGAAAATTTTCACCCATACGTTGTTGACATACCCAAAATACGGACACAACGTTTTGCATCCTCATTTATAATGCGGGCAGCAAGGGAGTGGAACATGCTTCCGGCGTCTTGTGTTTCCTGACTTACAATCTAGGGACTTTCAAGGCCACAGTGAATAGTTTTCTTCTGGGTAAGCGTGTTCCATCTTAGGCTTTGTCATCGTCCCTTATGGTCAGGGCCAAACGCAAGCCCATTGAATTTAAAAAATAAAATAATATTAATGGTTGTGTCAGGTGGTCCACACATACGAAGGGTCGGGCTCGTTCGGCGAGCTGGCGCTCATGTACAACATGCCGCGCGCCGCGTCGGTCCGCGCTCAGACTCCTGGCGCGCTCTGGGCGATGGACCGCCACACTTTCCGCCGCATCCTGCTCAAGAGCGCCTTCAAGAAACGCAAGCTTTACGAGGAGCTCTTGGACAAGGTGCCCATGCTGAAAGCGCTTCAGGTATGTACATTATATTTGGGTTCTTTTCAGACTATAAGAGAAACTTAAGGAAGCCATAGCATGGCCAGCCCTTGGCCCAGGGGGGCAAGTTGATATAATAGAGGATGGGAATGTAGGTTTGAATTGTAGGTAGGTTTAATGTTGCCAACAGTCAAGAACACATGAAGCTTTACACTTATTTGTAGTGCGAGTCTTACTACCTCTACCTAAGGCGATTGCAGTAAGAGGGCAAGCAAGTCAAATGAGTGGACTTAGGACTTTGGTTGCTTTGCATTTGTCAAAATTATTTAATCTGAGGGGGGGTATCTGCCCCTCCTGCCCACCCTTGGTGACGCCTATGATGGTTGCGGTCGTTTTGTTACCATCTTTCCAACTTAACGTATTTGGCTGTTTTATTAAAAGGTCCTTAACATCTATCAACCACATCACAGCTTAAATAATATGTAAGCAAGCGAATAACCTCATGGTCATGTCAGCCTTATTTATGTTTAATTCATTGTATATAATTCCCACACAAAGTTTTTCTATTTTCGGCCATCTGTAATTGTAAATCTGTTGTGGTCCACTTTTGAATATGTTTTTACTAAGCTGTGTAAAAAGTCAACAGTCCTTGTGGACTCCATGTAGTTCATTTCCAGTTTAAATATGATGATGAAGATCTGTGCGACGTCACATTTCTTTGAGAAAAAATCTCGTATTAGTTGTTACAACGCATAAGCAAACAGACTTTAAATTCTCCTTTGTATTTATCCGATAGAAGTGCAAAAGTTTAAATGTTGAACAACCAGTAACTAACATAGTAGCAACGTTAATTGTACGCTGTTGCCAAAACGACGTCGACGACGAGAACGTACGATGCCAAGTTCACTTCAACCCCGACGGGCGAATTCCGTCGATGCATTTTTTTATCGTTCCGCATAATTTGACAAATAGATTTATTAGTGTGTGGTATTATTTTAAAAGCTGTACGTTTTGATTAATCATTCAAGTGTTCATTGCCGTCGTGTCGGCAAGTCATTTATACAGGTCGTTGTTTTGGTCAGCGACGAGCGGATCAGGGTCGATAATACAAATGATACTGGCCCTAAAAATATATAAAAAAAATACTTTATTTTTTTAAATAAAAAAATAAAAATTTTGAAAATCATGTAATAAGCTAAATTGTAGACATAATACTCAACGGGAGTACGAGAGAGTAAAGGGGTGGGGCGATGGCGGCTTGTGCCTAGCTCTAGTCTGTGCACGTGTCTAGTAACCATACTTTGCGGTAATTTTATTTCAAATTGAATAAGGTATTTCTCAACATATTTACAGTATTTAATGGAATTAAGTCCATTTTTGGGGAAAATATATTTTGTACTACCGCTCCTAGGTCGCTTGTCGCCGACCAAAACAACACCCTGTATATCAAGTATACTTGAGGGCCAGTTCCTTCTAGGCTTTGTGTGCTTACCACCTTCGGCCGCATCATCACTTACCATGGTGAGATTGCGGTCAAACACAGAACTATAAATAGTAAAAAAAAAAAAAAAAAAATGTAAATCATGGACCCCATATTTCGACAAGGTTATTTTTTGTAAAATAAATAAGTATCAAACATGATGTAGGAAGCTACAATACCAAACTTTTATTTAGCTTCCTTTGGCCTCAGAGTATATAAATACTACGTACAACAGAGAGACAGCGCCCATACTTCAAAAGTTACCACCATAACTCGCGCAAGTACAGCGCCGGTGGCGAGATTGGGGTACTAATTCCTAGTCTGGGTTTGTAAGTGACTACAGCAATGTTTGTTTTTCAGTAAATGACAACAGATGACACTGTTGAAAGAATTTAATTTTAAAGAACAATGAGCACATTTGTATTTTATTTTTGTTTTTGTGTAAGAGAGGTAGAGCGTAGCATTTACTATATACTTTTGTTCAAAAAAGATAAGAATTCCATACATTAAGTCCTAAACTAATCCAAAGAATTATTATTATGTTATTCAATTCTAAAAATACTGATTTTAAGTTGCATCTTACCCCACGGTTAATTGAGACAATTCCCAAAATAGTCTAGCTATTGTTCACCAAGAATTTTCACTAATTCTGAATGTTAGCTAATCGTATTTTCTGTAGAAAATAAAAAATATATGTGAAAGAATTATTTCAATACGACAATTACATTCCGAGATATAGAATTTTTAAATGAGCGCGCGACGCGCGATTCAACCGCTCGGTACTCGATGCGTGTGACGTTATGTTCCAACGCTCGCTCAGCTCGTCTCGCTCTTTTTCTCTTGAAAAATCTCATTCCTTGGGTTTATAAATTTGAAACTTAGCACTATTACTTATCGTTCAGCAAGTCCAATAAAAGTTGTTTCTTCCATTGGACCCACTGAAAAATAATCCTCGTCATCCAAAATAAATTTATCCGCTTTCTTTTCAGTTTCTTTTATTTATATCCATTCAACAAATGACTACGGAAAACAGACCTAATGCATTGCGTTACGGCTATAGAAGAAATTAAATAAAAGGCATTGGCGTGAAATCTTTAGAATAAGTGCAAATTGAGTTGGTGACCGTAATTTATTTTACAATAGTGAACATGTTATCATATAGTGAGAAGGAACATAATGTACAGATGGAAGAGAAAGAGAAAAAAAAAATTGTATTGGTTGATTTTATTTTCTCGCAATCGTAGTGAAAAATAGAATGTTACACACGGCGCTAAAATCCCATTATTACTCTGTTTCTATTTACTCCTCTCTAAAGCTCGGAAGTAGAACTACCTCGTGTATGATGGGTAATTTTAGCTCCTTAAATAACAATCTACTATTCTATCACATCCTGATTGACTCTGTATGCCATATGATAAACCTAATTTTCGTAATAAATTAATATGCCACCTCGAAATCTCCACCTGTTATAGGCATAATTATTAATTAGAATTGAGCCTTGAATTAACTGCCAAGGGAAGCAAGTGCAGACAGGCTACTTCAATACATCCTTGTCGTCAATGTAGTTGCTGGGTAAGCTCCCCAACTAGCAAACAGTCGAATAATGAATGAGTTATTCGGCTACAGATGGAATAAATGTTGAGTAGTTGCTACGTAGTACCCACAATGTAGTGTAAAAGCTTTTATTACGACTTTTTAGCATTTTTTGCTTTAAGTGCTTTAACCATGTTGTGTAAACGTTTACTCGATATTCTTATAGTACATTTATTCAATAGTCGTATAGTAGCTACCATTTCTCGTTTATACCACACATGAGTGCAGTAATAGAGTTGTCGATTACCAAGTTTCATGTTTAAGAAGCTACTATATAGCTGCTACTCGACATTACTATATTAGAGCAAATTCGCCGAGTAAAAGCTGTCTATTTACTGAAAAGTATCTTAATATCTGTAATTGTAATCTAAGCTATTTTGTTGAATAAATTAAACCACTATAACTTTTTCCTTGCACGCGATACATACTTACATATGCCCATACTAACAAATGTAATACTCATGGAGACCTTTCATATGACATAGATTTCATTTGATATGATAAGGTTTACAACATAAAGTACGACACCGCCCATTATCCTTTAAAAAATTTCGTAAATTGACGCGCGACGCGTACGCCATCTATGTAAGGTCGTAAGATTAAGGTAAAATTACATAAATTGCAAATATTTAAGATACGAGTTTTACATATGAATTTAGTAAATTATTAAACCTCAAATTATATTCCCTTGCAACAAAGCTTCATCAAAAGTGATATAGTAGCGTTTTGACTAAGAATTAATTCTCAATCAGTCCAAACGATGTTTGTAGCGACATCTATACGTGTAAATTCTACACTAATTATAAAATGTATGTGATTGACCAGACATGCTTTGGCTAAGGTTTTCTCCATGCATATCATTGAGTATTTATATTATGTTTCGTAAAACGTTAACTTCTATGTAGGCAAGAGATAATTATGATAAATGAATACTGTGCCTATTGCTAATTTCGTTTCCTGTTTTTGTTGTGTCGGTTAATATATTTGGAAACAGATTAAATTATACCTTAAATTCTGTTCTTTAAATTATTATTTTGAATTTAATAAACATTTGCTTTGTCTTATGGAAAATATTTTATTAGTCGTAGAAGATTAATCCATAATTAAATAGCGAATCCTCCTTTACGATTACCATAGAGAATAACACAACCCAAAAGTTATACAAGTTTATGAAGCACATCGTTTGCCTTGCAATAAACAGTTTCACAGCTTAAGTGCGGTGCGGGACCCTCATAACATTTTCACACACGGTTAAAGCCGTTGCTCAGTGTCCCGAAAATATTGCCTGACCACGCGCTAACTGAACTTATCAATCAATAAATGACAAGCGAGTCGTTCTGTTTGTTTGTTCCAACGTTGTTTTGTGTGGGCATAGTGTAAATCAATCTTCGGGCATAAACAATGTGATGTAACGAGGGGTCCATTTAATTTGTTTGCTCTATGATTTATGTTGCAATTCCATTTGCAAAAATTATATTCTGATCTGAGACACTGTTAACTAAAAGATTAATAAATAAAATGGCTATTACAACGTGTTTGTTCGTCGTTATTTCACACGAAATGCAAAAAAATATGTGTACGTCACTCCTACGTCATTCATAATCTTTTTCAATCTTATGATTTATATGTTATGTTTACTGTGTTGAAATGAATTGAGCTTGAAATGTGAAATGACATGGCGGCTATGCTATTACATAATTAATGGATAACATGGACACTGGGGACTTTGCTACCCCACTGCGAGTTAGCTCATATCATAATGAAAATAGTGAACGATTAAAAAAACTATAGTTTTCCTAATAACAAATGTTTAATAAAGACAAATACATAAACAGTTCCATGATACATTATTTGCAAAACTAAACAAATAGTAAAGAACTCTTTTGTAAAGTTCGTGGCTCTCGCCCTGTTCAGTTGCAATAAATCGTAAGATTATTGTACTAGCTAGTGCTTGCAGTATAGAATTGTGTTCTACAGCAAAACAGCGACCGCCCCGTCGCTGCTTTTTAATAATACTTGCAACTTTTTCAGTTTTCTTAAAGAGAAGGTTTTTCCTGTTAAGGCGATGATAGCTCAGTGGTAGTGACGTCGGATACCGAGATGAAGGTCCCGGGTTCGATTCCTACAATGAGCTTGAGCTTTCGGTGAAGGAAAATATCGTGAGGAAACCATAGCACGGTGGTAGGGTACTTTGTAGTACCCGCCTGGCTGGCTACCACCCTCAAGTTGAAAATCTGTCGCCAAGCACCTTTCGGTGTGTTCCGATAGCTGCACTTGAGAGCCAGTTCCTTCTAGGCTTTGTGTGCTTACCACCTTCGGCCGCATCGTCACTTACCATGGTGAGATTGCGGTCAAACACAGGCCTATAAACAGTAAAAAAAAAAAAAAAAAAAAAAAAAAACGAGTTAGTAGATTTATTTCATGCTATTATAACGTGTCTTTATAATCTCATATAAGAAATATTAAAAACTGCTGTCAAACTGTTTTACCCGTTTAAATTAAGAATGCTTCGTCTACACACATCACTTACAGTGAGATACAAACTTAACATAATCGGGATATCATAAAACACTAGTGCGGTAATCTAAAGTAAAAAGTACCAGTTCGTAATAAGCTGTCTTATGATACTAAAATCGGTGCAATAAGAGGCACTTTACGAGCAAGTGTGTTGATAATATTATTTGAGATTTTAGCGTATAAAAAATGATACCTGACTAGCACATACGGAAAACTAAATGATAATATAAGTACAAATTCAAATTCAAAATCATTTATTCAAATAGACCTTCGCAGGCACTTATGAAAAGTCTGACTCTAATACTCTAATACCGGTTCGGAAGGTTGCATTTGCTGAGAAGAGCCGGCAATAAACTCAGCAATTACTCTTTTCAAAAACAAGCTTAGATTCATGACATAATATTTACATTCTAATCGCACTGACAACAATTGCGTGCCCCGGCGCGGCGGCAAAACTACAAAGTAGACTGAATCTATATTTAATAAGTAAATACATATATAAATGGCAAACTTAAGCAGATCAGCCCCCACAAGCAGCACCTGTTCACAAGTATGACGCGTGTGGCAGCCATCGCCCTCCTCGCCATATTGGAGGGAAGTGAGCGACCCGTCACACGACGCTGCCGCAAGCAAAGGCCTTACCAGTACCTAGTGAAAACCGCTATACCATTTAGTTAGCTTGTTATATATTAATCCTATATGTTAGGTATTGATACGAATTCAATGCCAATTGCAGCATATAAGAAACGATTGAATGATAAGTGTCTGATAAATCATAGAATATGTAATGGATGACATCGTCACATGATACCGTGTATACGTATGCGCGTCCCGATATGTTATCAGTTAATACTGATTTAAGCTCAGATAACGGCGTACTTGATAAGGACCTTTGTCCAACATAATCTTGTGCTGGTCACCGACTTGAAAAACAACTTGATTGTAAAACTTTACAACCTATTTTGCTTCTGATATAATTTATTTTTAACAAACACTCTTCTAGAGAATTTAGATTTTTCCTGTGATGTTGTATCAATAAATTAAGCTATATTTAATTCTATGCAGTTATAAATAAACAGGAAAACTTATATATTTTAACTTTACAGTCCAATGCCGAGGCAATTAGTTTCCTGCTTTAATAATTCCACTACAGTTTTAAAAGTTTACAAAATAATTATTTGGTTGCTTATTTCCAAAACCGCTGAATTTATATTATCATTTAACATCTCATAGCTAAGAAGTTCTTACCTATAAAATAATCACGCAAATCTTACTTTGGATGGATACTTCAATCATAGACATTTTATCAGCAAGCATTCAGCTTCAATCTAATCAGGCCGCCCATTTATAGACCCCTTCTTATTAAACCGAGCACAATAATCTGCAAATTTAAATACTATTATTCAATTGAGATTTTATTATGGCGTTTACGAATGTTAATTGAATATTATTCTTTTTATTTATTTTCACCTGTTGCACAATATGAACTGTTGTTCATATTGCTCATTCTGCAGGACTATAGGAATATTTCACCTACAAAGACAGTCAAAATAAAACTGCCGATTGATGAAGATAGGTTTTTAAATAAAATACCGATAAGACTCTACGTTCATTAGCGAAAAACATCGAGGAAAAATCCCTTTAGAGTAGGAATACCAAGCAATCCAATTCCGCAACCAGTGAGTGTTTTTGCACTGAATTGAATACTAAAGACCAATCACTGTATCGTGTGTTCTTGACTTGGCCAATCAGAGCGCATGTGTCCTTGACCCAGCATATTAGAGCGAATTATTATTATGTACGATTAATTGTCGGGGGTGGGAAATTGTACCCATCCAAACAAACATAAAAGCCCTCCTTATTTAAGTCGGTTAAAAAGTAGCCTCGGATCGGACCTCTTTATAATATTCATCATATCAGCCCATGGATGTCCACTGCTGAACATAGGCCTCCCCCATTGATTTCCACCAATTATAATATTAGTGTAGGTGAATGCTTAGATAAAACACAGTGATATACCAACAAGGCCTCTCAAGACTACATTAAGATTTTCTATAGTGGGCAAACCCACCAAACTTCGCGTTCATAAAGTGTTATCCCAACACAGTCATACGAGCGGGCCAACCTAGCGGACGCGCTGCTCCCGCGCACGCTGATGGACGGCGAGCTGATCATCCGGCAGGGCGACACCGCCGACGGCATGTACTTCGTCGAGGACGGCTCCATCTCCATCCGCATTACTCGCGACGACGGCAACGAGCATGAAGTCAAACGTCTCGGTATGTATCTATACAATACACCGCCGTCTTATAACGTCTCTAAATTCCTCCCCATCCAAAGGTTGTCTGGAAGAGATCGCTTCTTAGCGATGAGACCGCCTATTGTACAGTCATTTCAGGAATTTATATGTGTTGTTTAATACTTTTTGTACAATAAAGAGTTATCTATCTATCTACTGCAATACAACTAGGTCACGAGCCGAGTGAGAGTGGCGAGTGAGCGATACGAATACGTTTGCGAAAATACAAAAGTTGATCATCTATAAGAGAAGGTTATGTCGACAACTATCTTTTTCGGGCTGTAGGTCTAGACAAAACGCAAACCGCATGCTGAATTCGGAATTTAGGTGTGGGTTTTGCCTGCAGCATTTACTTCGATTGTCATTTTCCATCCAAAATGAACTTTCCGCAAACAGTCACGCTAACAGAATGTATTTTTTTGAATACCTACTGGACTGATTGTAGTTAAAATTTTATATAATTTAATATCTTGCGGTTCATATAACTAAAACAATATGCTACAAAAACAAATCAATTAAAATACATGTTAGGTATCACTAATGTGCTAATTGGCTTAAATTATTATGCCCTTCACATTTCGTAATATGCGTTATCTCGTTAAAAACTTAAATTGATTAATATTGATGAATGCAGGTAAAGGAGGGTACTTCGGTGAGTTGGCGCTGGTCACCCACAAACCGCGAGCCGCTTCTGCTTACGCCGTCGGCACCACTAAGGTGGCATGTAAGTATTCTTATTATACGTCTTGGGTTTCTCAAAATCTATTCATTTGACGGTTCCGTACCTAAAGTTACCTTATTAGGGGGTAGGGGGGGCTGAGCCCCAAGAGCATCTGGTTCCACCCCTAATAAATCTTGATAAAGGCTACCCTGAGTTGAATCAAGTCCCTCCGACCCGAATAGCAGAATAACTATTAAAACATCGAAAAATATTACCAAAAAATATAAAGAAAAATAATTTTGTAGGCTTTTTTGATGATATCTCGAGAACGTATTGACTGGTTTCGGAAATCCCCGTGTGTTATAGGCTACTTTTTATCCCGGGAACGCGTGTGAAATGTCGGGGGACAGATAGTTGAGGATAAAACATTACTATTGTATAAGATCTCTAAAATATGAATATTTGTTTCAGTCCTAGACGTGGAAACATTCGAGCGTCTTCTCGGCCCGTGCATGGAGATAATGAAGCGGAACATCGACGACTACGAGGAACAACTGGTAAAGTTGTTCGGCGACAAGAGCAACCTCACCGACGTGCGATGAACGCGCCACTACTTCACGCACCAACAGATGCACACATGTCCCCCTTCCACACAACGTAATCTACCTTTATTATGTTACTACATGTGTTTCTCACTGGCTGGTTACGCTACGCTGTGGCATTCATTAATACATTGCCAAATTACCGCTTGTATTTCTGAACTCAAAATTAATTTTAGAATATTACCAATGAGCGTTTTTCTCATGATACCTCTATGCTCAAAATACCTGTCAAACTGTTGATAATTCGAATCAATTTGAACCTTAAGTTCACGGTTTTACAGGTATTTTCAGCATATTTAATCTGTCAGAAAAACGCTCATTGTAAAGGCAAGTAAATCAAATGCCACTTGAGCTCCAGTGAATTCGCTTATGAAATACTACAGCGTTACCTTCAGTAAGAAACCGTTAAGCGAATCGCTTACAAAATTTTGCAAATTTAATTTTACATGTGCTTACCCTAACACCAATTAATTTATTGGCAATAGATTGACAAGTGCTTCTTTAATATCGATAAATTCACTCGAACTGATTACGCGTTGATTGGAAGGTGGAATTAAGATCGCATTACGAGTGCTCAATAATATTGCATTGGAACAATACGCTTATTTTAGATAGAGAATGCCTTAGTAGCTAAGTATATATAAGACCGCTACCTTTAGTGACGTATAGCGCGCGGTCATAGAGAACAGACACTAATTTATTTATCACATAACATTTTGCTCACTTGATGTGCCATAACGTTAACAATTTGCTTATTTATCAAAATATATATGACGAAATGCAATACATTTTTGTGCAATAATATATTTATTTTCTGATTGAATTCATTATTTTTTCGCTCAAGTTTCTTATATCTGTTCCCTAAGATCGCTCGTCGATAGAAACGGAGAAGCTGGATTTCATACGAGCCGATTCACCATCTAACATTAAAACGACCATTCATGTCTAAATTGACACCAAATAATGATCTTACATCAAAATACGTTTATAAATCAGCTCTAAAATTAAATTAAATGAGGGTCAAAAGGCATTATAGTCTTAAAATGTTATCGTATAAAAAATGTTTTTAATTAGTGACAGTTGACAATGCAATACTATTCAGCGCTCAGTCTCGATTCAATTCGGGGTATTCTCAATTTGCCATCGCCATTTCTATAAACATAAGATATTTTCACTGACACAGGCTTTTTTGAATGATATAAATATACCATGTAGGTTAAATATCTAGTTCTCTATATTTTTATTTTTTTGTGATTAGATAAAATCTATTCACCTTTTCTTTTATTTATTTAATTTTATCTCGGCTAATGTTTTCATATCATTTTAATATGTATATGTATGGAGAATGTAACTTAATGTTTGGAACAATTTTTGATTATTAAATGCCAAATTAAACTGTAGTTCCATTACTTTGCAATTGTATTGTTGCAAATTGAGATTTTTTGATTATTATCACTGGCATATTTTGAGTAGTGAACTATTCAAGCTCTTTCAGAAATTTTATTTTGTTACTTATATCTATGTATGCTCCATTTTTTTCATAAGATTATACGAGACTCAAAAGAAGAAACAGTTATCGTAAATATTTACCTTAAATTAAATAAAAATATTTACATTATGTTTATTTCTGAGCCAAATTAGATAGACCCTAGCATGTAAAGGTTTCTTAAGAATTCACGTTATTTGCTATTAATATCCAATTCAAATCCAGATTTCCATGGGTTTCTTATCGATGTTTTGCTTGTAACCATTGCCGGCCTTACTCATAAACGCTATTTTAACTAAATCTACTGAATAAATGGTCAAATAAATAACGTCAACTTGCTGTCATTGTCAAACAATTTGACGTTATTTAGGTGACCACTTAATCAGCTTATTAGTTAAATAACGTTTTATGAGTATGGGGGTGCATGTCTAATTTGGCAAATGTACCTACTGTACATATTTTTTTAATAAATGAAAAACGTTTGTGATTACTGCTTCTTTTTTAAGTTTAGTCTTTTCTTTAAAAAAAGTGGTGTATTTTAGTTTTCCAGAGATTTTTTTTATTTTTTATTATATTGTTTCATTGTAATTATGTTATGGAAAAGGAATTGTTTTCTTATGTTATCGTTTAGTTAATTTATAATCTTTAGTAAAGAAAGCTTTTCTGTTGTAGAGAGTTCCTATTGTTTTGTTTGCTCTTTAACCATTTTAACATGATAGATCTGAGGTGTGTTGACTTTATAATGATGTTTATAGTGAACACGTAGTTCCGGTTAACAAAACAAGCGACCTGTCGTGCATGCTCTACTGTAAACTAGTTAACTAACTGATGTATAAAATTATATAATTTGAATTCACTGAATCCATTGTTTTATATGAGCGTGTGGTGTATTACCACCGATGTATTTATTGATTGATTATTGAGGATGTTGAGCGCTCGCTCGGTTCCGCCACCAGATGTCACCACTCACGCCGGTCGTTGAACCCTCAGGTAGAACTTCCCAGTATTATTTATATTAGATGAAATAAACAACATTTATTTGTGAATCCAGCCAAAGTAGGTGAATGCGTTAATATCATGTGTAGCACTAAATATTTAAGCCTATATTTACTATGTAGTTGTTAGTTTTTGTCATTTCTTATTGTAATTTAAAAATATTTGTAGTTTAGGAAAATTTTAATGGAAATATAGTGAAATCCTGAGGGGTGAGGTGTGTCGTTTTTAACGCCATGTACAAATGTGTACAAAATTATTTTCAGATGCCATAGAAGATTATATCGTTTTATTTTATCGAAGCATTAATTAAATGTATCAAATTGTTTTGATTGTTAGATAATATCGATCTTTATTCTTCCAACATTAACAGTACCTATAGTTTGATGAAGTCACGTCTCGTCGGCGTGTTTTTACTTGGATTGCTTTGCTGCTTATTGTAAATAAACCATAGTCTGTGTTCGGTTAACGTAGCTAATACATTCCCACTTATCTGGTTGGCATTAATGCGGTTATTATTGATTTTGTTGTTTAATTCGTATCACTCCATCCATATGCTATAATTGTCACTTCAAGTGCCTATTTCTCACAAGAAAATCCATTCTGAAAGAAAACAATTTTTAATACACTTTCTCACTAACAACTTTTAATGTTAATCTCGTGTTTTTAACTTACTTAAACTGCCTTTTTCTATGTGAAATTGTGAAATGTGTTGTGAGGTACGTGTATTTTGTGGGACAAATTGTATCAGTTTACTTATTTATTGGAAAGTACATTTGCCAGAGATCAAATTAAAAATAATAAATATTTACTAGTAACAAACGTTTTATAGTCATGAATGAGCAATATGCAAATGTTACATAGTAAATATTTTGATTGTATGAAAAAAAAACAGTATGAATGAATTATCCTGGGACTACTATCTAGGTCTGTCTAGTTTCTCCCATGTTGTATTGTGTGTGTGTGGTGAGATTGAGATTGTACCTTGCTATACTTACACATATTATAGAGTGAGTTTGATATTCCTGTGTATAACATTGTGTTTGTTACATTGTACAGGTGAGGTGCGTCACGTGTCCTCCGCTATTATGTCTGTGTGTCCCCAGTGTATCGAACCCAAGTAGTTTATAGAATATCGTGCAATAACTAATTACTGTCATTTATCTGTGTAGTTTACATCAATATCAAGTGTTAAATTTTGTCTGTGTGGAATTTATTTATAGATATTTATTAAAAAAAATACATAGAATAGGGCTCTTGATAACATTCTTATGTGCATCGGTAACGTAGGAAATGCAAATTTAATGTAATACTTCTACACGTGTATATTCGATTGTTTTATAATGAGAATCAAATTAAATTATAGTTCAATCGCAATGTCTATAATTTTAAATAGATGCACAAATATTTAGATGCGTGAATATAAGGGAAGTTATGATTCTGTTGTCTTCCATGGGACGCACAGAAGTTGGCCGCTAAACATGTTCAGACGCATTCTTCGGAGCGCTATTATCATGAAATCTCTGGCATACTGATGTAAAATTAAAATTCAATACGCTTAACCGTAGCGTAATTTTTTATAAATTATACTAGTCATTGGTGTCTAATGTAGATTTGTAACCTGACAGCACTCGGAATGGAACATACTCCATATCCTCACGTTACATTAGGTGTAAGTCGTCATACCAATTCCATTTGAAGGAAGCATATCAACAATGGCGGACGCCGAGGTGGCGCCGCCCCCCATGTCTTTGAATTGCACTACATATTATGTACCTACATCCGGTAGCCAGTTGAAAACTAGTACCGCTTTCCCACGTCATGAGCTTACCCTGTACATTTAAAAAAATTATGTATCGTAAAATGTTAGAAAACTGAATTATATTTGTTTGTAGATCTAAATTGCGTTTTTTATTTTGTAGTTAAGCCTTGTAAGTAAATCTTTAATGTTTCATGCTAGGCTAGAAATTTAACTGATAGTGATAGACGCAGTGGCGTAGCGTGTTTTTTTCTGACCCCTTATTTTTTATTTCTGCCGCCCTTTATAGGTCTTAATCTTCAAAGACTCTAAAATATACAGTAATCCTAAATATAACGTAATCGGTCCAAACTGTAGGTGCGATATAAATTTGAAATGACACCAGTGGCGGATTTACCAGCAGGCTGAGTAGGCTTGAGCCTAGGGTGGCAGATTTTAGGGACGGAAAATTTGAGGACCATTTTTTTCTCATGTCTTAGGAAATGTGTAAATCAACTATTGAATGAAATTAAATATTTAGGAGATATAAGTACTTACCTATTATTTATTGTAAAATTTTGCCGGCCCTTTATGGATAGTTACTCTTTGGTGCCGCCCCCAACCCCACACCCACTACGCTACGCCACTGGTAGTTACGACCGTCAATATATTTTAATGCTGCACATTGTTGATACGATAGAGCCTCGGATTACAGAATAAAACGTTTGTTCTGTAATCTGAGGATAGAGCCATAGAGTGAAATATTAAAGAATCACAGCATATTTTGCATAATGTTATCCACCAGTGCCTAAACACCAGTTGTTATACCAGTTTTGACGATATCACATGTAAAAAGAAAGTTCCATTGTCCCAAATATGATAAACTAGGGAGACCAAAAGAGATAGTTTATCAAGTCATGTGACCAAAATGTGACTCAGACTTAACACAGAGGACAGTATTTTTGTCCTCCATGGTTGTTGGCCCCAATTTACAGTACATAGATATAAGTTGTTGGGCCATTGTGAGAAAAAAAATAGAGAGCTACACCCAAACTTCCATTAATATGGATAACCTGCAGGTATAATAAGGACAAAATTATTTATCACAATTTTAATAGAACACATTTCATATTTAATTATATTATATTACATCAGTTATATAGGTTCTGGCTCTCTGCTATAAACTTGCATAATCTTCTCCATTATTTCCCAGTTCTTTTCCTTTTGAAGATCCTTAGTAAACACCTGAAATCATAATGAGACCATTATATATACCACCTTACTCATAAAATGCAATTCAAGAACACTTATAACTGGTTGTGCGCACGACCAGACAAGAAAGACCTGCTAGAGTTAAAAATTTATATGGAACAGTAACTAAATGACAGTTAATATTAAACCTTGTGTCTTATACGTCACAGTGGCATTTCGCACACAATGGCCGCGGTTCCCCTTAAACACAAACAGTCTGCATAAGGCGCGTAGAGATTTAAAACTGGTCTATTGGTCATTTTGAATTTAGTTTTATAGAGACATAGCTACCACTTACCATCCAGGTTGGTGAAGCCTCTGGGCTCCCTGGAGGGTAAGCATTCAGGTAGGTGTGCTTAAACTGGAATGAGCCCTGCCATGGTTTTCCCAATGTAATACAACAATAAGTTTTTCAAGAATGCATGAGTAGTAAGCATTCATAGGCTACAGTAACTGCTTACCATCAGGTGGACCATTTATATGATTACCACCTCAGCAGTATAAAAAAAGAAGGGGCACTGAACCAACTTTGATACAGGGCCTGTCTAGGGCAAGCTACACCACTGGTTTTGGACCAGTTATAGGCTTTGCCTCCAATTCCCGGTGAAGTTCTTATAAATAGAATTCCAAACAGGAATTATTAAGTACATATAGATGTGTTGGAACTTACGGAATACCAAGCCGCATCGTCATCTAATGTAGACGCCAATGGAACCGATACCCCCAAAACATGTAGAGCCAATGTTAAGCTCGCGACCGCTGTGTGCGGCGCACGGTAGTCCAGGACAGCTGGGGAATGATGGAAGTCTTGCAGGAACGCCATCGCTGTGCGAGCGATAGGCGCAGAGCGCCACTGGCTCGTCGGGAACCACTCCTGAAGCGAACGTAAATAGTGCAACAAATATCGATGAGGCGACGGTGCATCCAAGTTAAATCCCAATAACCTGAGCACTAGCAATTCCGCTTGAGCCACTGCACCTCGCCACGACCAATATTCTTCTCCCAATTCCAAAGGACCAGCACCGCGATTGATAGAATTGTGCGCAACATTCACGGCATCCCGCAGTCTCACAGGCTCGTCTCTAGACTTCCCGGCCGTGCACAGGCATGCCGTACAAATCACATAGCAATCATAATCATTTTTATCTGCTTCTTTGAAGAATTTGTGGTAAAATACCGCAGCCGTAGCAACGCTAGCCGGCTGCAAGCCAAGTTTTATACCGCACTCAAAAATGAAATTTGTAGCTAAACTATGGCCTGGTGCACTACGATAATCAGGCAAACGTCTTTCCCGCCTACTGTTCTGCAAAGCTATCACGTCAATAACGTCTTTCATGTTCATTAATGGAAATTTAATATAAACGAATCAATCAAACACAAGAAAGTAAACACAAAAGCGCAGTCAAATCAAACCACATCAAACAAAGTTTTGTTTGAGGTTAACTATTTTTTTTTGTTAATTTGTTCTTGACCATAGAAACTAGTCCTTCAGTCGCATACATTTTATTTTTAACATATCACTTTTATATAGTCCGCACATTCAATTTCACAAAGTCCGCATGATCAGTCACCGTCCAGTCATGTTTTGGTAAAGTGGTGGTCATTGTACTAAAACTATTCACGGACTTTTTACAACTTGTAAAGTCACGATACACATAATTCATTTCACTTCACTGGTGCATATGAAGATGATCTTTATTGGATAAAATACCACCGATAATATGCAATAAAACTCCAAATACACGAATTTATGAAAATAAAAATGAAAACACAACGTCACTCTGCATGTTCCCGCCAAAAAGTCTAGAGGTTACCTACGGACTAGTAAGTAACAGAAATTGAGAATGGTAACACCGTTCTCAATTTCTGTTACTTACTACTATTTCTACTAATAATGTAATAATGTTTGCTACTATTTCTACTAATAATGTCTACTGCCAAAATCCACTACTTTTCCTTCCCTACTGACGAATAAAATAACCCACTCAGCTACCATGTATGAAAAATAAAATACCAGTGAGTGAAATTGAATGAATGTAGTATATCTCTCTAGGTAAGCTGTGTGGAGTGAATATATGATTTCTGTAAAATAAAAAACAGCAAGAGATTTTAATGCTGGGGCCACACTATCGCGATAACGCGAATATTTGCGTTGTCGCGACATGTCTGGCCAAAGAATTCGTCTTATCGCGAATAATCTTCGCGAATACGAATGCCCTTCGCGCCGCTGTCGGTAAATTGCAGCACATCAAAGGGTTTTGTCGCGACAAAGTTCGTGCGGTTGGCTACACTTCGCGCGCTTTAGTTGACTGCGAGACGAAGACGAGACGCCTTGCGGTTTGGACATATTTTAATTTTAAGTTCATCTCACGACAATTCCAACAACCCGAAACACGGCCAGGATACGATGATCCACTATGGAGTTCCAGTGCTTACCTTCCTACTCCATCATCAGACCATGAAAACCATACAAGATCAAAGTTCACTGTTTTCGGTCCCCAAACCAGAAGACCCCGGTTCGAGTCAAGCTGTTTTTTTTTTTAATTAGTATTTAAATATAAATTCCAAAAAACACGATTTACCAAAAAAATTAAAACCAGGTTCAACTCGGTCATCCAGATACTAATTATGATTCCACAAACATAAATACTGAAACCCTAATTCTTAATTAAAGTACCCGTGTAAATTTTTACAGCTGCTTCGCGTTCCCCGAAAGTGTACTATATTTTATATGGAAGCCTATTGTACAATGTTGCCAATAATGCAATGTTTGTTATCCCACTGTTAATATTAATCGCCAAGTCATTATTTAAAGTACCCCTCCTATTTTTTCTTTGTGCCTGTTTAATATATTTGCTACCATAAAGATTTTTACCTTGTCAGTTATTACAAACAACGGAATACTACAGTGTACGCTTGTTTTTTGGACCTGAGTCGTGCCTTTGACACACTTAATCACGACCTACTGTGGAGGAAGCTGCGTAGACCAGCCACAGGGGTCCCGGCTGATGTTATTGACCTTCTCGCGTACTGGTACCGTCATCAGACCAACAGCGTCAGGTGGGGCTCTGAAATGTCGGACTGGTACCAGTTGTCCTGTGGTGTGAGGCAAGGGGGACTCACCTCTCCAGACCTGTTTAACATCTACGTGAATGATTTAATTGAGGAGTTGAGCAGCACGTTAGTAGGGCTTAGGTTGGATGATAGATATATCAATAATCTGAGTTACGCTGATGATATTAAAGGTTTGAGAAAGCTTATCAAGATCTGTGAAAAGTATGCGAATGATAACAATTTAATTTACAATGCAAAGAAAACAGAAATGGTGATATTCAGGTCGGGAAAGGGTCCCCAAAACCCAGCTGTTTATCTCAATGGGCAGCCTGTAAAAATAGTCGACAACTTTAGGTACCTTGGTCACATTGGTGCCTGTTGTAAATCGCACTAAACTAATTTAGTCACATCTCATCTCTTTCTTACGAACATTATTGAAAAAGGATAGAACATATTTTATGTTGTCAAATTAATCTTTGCCGTCTTATTTTGCCATATTTTGCGTGTATTTAGGCGTAACCGCGATAGATGGCGACTAAAATATTGAAAACAAGCATTGGACTAATTTGACAGGACTAAATTTCTTACATCCTTTTCTTATGTTCTTTGTTAGAAAGAGACATAGTGACATTAAAATTAGTTTAGTTGTGAACAACAGAATCAGGGCCATTTTGTATCCTCAGATCTGAGAGATGATGCGGATCAGCGTTGCCAGACGTCCCGATTTCAGTGGGACGTCCCGATTTTTAGCCCAAAATTAAATGTCCCGCGCGGGACAGGCTCTGTCCCGCTTTTCCAGGTTTACTCGACAGTGAAATCATCGTTGGATGTAGAAGTGGGAAATTATAAGGACACCACTGCACAGAAATGGCACCAGCTTTTCCGTGACGCGTCTTAGACACAGGGGTTTTAAATGTCACTGTGACATACAAAATTGAACTACTAAGTCAACGCAATCAAAAGATGCGGCCGTATATATTATTTTGCATATTTTGACGCTCGCAAGGGAATCAAAACCTATTGGGTACTTTCCGTTGACCTAGAATCATACAATTTGGCAAGAAGCAATTCCATATAGTACAAGTAAAGGAAGAAATCCAAAAGGGATTTGTAGATACAACGCAAAAATTTTTTTTTTTTGCCATTATATTACAACATAATCGAAAAATCAAGGTGACTTATCTTCGAGACTCGATTCCCGTGATGAATGAACTATTTACATACCTACAAGTTTCTACGGAACCCTCGGTGCGCGAGTCCGACTCGCACTTGCCAGGTTTTTTTTAGTATGTCCCGCTTTTGGCGATCAAATCCCGCTTTTTATTCTAGAGGTTACAAAATCGCGCTTTGCCCGAAAAAAAATCTGGCAACGCGGATGCGGATATAGAACGACAACGCAGGGCCTTGTGTGTGGTAGGCAATATGATTGCTAGAAAGTTCTTCAAGTCATCGCCTGACGTGAAAATTACACTGTTTAGGTCTTTCTGCCAGACATTTTACACCTTTCAACTCTGGACTAACTACACCAAGAGGACGCACGATGGCATACGAGTAGCTTACAATAACATCTTCAGGCATCTGATGGGCCTTGAGCGATACTGTAGTGCCTCTCAAATGTACGCTGAGGCACGCGTTAATATGCTTTTAATGCTATCCATATGCTATCAAGCGAAATAGAATAGCGTCATTTATGGCCAGAGTTCACAGATGTAAAAATGCTATCATAGCGAGTCTGGCGGAAAGACTGACACAGACGTCAATGTACAGACGATGGGTGTACACACGGCAACACATCAAGCTATACATTTCCAGTATAAGCTGATCTCGCATTGTATAGGATTTCCGTACAATGAGAGTTCAGCTTATATTGGAAATGTATAGCTTGATCTGTAGCCGTGCGTACATTGCCACCTGAGATAGAATTTAAGTAATTTCTTGTGCACCTACTCAGTTAATTATTGTTAGTCTTATTCTTGTGTACCTATATGGATGTATGTCTGAAATAAAGATATTTTATTTTTATTTTTTGTTTTAAAGAAGCTGCCACTATTAAATTTTTATGATACCTTGCATTTTGCTGCTCATCTATTTTAATAGTTGCTAAAATATTTAATCGCTGCCAAGTTTTTTTTTGTAACCAATAGTTAAGTCGCCCTTTAATTTGTTAGTCGCCTCGAAAATAATTAGCCTTTATTAATCTCCGAGCTATCGACCACTGGTGGAATTTGGTCCAAACATTTTGTTTGCATACTCAACGCACACTTATCCGAGCCGAACCCATTGAACAAAACGAATTTTAGAATTCTGTAGGTATTCATGTTAGGTACAAGAAATCTTAAGAAAGCTCGCACACTTGCCGGCGTGGAATCGTCCAAATCTGGATAATATTTCATATACAGAAACCTAAAATTCGTTTCGTTCGATGCGTTCGGCTCGGAAAAGTCTGCGTTCACCTTTACAGCGCCTGTACTTGCGTCTTGTCTGTCTGCGATCGAGGCGTAGAGGAGACTCGTTCGGCCTGTGGACGTATCGTAGATTGTCGATGACATGACATAAGTACATACAGAAGATGTAGCAGTTAGAATGGAATAAGGGAAGTAAATAAAACTCGCATATTATTTGAACATAAAAATTAGAATATAATCATTTTCAGTAATTATTTAAAATTATACACTTAAAGTACATTTATAGTAAATTCAATAAAAAATACCAGTGCAGACGAGATACAAATAAGAGAAAAATATTGTTTGGTTAAATACATCGCTTTCAGTAAATGCATTACAAAACATAAGTCGGAAAATAAACTAAATCAAAAGTTTAAAGATGTCACTCGATATAGAAAAATAAAGATAAGATTGAATCACATTCAAAAATTACCCACTAGTGACTAAAAATTTTACTTTCTTAAACGTTTGTTCAAATAGATGGGACCGCTCGGCGTGACATTGTCGGCTCTTGACCGCGAGGTTCGTCTCGTCTTGTCGAAGGTCGCGAGACCATGCGCGATGCACGCGACGTCACGCGGTACGCCGCGCCACACACCGAGCGATCCCTCGCACGCGCTAGAAATAAATGTTTACATGTTCATCAATTCTAAATAAGATATTTTCAACATTGTACTCTGATCAGTACCAATACGACTATATTCGACGCCGGGGCCGCGCCGACGCGACGGCCGCGGCGATGCGTACGCCGCGCCTCCGCCCTTACCGCGAACCTCAGACATAATTTAGTTATCAAAGAACATACAGTAGGTATAAATAGTGAGGTTAGTATTAACTTTGGCAAATATGAATGAAGCATGGTGATATTGTTTTAAGATCGATAACATTGTGTGTGACAAAGACTCATCGTTTAATCATATAATTATAACTGAACGTCTCGCTCAATCAATTCTCTAATATCAACAACGAGATGTCAATACGGGTAGTCTCCGAATTACCTCATGCCACATCACATATAATAAAGATATCTAACTCGACCCGATCACTAAACGCTACTCTCTTAAAAAAATCTCTGCAATAAACCTCCCCGTAGTGGATGTATTAAATCGGGAGAACATATTGAGCCGCAACAATTCAGTCTTCGAATAAGAAGCCTACGCACGCAACGCAACGCACATACCCCGTGACGCGTGCGTGCGTTCAGAACAGAAGCTCGCCTCCGCGTGACGCGTCACCATCACACGTACGTGATTCATTTTGTGCGTACATTTTGTGTTATAAAAGTAAATTTTATTATTTATCATGGCGTGTGCGATTCGATCACTGTTTCAAATCTTATAAACTAAACGTGATTCGAGCGAATAAACAATGCGGCAGTGTACAAAATTTACATCACATTCACTCGAAATATTAAAGCATACAAGTTAACGTTCAGCGGCGGAGGAACACATTGAAATGCAAAACTGACGACTTTAACTAGATATCCTAGGGCGCGTGGCCGGTCGATGCGACACTATGGTGGCCGCCCGCGGGGCCGGCGGCGGCGCCTTCGCGCCTGGTAGCGAACATACCATATCATATCAACACAATACACATCCACCACCATTCACTCTTTAAAAAACTTTTTTAATGTTATGTGAAGCTTACTTAAATGTAGGTTTTGGGTTGAATGTAGAACTGCGCTAATATTATTTTTATTAGTTTTACGTACACATATTGTTACATAACAGTAAAAAACCTACCTAGCAACAAGCGAGCGGCGGGCGCTCGGGCCGCGGGCCACTGCCGGATACATTCACAAATTTTATACATTCGACGGTATTCATCATTTACTTCAACACGTGTGAAACAGAGCGTTGTCAATGAGCGCGGTGGCGTGCACTTTAGGTTATATGAACGTCTTATATCACACATATATCCATTACGTGTAGTTTTATTTAGTGCATAATATGTCACTTCGTCGTTGGATCGTGTACGTACAGTAATAAATCTTTGGTTTCCATCGGACTCGCGGGAAGCGGGCGCCGGGGCGAGGCCGAGGCCGAGCTGGCGAGTGGCCCGCGCGGTCACAGTGTAGGCGTTACATTTTCATTTAATCACTTTTTACATACTCATAAACACAAAATGAAAATAAATCACCTAACTATGACAATAGTAAAGGTTACTGTCTAATTGCGTTATTAATTAATGTTTATTGATACAGTTACTGTCCTAATGCTTAAAAGTAAGATTTTTATTTTTATTATTAATAATAAATTATGTTATAATATAGTATATATATGTATAAGTGTTTGATTACGCCAATTCGCGAGTGTATACAAAGTTTATATACTCACATATCTTACAAGTGATGCTAACAGAATGTCACCCTCGGGTGCTGCGCCGGTCGCCGAACGCCATCCGGTCCGGTCCAGTCCGGTCCAGTCCGGTGCGGTCGCGGCACTACAGTGCAGTATTACTGCTCAGTTACATATATATCAAAATGTCCACATGTCACAACTCTTACCTTACAGACTCCATCGTCACAAAATAATGAAGATTAAACATGATTGATTATTAAACATTGGTTAATTACCTCTTTAAATATAAAATTAAACATGACAAGTTTACATTATACCACCTTTAATACAAATACGGTAGATAAAATAAATACCTAATGTGATTACCATAATCGAATATAAGAATAGATCTTAAATGGCTACTCCTTAAGGTTAACTGTAAAATGATATAGAAAAAATATTGAACACAAAATAACATTTAATAGTTTGTATAAAATATGGCATAAATGGATGCTCTCAACGGAATAAATAACTTGTGCGTGTTACGAAGCTTAACTTAAATAACATTGGTTAATGAATGATGACACAGGTCTTAGCTAATTATACGATTCGTAGTTAGATAGTTACACGTAAAATAAAACAAAAACTTCTTATTCCAAATAGAGCGGTTACAGTTGTGCATTCAAAAGTTTATAAAAAATAATTTCTCATTGTAAGTGATATAATACTTAATAATGGAATGATGTTTTGTAATCAGTTAAAGTAGGCCTGTGAACTATTCATGCGTCTCACTAGCGTGTTATTTAATTTCAGTACTAAATATTGGTTCCTTTCTGTGTTTGGTCCGTAAGAGAGTGAGTATATAAGCACATATTGTTTCCGGAGCTCCCGACACGTCGCTCCGCTCGCGCCCGATACATATAATAATAAATATAAATACAACGTAAACACCGCCAACCAGAGACCTGACCGAGACCTGACCGGCACCGGACCGGCGCGGCGGAGCGACATCCCGCGCCTCACAGTGTCACAACTAGACCGCAGACTACCCTTTGCACGAACGAAATACTATACCAATGCCTAGCACCAACATTTAGAATCGAACACTAGATCACTAATTCACATTCATCAAAAACGAACTTTGCTAATCATTTGACAGCGCGCGTCGAATCGGAGCGACGCACGTCGCCGAAACAATATGGTGAACGTCGGATTTTGTACAGGGCTAGAGATCGAGGGGGAAAGAAAAGCTAACGAATGACCGGGATCTAGTCGTACACTGTCAGTCGGAGCGAACGTGAAACGTGCACGACGCCCGAAGCGGTGTCAAACATGATATCTGCACATCGGCGGTATAATCCAGTAAGCTTACTTCCCATAAAATATATAGGTAATTATAATACGCGTAGCTGCGGACCGAGTGTCGGCGCCGTCCGCCTCGGGAGTTAGTTTAGCTGTCGCTGTCGCTGTCGCTAGAGTGCGCTTGTGTGTGAGTGGGAGCGGGACAGATGCGGCTGCGGCTGCGGCTACTGCTGCGGCTGCAGGCGCGTCTAGTAGAGGCCGCAGCCGCGCAGGTTGTTCGCGATGATGACGTCGGTGACGGCGTCGAACACGAACTGGATGTTGTTGGTGTCGGTGGCGCACGTCATGTGGCAGTAGATCTCCTTGGTGGTGGATTTGTTCTTCGCCTCGAACTGCGCCTGGATGTACGCGGCCGCTTCGCCGTACTCTTGCGCACCTATAACACACACAATACACGCAATTATAATACCTACCTTGTTTCATGAATATCAATTTGACAGCTAAGTTTACGACAGTCATGGAACAATTAACCCATAGAAGCGCAATGACGTTCATTTTGGTTGAAATAAATTCCGCCAATTTCCCACCGCCGACAATGCGCGCTAATTGGTTAAAATAAGGACGCATGCACTCTAATTGACCATGTCAAAAACACACGACGCAGCGAGTGGTCCTTACTTTTCAAATTCAGTGACAAATCACTGACTAGTTGTTCAGTATTACTACTCTATAGGGATATTTCCTCGATGACAACAGTTTTGTAATTTTTTTACACCTTGCTTGTTAGGTGCAGCGCAGACGACCAACTTTTTGTGCGAAGGAGTCTGCGGCACACAAATAAGTTCCTCACAGATTCAAAGCACACAAAGTACATCTTCGATCATTCCGTCGGCGGAACTCTAGGGACATACACATGGAAATGCAGAGATTGCGATGTATTATTTTTTTACTTAAAATACAGAAAAACAAGAAATAGAGAATTTTGGGTATATCCTTTTTTTCCGCAAACTTTTTTTAGAATTGTATAGGTTATATTTTCACGGACTATAAAGTGCGACACTGATAGTCCGCCGTCTGCGCTGCACCTTCAATGATTGTAATCTCGTTAAAGCCATTTATTCAATTTAGGCCCCAGAAGGGCACTTATGAAGGTCACATTTACTGAAGTTACCACCGGTTCGGAACTCGGCCTTCAACTGAGAAGAATCCGGCAAGAAACTGAATTACGTATATTTTCATAGAAACGGGTGGAATATAATGTAATAGGAGGGTATTTTTTTTATAAATATTCGGTAAACAACTGTTCAAAACAATTTGTTTCATCACTTGCTAATTTGTGGACAACAAATATGGCAGTGGAAAAATCTGTTGTATGTAATACCTAACGTTCTCTACTCGTCCAGGCACATAATGAATTCAATACGAAATGAATACAATGGTAGACTAGTCTCATTGTTTGTTTTTGAGCGTATGACAATGTGATGTTATGTTATATTTTTAGTATTTGCTTTGAAACCCTTTTCCATTCACTAAGATTTATACTATTACGATATGCGATTTTTTATTGAACTGTAGTTAAAAACAAACTTATTCATATCAAAAAAAAAACTACAGTCTACGCATAAGAACAATGTAAATACAATTATTTCATGAAAACTTAAAATACATATTTTATAATTCAACTTTCTCGTACCCATAAAGAACTACTCACTACTTTCAAAAAAAAAATAGAGCTATACTGTTTTCAGGATTAGAAGATATCGGTGACAGTTCACTTTTGACAATTATAGTCATGCGCCTTAACGATATCCAATCCATTTTTTTGTTGTATCGAGAAAGTTAATAAAGAAAGTGTAATCGATTTTTATTTTAGTGCTTTTATTTTCCAAATTATATTTCCTTATCACCGTCTTACTGCTTAATACCGCCTCGTGTGTAATTACCAACTTTGCACACATGTATCATACTGTAGTATTATCGTTGTTCTTAATTTCAGATAATTATTACAGGAAATATGAGAAATTATGTTTGTTAATTGATATTTACCTGGTAATGTAAGAATATTCTCTCTCTCTTTGATATCGTACCGATATAACGAAATTTTTTGGTAATTAAAAATAATTCGATATTGATAAACCTATTCAAAAATAATCGATAAAACAAATATCGATACTTTTTTGAATTTCCCTGTCGATCAAGCATTGTCAATCACTATAGGTAAATGTTCCGTTTCATGCAGCAAGTATTTTAAGGATATCCTATTTCTTAATTATTAAAATTATCAAGCTATATTAATGTGCTGAAATTATTTCTTAGTTATGTATAGCTATATATATATTGTATTTTTGCAATGATATAAAATGGAAATTAAAATATTTTTTTTGTAAAATATAATATTAGTTACTCGCAAGTAGTATGAGTGAACCGGAAAATGTGAACTGTCACCGATATCTTCTAATCCTGAAAACAGATTAACAGTTCCTTCTATCATTGACGTGGGCTAAAATAATAGTCAAAACCATAGAGTAATAATATTAATAGAGTTATAGCGTTAACAACATTACCCTGAGTGAGCAGTTTGCATATAGATTTAATTATTTCTACTGTTGATTCCCCTTGCCTTCTGTCTCTTCTCAAACTGAATACACATCACAGATCCCATAACTCCAAAATTAATAATATTATAACCCCGTAGTAAGAATGTGTCGGCAATATAATGATCTTCTTGCTACCCACAAGTCCGATAGCATCGATATTTCTAATTCTAAGTTGTCCCTCTTTCAAAAATCAATTAAAGGTGTTTTGATTCGTAACTAATATTTGATTACTAACATAGTGGTAAGTTTTTTGTATTTATTAACCTTCTTAATTATATTGACACTTTTTGGTAATGATGTGTATGCATAACATAGGTTTATAGTTTAGTCTCTGTTTTGTTAAATATAATTTATTACTGTGTTGTTTATATAGCTATAAACTGTATTGTGTACCAATGTTTACTAAATAAATTTACTGTCAGAAAAAAAACGACGTGTTCCCTATCATTTGTTCTCGGTAAAAGTATTGATAAAAACGAGAAATTGGCATGCATTATATGTATCTACTTGCCCATACCCGTGCTCACGGCACATACTCTAGTACAATCGCTCTATAAATATTCTATCTCTATGTTCAAAAAGTGACCTATTTTAAAACTGAGAAGTGGTGTTAATGCGAACCTCATACATGAAGTATACATACCCGTGTATTCTGGAAAGCATATGGTAAGGGGCGACTTGCGGATCTTCTCCTCAAACAGATCCTTCTTGTTGAGGAACAAAATAATGCTGGTGTCCGTGAACCACTTGTTGTTGCAGATGGAGTCAAACAACTTTAGACTCTCCTGCATACGGTTCTGGAATTATAATAGCAGATGTTACATTTCCAATCGTTTAATGCATTGACTGCTCTGTGATTTTAATCATTCATCTCCGAATTTCAATCATAATAATTCATTTATTTTCTACTTTGGCCCATAGATACCTTACAAACTTACGTATACAGGTGAATTTATTTCTAGCCACTATGGGCAACTTCTGAACTACAGGTCTTAGAGAAAAACACTGATATGCCGTAATTATGCATAGCGCCGATTAGCGTGCATGAACCACTTAAGAAATGAGATTCTTACCAAACATCATCATCATCATCATCAGCCTATAATGTCCCACTGCTGCGCACAGGCCTCTTTTCACAAATTACTCCACCATGCGTTTCCACTGCGGACGGTATTGATGTGGAATTTGTTAATTTTAGTTGAATCTGTCAGGGTGGCTCATCATGAATCATGGGCTATCCTCGCATTCGAGAGTGGTACCCCACCAGCCCAAGACTTAGATGCTGTCGTAGATATAGAGACGATGAAAGTTGTTATTTACAATTATTGACATATGCAATAATGGGGTAGATGACTAAATAATTCTATCGTGACGTCACGTTAGAGTACCTTTTTATCCGACTTAAAAAAGGAGGGGGTTCTCAATTCAGTTGTATTTTTTATTTTTTGGTTTTAACTTATAACTTCGTCATTATTAACCGATTTGGAAAATTCTTTTTTTATTTTTATTTACACTTCCCGTTTGGTCCCATTGTCATCAGATCAGGATTTGATTACTTCTTAGTGTACTTTGAATTATTTACTCTAAAGTTACGTCACAAGCCCCCACTAACAAGCCCGAACTTAGACGCGCTTTATTTTGTCAAGTTTTAAGGATTTGGTAAAGCAAAAAATACGTGTCAAATATTTTTCGATAATCTAACTGGTTAATTACAATTATTATTTTGTTACCTAGGAATCATCCCTATTACTTTTGTAAAACATCCACTTCTGTACCAAGAGTTCACAGGAACAACCAATGGCAAAGGGTTATGTTCACTACAGTGGTCATTTTCAAGCTGAATTGTGTGACATTGTGAGACACTCTCAAGATTATTTGTATGAGTACTACACACTCATAGCAGACACGAGTCATACTCATTCGTGTCTCATTTAACTAAAGGCAAGAAGACACAGCTAAAGCACATAAGTATATTCTAGGCAAGCTTGCTAGAATTCTTCAGATCCTTCCACATTGTATCCAGTATAAGCTAATAAAAAAGTGATATAATTTAAGTTACCGTTGTCTCATCCTCGTGCAACACCTGGTCGTATTCCGACATGGCAACACAGAAGATGATCGCGGTTACATCCTCGAAGCAATGGATCCATTTCTTTCTTTCAGACCGCTGACCACCCACGTCAAATAATCTGCAATTATTTAAAAGATATTGAGTAAGAGCCATATCACTAAAGAGGAGGACAGGAGGAGGAGCTGTAAAGGTGGAGGACAGGCCAAAGACAAGTCATCGTCATATTGTTTGTCCGTATAGCCAGGGTCAATGTTCAGAGGGGGGATGATATTTTCCGAAAATTCTACTATATCCATATTGTAACTCTGTCTGATACCTCTTTACGGCTAAACGCTACATCGCGATGGGTTCAGAGGTTTTGATTTAGTATTAGCACGACATCAAAATGTTTTTAACAGGGGTATTTGAGATAGACATCTCTAAGGCAGGCAAGGAAAATTCTGATGATAATATTCTACATGTAAAATTCTACATAATAACAAACAGGAAAATGTACTGAATTGATAAGCATCATATCTCCAGAGTGGTTCTCATTGCAAGTCTTTTATTTTTCTAATTAAACTTTAATTACTATTAGTTATAATAATTATCAATACTTCACTATTAAAATTTTACGATAACATGTGAGTAATAAAAACATTTTATATATTATTTGTTTTAGAAGATAAGCCCTGCCAGTTCCATACAACTAAATAAGACCTGTACTGAAACTACTGTATGTCCATAAAATTATGACTTAATGTCAGTCTGCTCAAAGTGTATGTTATAGATGCTCATTCTGCTCAGATGATGAATTAATTATCGTAAAACTACTCAGATGATGAATTAATAATTGTAAAACTCGGCCAAAAAAGCTTCGTTTGGACAATATTGTCAAAAAACGTCAGAATGTATGGAAAAAGCATTTGCCAGCAAAACAATTCAATTTGGTTATAGTTGATAGTAGGCCCCCAGTCTTCCGCTGTGATTGAACCAACCCCTAAGCTATGAGTAAGTGACAGGCAGGGCAGGGAAATTTATGCCATGCGTGTCTCATAACACGCAATGATATATTATAGACATGATTTAATTAACTACAATGGAATAAATGTGTGAATCCGGCCTAGATTATTTTTTATATATCCATTTATGTACGTCATTTGTGCCTGTGTATGTCCGTTAAATGATTGGCAAATAACAATTATGATGGCTAAGTAAAGTTTCCTGATATGGAATTAGAAAATAAAATAATAGCTAAATTACTCACTTGAAATTAAGGTTTTTGAAGGAAAAGTGCACTTCCACGATACCAGTGGTTTTGACTCTAGTTCTTAAAATATCTTGTTCGGTGGGCTGGTAGTCTCTAGCACCTAACCGGTCCAGGTCGTCCAGGAAACTGAAAAAATTATACAGTACAATTATTATTTGAAACACTTTTAATATTTTTAATGCTTTGGTACGATCTTGTACGCTCCAACTTTTTTAAATATATTATAATTGCGTTTGGACAATGACCCACCCATACAGTACGATGGCGAAATCTTAGATGTAGTTTTAAAGAATGTAACCTTGCTAAGTTTCTTGCCAGATTCTTCTCAGTTGAAGGTCGACTTCCGAACCGGTGGTAACTTCAGTAAATGTTACCTTCATAAGTGCCCTTCTGGGGCCTAAATTGAATAAATGACTTAACACGCTTACCCAAAAGAATAAACCCCATTTTAAATTTTTGAGTCAATTTCAAGCGTCAATGGGACTTAATTCTGTGATTCGCAAATGTGAAGTAAAGCAATGGGATACAAGCATGGAGGAAAGAAAGAAGCGGAGGTGCCGCAAGGCAAAATCTCTTTAGAAAGAAGCGTCGCCAAAATGCGGGTGAGAGGGGGACGAGGTAGGGCGATGGCTCCTCCCCATGATGGAAAACCTGCCCATTATTTGTAAATCCATCTAACGGTTAATGGAATTATTACAGTGTAACTGAACTAGCTATTTGTCATGTTAGTTCGTCTACCCGCCACTATGGCGTAACATAGCATGAAACTTTGTTCCAGAACATACTATGTGCGTTAGTATGGCGGGACCACATTATTTATTATTACGCAACTGCGGGCGAAAGCCTAAAGGTGGGTAATGGCCCTGATTCTGTTGTTCACAATTAAACTAATTTTAATATCACTATGTGTCTTTCTAACAAAGAACATAAGAAATTTAGTACTGTCAAATTAGTCCAATGCTTGTTTTAAATATAATTTTAGTCGCCATCTATCGCGGTTACGCCTAAATACACGCAAAATACGACGGCAAAGATTAATTTGACAACTTAAAATATATTCTATCCTTTTTCAATCATGTTCGTAAGAAAGAGATGAGATGTGACTAAAATTAGTTTAGTGCGATTTACAACAGAATAGGCACCAATGTGTTCCTTGTATGGAGTATCGGGTCTATAGGGTAGGTAGGTAGGTAGGGTAATTAGGTAGGTAGACAGTAAATCAAAAAGATGATAAAACCAAAATGGCAAAAAACGGAACCCTTATAGATTCATGTCTGTCCGTCCGTATGTCACAGTCACTTTTTTCCGAATCTTTAAGAACTATACCTATACTGTTGAAAGGGTAAGTAGATGTATTCTGTGAACCGCATTAAGATTTTCATACAAAAATAGAAAAAAAAACAATAAATTTTAGGGGTTCCCCATACTTAGAACTGAAACACAAAAATTTTTTTTTCATCAAACCCATACGTGTGATGTATCTATTGATAGGTCTTCAAAAATGATATTGAGGTTCCTAATATTTTTTTTTTCTAAACTGAATAGTTTGTGCGAGAGACTCTTCCAAAGTGGTAAAATGTGTGTACCCCCCCCCCTGTAACTTCTAAAATAAGAGAATGAATATATGATATAAACATTACCATGCAAACTTCCATCGAAAATTGGTTTGAATGAGATCTAGTAAGTAGTTTCTTTTTAATACGTCATAAATCGTAAACCGCAATTTACCTTTCATTCAATATTTTTGACGTTTTTTTTTCCTTAGCAAAATTGTATATTACACGGAACCCTCCGTGTGCGAGTCCGACTCGCCCTTGGCCGGTTTTTTTTGTTTTATAGAAATCATTTTCATCGAAATTAAGTGAACATATTTTTGAATACTTTGTTGGTGTCCAGTTCGGTTTCTTTATTATACGTATCCATGCATTTCTAATATCTGTATTAACAGGGAATCTAAAATGATGACAAAATATAAGTTACCATTAAGAAAAAAATTACACGAAGATAATAAATTCGATAAAATAGTGTCTTGCTGGTATGGTGCACACATTTTTATTTAATCATTTAGTACTACTACTTACCGACAGATGGTGCATTTTTATTATTTTAAATTCTTCTTGTTCTATGTATCAAGGTATGTAATTTGTCTATGAAATAAATTATAGGAAGCAAAATAAACTTAAGCAAGCTATTTGAGGCGAAATTGGTCACAATAATGTGCACTGATAATGATAAAAAGACGATATTGATAAGAAGTGGTTAGAATGCATATATTCGACAACAGATGTCTCTAGCTGCAATTTGGCGAAAAACGAGAAAACGTGATTTAAAATGAAAATAAAAATTTTAGGGACTTATACGTAATATGTTATGCCATCAATATGTTTCAGTTTTGATCCTGAACAATTTTTGCATCCAACAACAGCGCACTTCATTATTAAAGCAAAATAACATCGCACCCGAACGGGATGCCGATTCTTTCGAAACTAAGGTTTTTGGTCCCGCCCACTGTGACGTCATGACCTAATTGATGGCGCGTGACCTAATTACCTTGCGGCATCTCCGCTTCTTTCTTTCCTCCATGGATACAAGTTAAATGGTCTTGTACGATACGTGTTATTATGAATACATTTTAACAAGTAATCGAACTGTGACCACTGCGGTCCAATTCATTTTTAAACCTGTGTTGTATAAACATAATTTATGGAATTCATATCTACATATTTTATTTACATTTGTTTATTTGTACTTCATGAAAATGTTTATGTCTGTCCCAGTATTTAAATTATTAAGTACTATAAATATGATTCATTTTACTTCTCCGTTAAGGGGCTTGCCCTATTAGTAATTGCATTAAACTAAATTACTAATAAGCTTAAATCGTCAGAATAACCATGAGTTGTGTCAAGTTTGAATGATTTACAAACTAACAGACACTTTTACAGCAAAGTACCATTTAGCACATTGTAATAAAAAATAAACACTTAATAACAGCAATGCATATGATGTTAGTATGTTTGTACGCGCTAATATCAGGAACTGGAATATTTTTACGTTATTTATTGAGGAAGGCGGGGTACAGATAACAATAAAATGTTTAATAACTAACAAAATAACATACATAACTTTCGTATGACTTCCAAATATTTGTAACATAACCAAAGCAATACATATAATATGTATAGATTTGTCATAGTGTCCAAGAGCCTTCATCGTACGTGGCAATCATCACGCATTCCAAAGTTGTCTCTAAATGGTATACTGTTTTGTTTGTACACTCAAGTGAACATACACTTTCAATTGTATCACATAGATAATAAGGTTCAGGTTTGTAAGCACGAAGGCGACAGTTTTATTAAGTGGTAAAATATAAATTGTGATTTGGACAGCTACATATTTTTTATTTATGTGACTGAATTATTTATTTATTCAGTCAGAGCAACACAAGTTAATTTTACACGGTGGGGTAGGGCCGTTTTTAAGGCGATGATAGCTCATTGGTAGTGACGTCGAATGCCGAGACGAAGGTCCCTGGTTCGAATCCTACAATGAGCTTGAGCTTTTGGTGAAAGAAAACATCGTGAAGAAACCATAGCACAGTGGTAGTGGTAGGGCAGTCTGTAGCACCTGTCTGGCTACCAACCTCAAATTGAAAATCTGTCGACAAGCACCTAACGGTGTGTTCGGCAGCTACACTTAAGAGCGCTTTCCATCTAGGCTTTGTTACCATGACGAGGTTTAACAAACTATATTATACAAGCAAGAGTTCACACATTTTAAGTTCCTCAGAAAAACTGACGTAAAGCATGACTAAATTCCGATGTTTTGTAAATGAATAAAAATCTTTTACTTTAGAATTTTTTTAATAATCTTTTTTTTTTTTTTTATTCTGTTTATAGGCCTGTGTTTGACAGCAATCTCACCATGGTAAGTGATGATGCGGCCGAAGGTGGTAAGCACACAAAGTCTAGAAGGAACTGGCTCTCAAGTGCAGCTATCGGAACACACCGAAAGGTGCTTAGCGACAGATTTTCAACTTGAGGGTGGTAGCCAGCCAGGCGGGTACTACAAAGTACCCTACCACTGTGCTATGGTTTCCTCACGATGTTTTTCCTTCACCGAAAGCTCAAGCTCATTGTAGGATTCGAACCCGGGACCTTCATCTCGGTATCCGTCGTCACTACCACTGAGCTATCATCGCCTTCAAAGTCATTAGTTAGTTTAGGCCTTGATATGGCACTTATTAACTTTACCGTTCAATCTACCAAACATTTTATGGGGAAGCAAACAAGGCAAGAAGGAGTACTAAGAAAATATGTATTCCTCTTATTAGCATACGTGATAGCTAAGAACTCTCAACATAAACAAGAAGGCTCATATATTCTGCAGCGTATATCTACGCCTATAAGTACATCCGGTCCGACACCAGTTGCAATCGGGCGGACAGAAAGCCACGAGGGCGACGCCGCCGCATGCATATTAACTAGCCTTGCAAACTAGACATCACGCGATTCCTCAATATAATAACAGTGCAGGCAACTAGGAACCTTTCACATAATCTTTCAAGTTAAGTCAGCTACGTCAAGACACGGGTTCGACAAATTACCGGTGACTCAGCTCAAATTCTGATGTCACTCGGTCATCTGAGTAACGAGGTTTTTCATCTTAAACCTAATCATAAACTTATGATGTGTATTGACAAAATCTTTGGGATCGAATCAGAATAGACAAATCAGATTTTCAGTTTCAGAGTGTTGGGATCTTGTATTATGGTTATCAAAAGGCAGTTCAAAATAGTATTAATTATTACGATTGACTGTACTATTAGGTGAGTGTAGTTAAGCCAGCTCATGTGAAAGGCCAATGTAGGCACGGTACACCAACTCCCAACCTAAATGAAAAACTACGTCCGCTCGTCACGCGAGCTTTTTGTCGAAGTTTTGCACCACTACTAAAATATGAAATTTTAAATTTATAAATGCTGTGAGAGTAAAGAAATGAAATTAGTTTAACATGTGGGGCATACCATCCAGACTGTTAGCTTTGTCGATGACGCGCATAACGATAGTGAAGATAGTCAGAATTATATAATGAATCCTCCACACAGTAGTAGAGCTATATCCGAATCAAGCAATGTTAAACTACAAACCAACTATTAGAATCAAATGTAGAATAAGGTTACCCGTTGGTGAAAACTCTACATAAAGTGAGAATAACAAATTTGTCAATAACTATCAACAGATTAAAGCATTAAATCACATTCAGTCTGATCGTTATTCAGCTGCAAATGACAATGGCATCCATTCAGTGATTGGTGTCAGTAACAACATATATTCAAGGCCAATTCGTGTAGATCGTGGGAGCTGACACTATTGGCTTTAAGCCAGCTCGAAACCTAGACAAATCCTAAGTTAGGCATGACAAACCTACCGAGACAGCTTTTACATAATAGCTGATTTGATAAATCTGACTGCATTGCTCATATATATAACATACAACTCGTATGGAACTATTCGATCCAAGTTTGAAAGCGTTTGAAGGACAACGATAATATAATCAATCACAAGACTAGACAAGAAAGTCATACGAATAAAACATTACAACCATCTGAATACATTTCGAAAGTGTTTAAGGGAATAGAGAAATTTAGAGCGAGTGCTTGGAGTGGCTTCGTGAAGGATTCAATGTCAGCGGGGCGTTGCGCATTTTGGATCGGTGCCAAAACAGAGCAGGCTTTTCCAGATCCTTGCTTTGCTTAACTGTCGCTATCACGAATAAAGGAAATTTGGTATGTTCAGTCGCTGTGTGTCATCAAATATCTTCACAAAATGTATAAGACGTATTTGCAGTGCAGACGATGTGTTATTATTTTTGTAACTTCTATAATGTGCAGTGACATAACGTATGAAATTTACATATATAAAGTGTGGGACATAAAAACAGGAATTTGTAATTATATTTATATGGTACTCAACAGCACACGAGCACTGTTACGAATAGTATTACAACTATCTCTAGCACAACTAGCACTACTATGAATGTTAATAAACGAGATTTAAATACAGATTCCAAGTTTCATTCGTCAAAATGGCAGTTGGTGCACCTCCGATACGTTTCGTGGAGTGCTATTATAATTAAAACACATCATAAACATAACGTATACGCGTTAAATATTTGGAACCGAGTATTTATCGTTCTGGCGCTTTTTCGCCGGTCCTGGGCTCTGCTGACGTCAAGCCTCTGTCAACGTTAACTGGGTCAGTGATGAGTGAGGATGAATTACATTCGGGGCAGCCGAAATCATTTTCATTATTCTATTGAACGCCCGCCGGCCGTGTATTATTGAACGCCGATATTTTGATGACAATGTTATTTTCTGCAACGATGAGCTAAATATACGAACGAAATAAGTGAGAATTTTGAAGATATTGGGTAGCAGGTACCGTAACATACTTTAAAAACATTGCGTTTTTCTACCTATAGTTGGTGTTACTGACGACCTATCCAAGAATATTGATTAATTGAATCTTCTCGATTCGAAAGTCGGTCAATAAAGTTAATAGGTATTATCAGCATGGACCAAAAATGGCTAGGAATTTTCTAGTATTCTCAGTCTAGTTGCAGGTAACATGCATAAAATCCATGTATGGAACGGTCTGTGTCGTGTCATGTCGGCACTCGGCACCCGGCAACAGGTCCGGTCGGCGAGACGCGCGATCAATACCCGCCGCCCGCCGCCGCGCCGCCGCACGCCGCTCGCCGAGCCCTTTCGATAACTACGCGTTGTGCCCACCGCGCACCACCGCCACCGTAGCCGGGATGCCCGTGATCGTGAGAGCGCAACCGATCTGTACACTTGCAACATCATACACTATACGCCTATATTGATCTCCACACGGATTTGGGAAAACAATTGGGCCGGCAAATATATTTACTACTGATCAAAAGAAAGAAATAGAAACGGCAAAACAGTTCCACGAACTGACATAATTATTGAGGAACATTCCGTTCCGTAACCAAATCCAAAATAAATTGAAGGGTTATAATATTAATGTTAATATTAAATAAACTCGGAATGTTGTAATTTACGGCAAATAGGGCGGTAGTCTAAGGGTTTAGTCCAGGGCCTGAAGCAGTTGATGGCGCTATAGAGCGCTTCCGGAATTAGTGAGGGCATCATGCGATCGCCACATAAATCCGTCGCCACCGTTCCACGCGCCACTCGCCACGCCACAGACGACGTGGGAGGTTGCAATATTCTCAAATACACGATAAAAACTCAATTGCTTTACGACCAATGCGAGACACACCGCCTCGCTGACATATCTTTGGAACATTATGTAACAAGATTAATCGACTCTATTCCCACGTGTGCATTGCGACTGTCGCTTCGTCGACATAATGATAAGAAAGACTTTCACTCACAGAATTGGCAATTACGCCACTACAATGTCATCGGATAACTTAATACGGTTAGAAAAGAGCATATTTCGTTCAATAACCGCCATTGGCGAGTAAAAACGCTGACGTAACGCATCCATCAACTGATGAATATCAGCGGGTTTGAATAAGTTGTCGTACACAACAGGCAGAGATTAAATCGACAAAATACACAAACTGACGCCAACGAGTGACGGTGGAGTAACGATCATTAAACGTATAATATTTATTTACTACAATCGTAGCCTCATGAAGTTTGAGTGACGGTCCAACCAATGGATTAAAAATTTAAGGCTGAGTAGCGATTTACTTCAATCTATGCTTTTCAGGCTGTTATTTTATACAGCGGTAATTACTAGACGTAAAACATGTGCATGTAAAATGTTGCCAAGACAGCTATCATATGGCTCGCACTCTCAAAAAGTTATCAGATCTCATGTAGAGCCAAGCTTATAACTCTACATGCACTTACTCTACAAGCCCTAACTTCACAAACTCTACACACCGTAGTCAAAATATTTGGCTTGGCTGTTTCGATACTACAAGAACTATTGTACTACATAAAAGTAATTAACAGTGAATAAATTTTTAGGTAGTGAAACGGCCAAGCCACATATTGTGACTAAGGTGTAGCGTGTGTGAAGTTAGGGCTTGTAGAGTTAGGGCGTGTAGAGTTATAAGCTTGGCTCTACATGAGATCTGATAACTTTTTGAGAATATAACATAAAATAATAGCATATTATTGGATATAACTGTATCATTTAGTTCCACATGGGAATATTAGCTATGCAATGGGCGGTATATGTAAGACAAGTAAGATACTGTGAATAACAATAACTGCCAATTTTTCGGTCGTTGAGCACCAGAACGAATGAATACACGCCTCAGTAAAGGCGAAGCAGACATCTAGTACTTTGCTAGAGGATATGGTATGGCAAAACATGGATAAAGAGATTGAATAATTTGAAATATACCATAAATAATGGGAAGTTTTATAATGTCTACAAAGCTAATTTTGAAATCTTACTAAATTATGCATCTAAAAGCATAATTAATTTAGGTAATCTTTAAGTATTGAATTCATACATACATGCAAGGACGCAACTCTTATAAGATACTTCAATCGAATTAGCAATGAAAACGCGAAGGTTTGACTCCGAATGAGAAGTATATGGAAAGCTCGCGAAACAACCAATCATATTGGATCCTTGAAATTTTGTGTAATCGATTCCCTTAGTATATTTACAACACAACTCATAGATCTCGCTTGCGCTTACATTTGGCGCCAGATCTAAGCGGACACGGGCGATGATCAACTCACAATGGGTTCCTTATGTTCTGTTGCAAGAGCATCCGTCGACCGCGTTCCACATCAACACAAATCGTACAAATCAACTGGACTTATCATATTACCGTAATAACTTTAACGTGTTCATTCATTTCATTGCGCGAAGGAGTCCTCAATAAAAATGCAACGATAATATCCTGTTTCATTTTAATAATTTAAATAAAGAAACGATACTTCACAGCCACAACTACTGTGTTACGGAAAACTTGGAGACTAACTTCCTCTGGAAGTACCAGTGGCAACCTGGCGACATATTAATATAAAGAAACGAATTAATAATTTAAAGGATCATATTATAATGCTCACCAAAGTAGATATTGGATATGATATGATGTAAATAGTAGATTTTTAATAGTTGTTTTTTTTAGTATGGTTTTCGTTCTATTACTACCTAAACAAACTACTTTATTTACTAGTTTTAGGTACTTTTGCTAGCTTTTGAAAAACTTTCGGAATAAAAGTAAAAACGTTACGCACGAGTCGAGCTGTTCGTAGTAAAAAGGCCTGGCGAGCGAGAGACTGCCGAATTTTCTTTAAACTGAAGTTAACCATTCGTAAACCTAGGAAAATAATAAAATAAAATTTTGGAAATAGAACTAGATGCTATTAAAACTTGCAAAATCTGATTGCTGTAAGTAAGTAAATATGAGCTATTTAACCAAGATTAATTTTTCTTGTAAACTGTTGCTAAAATCTGCCTAATTCTTGTTACCTATTTCAGACATTGTTCGATGTTATTTCTTCTCCTAATGTGCAAAATGTAAACAAAACATTTGCAAAAACACTGTTCAACAACAGAAAATTATCTGTCATGGAGGTTCATCCATTTGGTACAAAAACTTTTCTAAATTCTAATTGTTTTTCATATTTAAGCCAAGATTTGTCTTTATACCTAAATACATATTGATATAAATGTTGTTGATTGTTGAGATTGCGGAAGGTACACAAACGTACTAATGTTTGCGGCGACCGGACGAGGCAATCGGCGCGGGCGCACCGCTCCCTGCTTCCATTGAGGGTTCGGCTAATTGGGCAGAGCGTGTGACGTCATACTGACAACTTGACAGATGACTGGCAACATTCAACGTTTAGTAACTAACTGTTGCATGTCAAAGAATAGTGACTTGTATTTTTATATTCCATGACTTTGCATCTGCTAAGGTATGAAATCTTTCAGCAACAACTTTCAATAAAGTATTTCAGTATAGCCACAGCCATGCATAGTCGCGCAATAAGCATTTTTAGCTAAGCAGTTTTTATCGGCCTACATACTGCACATGCTCATGAACTTATTAGTCTTAACTCTTAAGGGGGTAGTAAAACGCGCACATAAGCAAACAAAAATCCAACTTATTACCTGAACTGAATTGGAGCAATAACAGGCAAATAAGATTTTAAAACGAGTACCTACTGTTAATCATAATAATATAATCATATAATTAAGGTGATTAAAATTAGGATTTTCGAGTTTCGAATCGAGTATATAAACAACCGACAGGTCATAGGCCTAATGAAACCCTGCATTACAAGCAGTTTTATATGGACAGTTACTATTTATTGTTAACAAAAGTATGTTAAACGTCATCCAACACACATGAAGCACAAAGCACCCAGTGTGCAGTTCTAGAAACATCTTTTGTATAAGGTCCCGAAGTATTAAAGTCGAAGTATAAATTACTGTTTGAATAGTCTTTCCCCTATCGCAAACCTTTTGTTGAGTATGATGGGAAAGGAACAAGCATGAATAGAAAAAAATCTATTGAGAATAGCTGAACAGCTTAAATACATATCTTATCATAAAAATGTTCCTACCTATTAGCGGAAATCTTCGACTTCTATTTAAGTTGAGTTTGTTTTCCATTCCAACGCATGCGTCTACGCAGTCAGTGGCACGGATTACGAAATTCAGTGTGCTGAAAACGTAATTCGGATTGTGACCCCCACTTGCTTCCACTGTTAGGACTTAGGAGCTAAGTCACCATTGACATTCCGTTCGCGATGAACAGTGCGCGGTGCTACGCTGTAATGCCTGGGCCGAGGCCCTTGCCTCTACTAGGCAACTCTTGGCGCTTCGTCTTAGGCCAAAAACCATGGACGACACGAGCTCTCGATGTAACATTATGGACATTGAGAGCTTTGGCTGGCAACGGGGGTGCTGCCAAAGTGGCAAAGTTATTCGGTCATCCAGATTTAGTGTTCCCGTTTTGTGCTGAAGAAACAGCGCGTATATACAGACGTGAAGACTCTATGCCGCACAGAGCGGTAGCACCGTGTCTCAGGCATTACAAACAAGAATTGAGAAAGGACTTCTTCGGGGATGAGCCTGGATTGATCGGAGTGTAAGTAAAGATATGATTGATAGAACTAACGATTAGATAAGGTGCCAGTAGTTAATGATAATATTTATTTGACAGTCACGGTGAGCCATGGTCAAGGTTCAGATCCAAAGTGTCCAAATCTCTGGCTGCACCAGAAGCGGCTAGATCTGCGGTCCCAGATTTAGATGAAGTCACAAATGATTTTGTTCGAAGGTTTGTAGTGCATCTTGTTTATTGTAGTTAAATTTACGACTTGGCTTAAACGGGAACATAAATGTATAATTTCCAATATGCAACTTAGCAAATGCCCTGCACTCATTAGCAATTTATCAGATCAATACGCCCATCATTCCATCCAACGAAACTGAGATAATTGTATTAATTACTGTGCTATAACAGGTTTCAATGTTACAAATCACTGATTAAGAGGACATTTCCGCCAGGCGCCCATGCGTTATTATACTTATTATTGTCGCTATCTCAATCGGTCGCGACGGGATCACTAGTTTTTAGGCATTTATTTTTACTCTTCCTAATATATGTATTAGTACTTTAATAACTTGAAAGATCATAGGGACAAAACATTTTAATATAATATTTTTTCATTCTCTAGGCCTAGGATATTCATTACTGGTGTTCATACATTTTAGTTTTTTCAATGATATCCAAAATAGGAGTAACTTCGTTTTATATTGAGCTGGCTCGCGGTAATATCCGCTTGAACGATGAATGCACATTGTTAACTTTTTCCAGATGCATGATAATAATGTACATAGTACTTATAAATGAATGTAGGTATATGTTAAATTTATCGAGCCAACACAACACGTGCAAGGTGAAATAATTACAATTACATAACGTTAAATTGAACCTGTTATACGGCTGCTTCATATAATTAACGTCATACAAAAACAAGTTGAGTAACTCAGCGGAATGCCTGACTCGAAGACATAGTAACTTAATCAATTTGCACTTCAAGATCAGCAGTTAATCTTAACATTAAATATAAAACTGTATAACAGCCGTCCGGAACATACAGTGCTGTAAAATTGTGGTCTATTACAAAGTGTGGCCTGGCCTCTAGTGATCAGACTGTAGAATCTCGGTTTAATGACCACATCCCGTTTTTAACAACGGCGTCTGCGCATTTGTTTTGAGCAAAGGCTACTGACTCATTGCGAGGAACAACAAACCTCATTCAATGAAATGCGTAACATTTCGTTTGTGTGACTTTAACGCAGAATATTTAACGCTTAGACCAATTTAATTGGGTTCTGAGGAACATCATTTACATATGGGTTTCAAATTAACGGCATTTTGATTAACAGCTCATACTTACAGATAGCATGTTCAACGAATATTATATTATTTACAGTATAAGGCCAAATGATATCAGTAAAAAAATAAGTTATGACTGTCAATAAAACGTTGACATAATGAGATTTTAATTTTCTAGAATGGAAACCATTACTGATAGTAATCGGGAACTGCCGAAAGATTTTCTTACAGAACTATATAAATGGGCTTTAGAATGTAAGTATCGTACTTATTGGTTTTTTCTTCATTAATTTTGCAAAATGTTGGTACCTAATTATAAAATAAAAACATGTTTCAGCTGTGGGTGCTTGGGCCCTAGGCACCAGACTCGGTTGTCTTAGCGACAACGATGCGGATGCTAAAGAAATTATTAAATGCATCCATGGGTTCTTCCATAGCGTTCCTGAATTAGAATTGTCTGCACCACTATGGCGATTATATTCCACCCCAGCTTATAAGACATACATTGATGCATTGGATGCATTCAGAGTGCTCTGCTTAAAAAGGCTGACTGACAAAGGAGTTTGTGCTCAAATAGCCAAAATATCTGGAGAGAAAGTTGCAACTATATTGGCTTTAGATTTGCTATTAGTTGGTGTAGATACAACAGCCGCTGCTGCAGCAAGCACGATGTATTTACTTGCAAATAATGTTGGTGCACAAAGGAGATTGCAAGATGAGTTGGATAATAATTTACCCGTGGACAGACTTCTCAACAGTAAAGATTTGGACAAGTTACCATATCTAAGAGCATGTATAAAAGAATCTTTACGGTATGTAAATACACGATTATAGCATGCTTCTAAAACATATCGGAAGTTGACTATCAAAATAATATTCTATATTTTCCCATAGATTTAGAACACACTTTGTGGTCGTAAAACTCTAATGCACTCTCTCCCCTCATTTCTGTTATCTAAACGCTTGAGAGTATCTCACGGTGGCAGTTTGCATAATATTTACATTACAAGGCTAATATTCGTGGAGCACTAACAAACATTGCCCTATACCCATATAGGAGTTTTAATACCTATAATAATACCTTTAACGATTCTTGTAGCCATTACACCAACCGATACCGTTGTCTGTACTTGTTTGGGTTAGAGGTTGATTTTGATACCTTTGGTTCATTTCGTTAGCCATCGTGGTACGAGTTAGCTAACGTTACTCATACTTCCCGACTATGCGGTTTAATCGACCTACATTGACGTTTCGCAGAACAAATCAATGATTTTATTAGAATTATTAATTCCATTACAATTAATTTCTTCGCGCGTACCAACCTTTCAAGCAACCTTTTATAAAAGAAAATAACACGCAACTGTTGGAATCAATAGTCATTATTGATAGTTTAGTAACCATAAAGGACTTAGTGTTGTAGAAAAACATGATACAAATATATCAGTTTATTGTAACGTGACCAATGATGGTCAGCGTCAGATTACATTGCACCTGAGCGCGTGCACTGGTAAACCCACCATTCACGAGTATATATACTTGATTATTTAGCTATATACATTGACATTTATATTACTCGACAATGTTACTTCACGGTTATAGGCTATCATGCACTGATAAGCGCCTCATAAATTGATTGACTCGTGAACTGACAACTTCAATAGACTTCGATGTGCAGAAAGTGAAACGAAATCTTCGCAAGTTACCAAGCTCGTCATTACATCCAGGTATACTCGTTGTCGTAACTGGTCAAGTGTTGTGTGATACTTATGTAATCGATACACTTATGATAGTAGGGAATTTATGTCACATGCATAATAAAGGCGCGAAGGAACTTATCGACTAGAACAATACCTTCTTACTTTAAGCAGATTTTTATTTATGAAACTCTTTTACTTCTGTCAGAATCAAACCAGTCATTTTGGGGAACGGACGATGCATTCAGTCAGATGCTATAATATCCGGCTATGAAGTTCCTAAAGGGGTATGTTTCGTTTTAGAGATTAAAATACAGATTGTAAAATTCTAGTTACTTATTCCGTAATGTTATTTCCAGACACACATCGTGTTCCCACACTACATACTATCAAATGAGGAACGATATTTTCCATCACCGCACGAGTACGTACCCGAGCGATGGTTGAGGGGAAATGAGATCAAAGAACGAATATCTTTGGAGCATGGAGCATCAGAGCAGATACCGGGTGTGTGCGAGCAAGCGCGCGCTTCCGCGGTGTGTCGCAAGCAGAAGGAAGTGGGAATCCATCCGTTCGCATCGCTTCCATTCGGCTTCGGCCGACGGATGTGTATCGGGAAGAGGTTTGCCGAAGCTGAATTGCAATTGCTATTGGCTAAGGTGCATATTATACAACAGTATCTCCCTCGATCACTTGTAGTTACAAAGACAGCTGATAAGATTTGAGATAGGATCGTCAAAAATATTCTCAAGCGTTCTCTTATGGCGACAATTTTAAGTAATTCTACTTGTAAGAGAGGTTGTGCTCTGATATTATTTTTAGGTTAGTCCATCGCAGTTTGAATGTTATTGTAGGGCACTGAAGCTTTGCAAATGTTTCAGACTTTCCATCGATACGAGATATCGTGGCGCTATGGAGAGCTGACGTACAGTGTGACGCCCACCTATCTGCCGAATGAGCCATTACAATTTACACTGACGCCGAGAAACGAGCGAACAATTCCTACGGCAATTTAGATAAGATAGTAAAGTACCTATGAAAGTAAGGTTGACTCGGTAGTTTTATTGACTGAAGACTATAAGATAGATGTTATGATTTTTTAGATTTTAATTTACATTTTATCAATATGTATACAGTGAAAATAATTTACTGATAAAGCTAACAATAAAGATTGTACGAGTATTTCGACAAATTCAAGAGCATATTTTTTAAACCTTTCCTTAAAAATCTGCAAACAGAGAGGAAAGAATATTTCATAGATCTATTATATGATGGCGAGTGTCGTTTTAAACAGCACTGATACAATATGTCTAATATGACTCAAACAATCGCATGTACTCACTATTTGGCGGAGTCGTTGAGCTGGTACTCATTGGAGCGACCGAAACATTCCTGGACGCCAGCGTCTGCCCAAAGCCTCTTCATCGCCGCTAGCAGCTCCTCACTGAAGGGCTCCGTATCTTCCATTCGTTGGATCACGTCGAACACCATCTTGCCATCACTCTGAAAATATATAATTTATTAGATTCTTTAGGGCTTATGTTTAACGAATTATTACCAGATCTAGTAAAATGTTACGGTAAAAATCCCTTTATATTGCCAATAAATTATTAAAAGAAACAAAAAACCCGACTGCGTAAAACATAAATTAACTGAAAAGAGAAAAACAAGCTCTTAAATCTATAGAATTTTGAATATAACTTGAATTTTATAAGGTATTGCAATCGGGGACAACCAATAACCTAAGTATGTATTTTTTTGTAATATTTGTTTATCCCCGACTGCAATACCTTATAAAATTCAAGTTATATTCAAAATTCTATAGATTTAAGAGCTTGTTTTTCTCTTTTCAGTTAATTTATGTTTTACGCAGTCGGGTTTTTTGTTTCTTTTAATAATTAAATTTATTTCAGACTTTTTAGTTTTATACAGAATGAGTTGTATGTATTAGTAAATAAATGAGCGGTACGGTAAAGTAACACTAACAACCGTCGCAACTCTGTGTGTTACGTACGGTAAGCGCTCAGTACCTACTGTCCTTGCACTAAACGTGGTTTTTTGCAGTTTACGTCAAAATGGTAGCATAAAAGTACTACAATATATACATATATGGAATGGTCTATTTACAAGCTTTCATTTGATACCCATATTGTTATAATATCGAAACTTTTATTTTTAATACCCCCCCTATTTTTTTATTCTTAGGCGCTATATAAAAATAATATACCCTATGACACTACCCCAGTCAAGACGAATCTAACGACACCTCATATGCTTAAATCCATCAAGCGGTTTAGGCTGCAGAGCGGCACAAAGAAATAGACATACATACATACATACACTCGAAAAACATAACCCTCCTTCCGGGTCAGTCGGGTAAAAATAGTAAATTAAATACCCATTTTAGTGTGAAACTAGAACCAAAAATAGTTAATGACCATCAAAAATTTACACAAGGCCGCTACCGCGGCACCACTCGCTTCTCTCGCTCGGATCGCGCACGAAAAAGTTTGTATGTATGAATGTTTGTTACTCTTTCACGCAAAAACTACTGAACGGATTTGGATGAAATTTGGCACACAGATAGAATATGTTCAGAATTAACATATGGGATACTTTTTATCCCGGGAAAACATACAATCCCTCGGGAATGCGGGTGAAACCGTGCGGGACTGCCACTATTATTATATACCCTTAGCTATAATGAGTATCCGTCACGAATTTGCCCGGTTTTTTCCGATTTTTATCGGTTATGGCCATTGAACTGTATCGCAAATCCATTACAATCATAATTCATAACTAATTAATCTTTAGATTAAGGCAATCATAAGTTATCGACTTTATTGCTTGACTTTTTATTTATAAATACTTCATTCATCGATGTTAACATATACTTTTGACTATTACTTCAAAATGATAGATAAATAATTTAAGTTGGTATAATGTAGCCGGTTCAAATACTGTTTTATGTATGAGCTACCAACTGGCCGTATAATATTATACAAGAGTATTTATTCATTGCCAAATATTATTTATTTATTCATCACTAACATTACTCGCTTATCTTAGGAACTACTCATTCCACTTGAATTAATTGAAGCTTAAACCAGCCCAGATGAAATATATAATCGAGAGCTGTATGAAAATCTGATGAGCTTATCGATTTATGAGGGAAAGTTTACTGACTGACTCTACTAACAAAGAAATTAAAAGATGCGTTTAAATTAAATGTACGCCAGCGTATATATGACTTTAACATCATACAGCGGTTTTAAAACCGCCTAGAAGAGTGTTTCTTTAGAAGAAACTTCAGCTAAAGAAAAAACAAAGCGTAAGAAATGCTACTAAGAACTGCGATTCTGCAAAATTCCTTAAATCCTTCTAATGCTTTAGTTAAGTTAAATTTTGATTAATATTACCGTAGTCGTAAAGATTGCTTTGTATACCTATGTATTTATTTGTTTAATATGATAAGTTAATACATTGATATTCCCTCTTATTCAGACCTACTCGCTTGCCATCCGGAACTATAGATTTTTATTAAATAAAATGTATTCTGATGATGTGTTAGACCCAGTCTTCATTTACCGCGACAGTGTACCGATTGTTTGCCTTTTTCCGATTTAGTAGACTACTCAATCGGTTTGTCATCCGAATCGGTACCGCAACCGAGCAGCTCTGATTAACCTTGATGATCAACGCATGTATTATTTGTGATTATGCCATGTATAATTTCTCAATGGGTTTAGTGACCCAACATCCAGAACATTCGAGAACGCATGGTTATCCGATTAGCAAAACATTTAGCGAGCATACAACAGTTAGCATTAATTATTATTTCTCTTGCAAGTGCATCTGAAAGCGAGATTACTTTTAAAATTGGATTTAAATTGTACCTTGAATACAGGATTAATAATGTGATTCCTTCTTACTTCATTAATATAAAGGCCTTTATGAATCCCAAATGGATTCATAACTTGAACAACAAATCAATATAATTTCATAAATTCAAAATATCAGGTATTTTGAGAGATCGATTACATAACATCACTGATAAGTGATAAAGGGTTATCATCAGATATTACATTTTGTACCAAATATTGTCTTGTCATTGCGATAACCAGTAAAAAAATTGACCATATAAAAATAAACTATATTTCTATGCATGAGGCATTATTTTCTCTTTTGTCTTCTCTGCTAGATTTTATATTTTTACAGTAATTCGGTCTGGTTAGCGAATAGTGGCTAACGCGGTTAATGTCTGTTTGAGAGAAAATCGCCACGTTTTAAATCTGACAATGAACGAAAATTGACAACTTAAAAGATTTGCATTCTCGGGCAGCGACTAGGGTGGTGCATAAATAACGAAACGGCATAAGAATGTACTTTTCATATTCGCGCTATGTTTGTACAGAACCAAAAGGAATGTCTCAAATGAAGACTGTAAAGTGTACAGAGCAATACAATATTGATTTTCAGCTTAAAATAAGCATAAAAAATACTTAGCTCATAAATAAATCAATAGCTACACAACCCTTCTTATCAATTTTAATCTCATGAAAACTTGAGATTATCACAGTATAATCCAAGTCAGTATTTCAACCACGCGTATTCAGCGGCAATGCGGCATGAATCGTCATGTTAAAAAAAATCTAAAGTCGTATATCACGATTGTACTTTTAGTGGCTGCAGAGGCTCTCGTGAAATATGCTCTAATTATGACGGTTAGGTTAGTGCGGCTCCGCCGACGCATGCGCGGTGCTTGGCCGGCACGGGAAACCCAGCGCGCCGCGCCACCATTCACAACCCCACCCCATTTATTCCACCCACCCTTGTAACTAAATACACCATATTGCATATTCATTTAAATACATTCCCTCTCATTAGGTAGATGCCTATTTCGTTATTATGACGAGTAATTTGCTCCACTCAAAGCTAAAACAATGGTGTGATTGAAAAATTATCCTTCCCTTGACTGAATAGTTTAATCGTAGTTTAATAACACATAATGGTCGACTCAACACGTTCACGAGTTTTCATTTCTTATTCAATTTTGATCAAATTGCTACGACTAATTCTTTGATAATGATAAAATACCTACTAATATACAAATGATTTAATTACGATCATAGTTTGATAATCGATACAATTTATGAATGACCTTTTTAGTTTAGAGTATTGATATATTTCTTGAACTTGATAGCCTTTGTGGCTTGAAGTTGTCTAGTATGCAATGATATTATAATAAAAAGAGGTAGATATCACATTAACGCACGGTAATTGTTGCAGACAAATTCAGACAATTGTCGTAATTTTGCTTAGCAGCTACATATAGCTATCTCTTTCTGTACTATACGTTCCGTATTATCTATCGCATTCACCTAATTCAACAATAACTGAACGCCGCTTAGTATAAATAAATAAATAAATAAATATCCCGGGACATTCCTCACACACGGTCATCTGATCCCAAACTAAGCAGAGCTTGTACTATGGAAACCAGATAACTGATATAATACATATACTACTTTTTGTTTGTAAATACATACTTAATATACATAATTACACCCAGACTCAGGACATACAGACATGTTCATGCACACAAATGCATGTCCTGTGTGGGAATCGAACCCACGACCAGCGGCGCGTAAGGTGAACCTTAACCAACTGCGCCAACTGGCCCGTCGTGGCGTCGTCGTGGTATGAGGGTAGCATATCTCTATTATAATATCATTGCTAGTATGTCGTTTTTCAGCTTGCATACCTATTAGTTTTACTTACGGGAACTTAATAATAATGAATGGAAGTGGAGTATCCTCGACACACCCACCTTTTTGATCCAGACTGACAAATAGGTCTTGTAATAATGACTTGTAATTAATATATGAATAATACCTAATATAAAAAAATGTGACTTACGGGAACTTAATAATAATGAATGGAAGTGGAGTATCCTCGACACACCCACCTTTTTGATCCAGACTGACAAATAGGTCTTGTAATAATGACTTGTAATTAATATGTGAATAATACCTAATATACAGGGTGATTTTGAATTACTTAGCTATTTTAAAGGAGTCGATCATTAATAAAAAATAAAAAATACATGTTTTATTTTTAGATATAATTTTTATAGAAAAAAATAAAGTTATGACGATCCAAAGTTTTCTCAGAATTACTGAAATCGTTGGTCGTACCGCGCGCCAATACGCTACGTCACATGGCTGTCAACAATCGAGAATGTTAGATACTGCGTAGTATACAAAAACACGAACACCATCTAAATTAAATATCCTATACATCACTCTCGGTATTCTTACCCGTTTAAAATTTATAAAATGAAGCCACAAAAATACAGTAACTCACTTTTTTTATTAACTCAATTACAAACATACTCATCGTATCACAATTCGAACATATCCATCGTTGTAACACTTTAAAACTTTAGGGCCAACTTAAGGCTAATTTAAAATCACATTGAACTGAATATTGCAGTTTATTGACAACTTATTATTTGGTTTTAAATAACACACTTCCAGTGATCTGCAACCACAAAACGCACAGTTGGGTGGGATGGCGGGCGCCGCGCGGCATCTTGTGTGAGGCAGAAGCCCTCCGTTGATCAAACTGATAGTGTATTCCAGAGAGTTCCATAATTATTCAATTAAATTTAAAAATATTTTGTATCACCCAGAAACGACTGTTGATCTTCTAAAACGTTGCCCTAGCAACCAGTAACCAGAGAATACCTGCGTGCGCAACTAAAAATATTTTTTTTCATAATCAGAAATTTTTCAAATAGGTTGACATGAAGTATTAAGCTGACCGCACACCTGAACACGTCGTAGCAATATTTTTTTAATTCTTTGTATGAAATTAAAAGAGAAGGGAAGAGAGGTTTCGTATAAGGACGCTTCCACACGTCAGACAATCGGTAGTCCAATTGTCATTCCGATTTGAGGCCTTTAGAGCGGCTTTGTAAGACGAGTGCTTTGTTAGTAAAGAATTCAAATGAGAAGAACATTTGAATGTCTCTCAGTCCGACTTGAGGCCTTTAGAGCGGCTTTGTAAAACGACTGCTTTGGTAGTAAGGAATTCAAATGAGAAGAACATTTGAATCTCTCTCAGTCCGATTTGAGGCCTTTAGGGCGGTTTTGTAGGACGTGTGCTTTGGTAGTAAGGAATTCAAATGCGAAGAACATTTGAATCTCTCAAATCGAAAGAATTTATTCTCTTATAAAATTGAATCCACCGACTGACATCAGACCTTTTTAGCGAAATAGGCAATTTTAGAGTTTATTTCTAGGATAGGTTCGTTTAAGGGTTATTAACCAAGTCAAACGTTTTATAAAGCTATCCTGTTTTCTGCTTACAATGCTGACATTCAAGTTTTCTTCTCTTTCCGACATAAAGTCGGCCGGCGATTGTATGATGCGTGCGGGCTGCCTAATGTATTGTTAATAATTATTGAAAGATAAGTTTCCTCCTTAGTGAAAATGAAAAATAGAATTTATTTTAGAAGATTTTAATGAATGACAGATTCGATTAAATGACAGTTTTTATTAATCAAAATACTCGAAATGTAAACAACATTATGAAGAGTTTATTCCTGATATTACTTAATTTTGTGAATGGAAAATGGAAAAATAATATGGTGAAATTTTAGTAGGTATTAAACACAATTTCCACCTAGTGCGCGTTACGAAAGAATTCACGTATTTCCGCAGCATATTTCAATGTTCCGGTGACGTCTACCAGCTGAAGTTCAAGGTCATCTACTTGTTAACGTTATCCAGTAATGTGGAGTATTTAGGATATTCTTACGACAAAATTATGAACAAAAAAAAGGTTCTTTTTTTGCACGGATGTGTTCTATTAGTGATTCTGATCCGAGGGAAAAAAAATAGCTAAGAAATTCAAAATCACCCGGTATAAAATGTAAGTACCTACATACACGACAGACGCAGAAATTATGGTATTTCTACTATGGAAAGAAAACAGTATATTTCTGTGACTTATACCTACAATAGATTTTCTAAACATCGGATAGGGTTGTCACAACGGTACTCGGACTAAGCTGTCGGGTCCCTCAAATAGATAATATACGTGTGTGATTTGAAGGGTTAGTCAGATGGACGGTGCCATATGCGTATCGACAAGTACTGCCCTTGTGTGACTCACAGATAACATGAGAGTATAGTACGTGTAAGTACACACGGCTACAGATCAAGCTATACATTTCCAGTATAAGGCGATCTCGCATTGTATAGGATTTCTGTACAATGGGAAGTCAGCTTATACCGTAAATTCCTATATAGCTTGATGTGTAGCCGTGTGTACAAGTTAAATTTTACCACAGTCAGAAGAGAAACAACATATCAACTTATTAAACATGAAGATTCTATGCAATACTGCAAAACGTGCGAACATTTCGAACGAAGAAATTGCATAATGAAGATTTGCAGTCCATTTGTTTGTTTGCTACGATTCCATTTTTTTGCAATCCTTTAATGGAGAGATACGATTAGTTTTGACCTGTGATATTAACGAAGCATGCAATTTAACCAGATCAATCAAATCTTGTAAAGCGCCACTTTCAGCTAATTTGACAGTCTGATAATGATGAACGATTGATACAATCTCAAGGTAATACCAATTTTGCGTTACTGTTTTAGATGTATTATGAACTGTATTGAGGACAATATTACAGAGCAAATAAAATACCTAGAATAATTCAATGCCTAGAACACACAGACGTCACAATCACAAGTCTTATTAGGTCGATTGTAAAATAGAGGGTATTGTGAGACCGTGAACTGGTATCTTCAGAACCTATAAGGGAAATTATTTTTTTCATTACTAGGTGTGGGCAGCTTAGTACTTTTGATCTAACAACGTTATGCATCACTTGCTTATGACGTTATCTTTTGGTGATTTGAAAGTAATGCCATGTTCAAACATGTTAGTTGGCTTAGGTAAGTTTCTTAAAAACGTCCTGTTTACTACCAAGGCAAGCTGAAAAATGTTTCATTATCGTGCTTGCGTCACACACACACATCTCGTGACGGCTGAATTAATTACAATGGTCACAGGGACCAACGTTTCTGTTGTATAGCTAGCTACCTACCTAATGACGTATAGGATTATTACTCTCCAACAGAGTGAACGGAACTGAGATAAGCTATCACATCACATTCCTAACAGGTGCTGGTTAACATGATGATAACAGCGAGGGCTTTAAGGGTTTCACATTTAAAAAAATCGTCGAAGCTGTAACATTCTAATTATGCAGTATGTGGTTTAAAACTGTAATAGTAAAACCAGTTTAGTGGTAAGGTAACCAACGATATAATGGTAACAAATTGAACAAGGTAACAGTACAGTTTTCACTGCATGTAAATGTATCGACGCGTAATCAGGATACAAGTTATTACCATAACTATCGTGAATAAAACAAAATATTTCGTAACAAACAAGAACTCTGCATTTGTTTTCAGACGGTATTCATAGCAAATAATACAATAAGCTGGCTGTGCAGTGTGCAGCCTGGCTCAGGATATAAACTGAACGGAGCCACGCTCATGAATAAAGTATGCTCAATATTGATCTCCATACAAGCGGACATTTCGTAGAATCGTCCAGTCAATAGCTAATAACAAATATAATGCAATGTTTATAACATATTTCGTGTAAGTATAATATTTATTGATGATACGACTAAGTCCGTATACAAGCGTACGGCCCGCCTGATGGTAAGCGGTTACCGTAGCCATATGGTCGATTGCAACACACGGGGCACCACTCACGCGTTACCGACTCTTACCCCCTCCTCAATGAGCACTGAAGATGATGCATCACTCACGCAGGAACAAAGTTATTTGGCTGCGGTATTCTTTAAGCTTCATTTGGTATTGTGAGCTCGAAGCGCCTATTGATGTTTTTAACTAGTGCTAGTACAAACATGGCGTTACCTTTTTCTAGTTGCAATGTGAAGCAGTAGGTATAAGAAATGCTAGCGATCATGATAAGCGCCTTTGCACATTATAAGAAAATTTCTTGTGTCTTATCAGACACAAGACATAAAATGTATGGGCGTGTCTGATCAGACATTTCTTGTAATATGTACGGTCTCATGTAAGCGCCTTTGCACATTATAAGAAAATTTCTTATGTCTGATCAGACACGCGTCGTCGTCGGCTGCATATTCGACGTCGCGCCTACGCAAGACGTCTTGCTTAGACACCACATCTACTCATATATGGAAACTAGTTCGCGCGTGCACATTCGTCGTGGCTGCGTCAGCCAAAAGCACTTATTACACGTTCCTATTTTTAGGATCCTAACTAGGAAATAGGAACGTGTAATCGCAGAAAGAACGGTTAGTGTCCTAAGTAGTGAGATAGGAAGGTCCCAACCGCTCTGCTTCCTTAAGCACTTATTACACGTTCCTATTTTTAGGATCCTAACTAGGAAATAGGAACGTGTAATCGCAGAAAGAACGGTTAGTGTCCTAAGTAGTGAGATAGGAAAGTCGCAACCGCTCTGCTTCCTTAAACAGGAAAGTGTAATCGCGTCGCTCCGATTTAGGACGTTTAGGGATGTAACATTGTTCTTCAAAACATCGATGTTTTGAAATAATTATATAAGGCTTCTAAAGTCTTGGCGTATATTTTGAGGGATGAATGTATAGGTCATTAGTAATCAAAAAACAATAATAGAATAATAATCCGTACAATATATAATTATTTCAAAACATCGATGTTTTGAAATAATTATATAAGGCCCTTCTAAAGTCTTGGCGTATATTTTGAGGGATGAATGTATAGGTCATTAGTAATCAAGAAACAATAATAGAAAAATAATCCGTACATTGAAAGTACTACATTATTTATAAATTAATACTTGGTACTTACTTACATAAAGTTCAATTTTGTTTTATTTTAACATAAAGGAGCTCATTTGTATTCATTGAAATTTTAATTTGTGTGATCGGTTTGAGAGAATAAAAAACTTAAAACATCGGAAGAAAATCGATGTAAGTATAGTTATATTTTTTTTAAATCGACCTTTGTTACATCCCTACGAGTCGTCCGTCCCGCTTTAAGGCTGCGTATAAAGCAAAATAACAATCGTAGAATTGAAATTTAACCAAGTAAATAGTATTTAAATGAAAAAAATATTTTTATATGGGTATTTTCATTATATACGCGAGGGTTCTCTCTGAGCAAAAACATAATGGAATGAAATTTCCTCGATAGAAAAAAATCACAAAGCTGCCTCTAATAATAATGAATTTTCGGTTTTATTCGTTCATGGTGTATCTAATTAAGACAAAAATTCGATAAATAATATCACTAACATATGACCTAGGGCTGCTACTAACGATTTTTTAAAATATTCTATACTTTACGAGTTATTTAGATAAAAAGCGCTTAGTTCATTTTTGTTCCGCGGAACACGCTATCTCCATCTCATCTGCACGCGAAGATTAGACATAAGTTTGTTTCATCTGACATTGCCATATTTTTCTGGCTTGGTACGCACTCTTAAGTATAGTTGCTATACTCTTTGCCGCGTCCTAGTTAGAAAGCAAGATAGTGTAGTGTAATAAGTAGCTTCCTGCTTCCTTGTTAGAACCATCCTAGTTAGGATCCTAAATATAGGAAGATGTAATAAGCCCTTTTAACAGGAAAGTGTAATCGCGTCGCTCCGATTTAGGACGTTTAGGGATGTAACATTGTTCTTCAAAACATCGATGTTTTGAAATAATTATATAAGGCTTCTAAAGTCTTGGCGTATATTTTGAGGGATGAATGTATAGGTCATTAGTAATCAAAAAACAATAATAGAATAATAATCCGTACAATATATGATTATTTCAAAACATCGATGTTTTGAAATAATTATATAAGGCCCTTCTAAAGTCTAATCAAAAAGTAATATCAAGAAACAATAATAGAAAAATAATCCGTACATTGAAAGTACTACATTGTTTATAAATTAATACTTGGTACTTACTTACATAAAGTTCAATTTTGTTTTATTTTAACATAAAGGAGCTCATTTGTATTCATTGAAATTATTATTTGTGTGATCGGTTTGAGAGAATAAAAAACTTAAAACATCGGAAGAACATCGATGTAAGTATAGTTATATTTTTTTTAAATCGACCTTTGTTACATCCCTACGAGTCGTCCGTCCCGCTTTAAGTATAGTTGCTATACTCTTTGCCGCGTCCTAGTTAGAAAGCAAGATAGTGTAGTGTAATAAGTAGCTTCCTGCTTCCTTGTTAGAACCATCCTAGTTAGGATCCTAAATATAGGAAGATGTAATAAGCCCTAAAACAACTATAGTGTCCACGCTTTTATTTCGTGTTTAGAATGTTAATTTATTTATTTTATTTAAATCAGCTCAATTTTAATTTTAATACAATAACTTTTATTTTTATTACTGTTTCATTTTTCATGTAACCCAGTTATGTTATTTTTGTAAAGTTAAGAAGTGGATTAATGTTGTTTGAGTAAAAAATGAATAGTCATTTTTATTTTTTACGTTAATTAAACTTTTATTAAACATGTAAAATAAAAATGAATATATTGAACATTTAAGCTCTATAGTCTCATTGATTCTTGTCATATTTAATGGATGTATCCAATAATGCCTACAACTACGGCCGTTTTCTATGTCTATGGTACAAGTCAATCACTGTAAACTCTGTCGTCTGTCCATTTGGTACGCGTGTATTGTCCGTCCGTGAAATATGGTTACAGACAGCGGATAAGACGTCGTGCATGAATGTGTACGATGAACCAGACATGAAATTTGTCTTGTCGAACGGTCGTGTCTGATAATGTGCAAAGGCGCTTACCACCAGAGCGACTGAATGTCTTATAAGACATGTCTGATAAGACAAGACATTTTTCTTATAATGTTCAAAGGGGCTAAGTTATAAATTTCTCTCGATTTATATTATTTGTGAAAAAAACAATATGGGTTTCCCCAAATCACCACATCAAAGAGACATCGAATCATTACACGCGTAATAAAATTAAAACTATTTCAAGAAAGCTAGAAAAACCATATTAGATTTAAACTTTACACGGAAATATTACCGACCTCAATGTTTCCTGAACTAGAAACAGTGTGATACCAATATTTTACGATGCAATAATCTGGTACTATAATATCCAAATAGCTCTTCTAAATTACTTCGTAATCAGCATTACTCGTTGGGCAGCGTAAGTACAGAGCACTCACGTATCCCAAGCTCAGATCAAGATGCAATCGACATAATTTTTAACTGAGACGACCGCTCATTATTTATAGAATGTAACAACCGAGCGTAATCGACGCAGTTTATCGTTCACGCAGTATAAAATATTATGCTTTGATTCTCTTTCCATGTTTTACGAGTTTAAATAAAATAATGAAATTAAGTATTAATAATTATTGAAATATTGAGAAATACTTGCTTTCAGTACGTACTGTGTGTAATCTAGTGTTTTTAGAGTTAGACATTTCTATTTATCCGAGGAATTAAGGAATCGTAGAACTGTGATGCCACGTCTGTTCTAAGCTACCTGAATGGACCTCATTTTTGCTAAGCTAAACCAGCTGCACCGTCATAAAATGCTAGTTTCATTTTTGTTCTTTTAAGCATTCGGGCCGCTGCAGTTTGAATATTTCCATAAAACCTATATAATGTGAAAAGAAATATTTGTACCCCTCTTTAAGCTTATAGATTTGGCATGGTAAAGTTTGTAGCACAAATTAATAAATAGGTGATAAAATTTACCTCTCGGTCTTTATTGCCATAAGTGATGCCCAAGTTGGGCATAGCACGCAAGATGGCAACGAGCGACTGGATTGTGTTGCTGTACACCACCGGCCGGTACTGTTTGAAGTCTTCATTTGTAAAGCCACTTTCGTGGATAATTCTGTTGACAAACAATGTGTATTAAATATCTGTGAAGGAATTACTTAACTAAGAAAGAAAATATCCTAGAAGGTTCATGGCGAATGATATATTCCTATGAACATTTTAAGAATGTATACTCGTTCTAAATTAATGCATTATGCATTTACAAAAACATAAGTCCAAATACGTTTAGTAAATAAGTACGTGCACTGAAAATCTTGGCAGGTTTCACAGGAATAAGTAATATGAAAGACGAACTAGCATGTTGCATAACTGAACAACTTACGTATCGGTATAAAATTAATAACTTCAGCGTGTTAATTAATTTCGAGTGAGTATTCAATTAATTGCCTGTGCCTTACAACAGTTGTTCTACTGGTACTCTATTTACATACAAGTGCTAACAAGTTAGTAAAATGTAGTAAACATAGCCGTTACTCATCGATTTTTCTGTGAATCATACCTAGTTTAATTGTACTGGCGACACAAGGTAGCCAGTTAGAAACGTTAACCACTATTATTTCCGCGATTCCATATAAAAAAAAATTAAATCATAGAAAGCCGACATTCAAATTACATTGAACGAAACTAGTATTTTTTTATATAATTTAAGAACGCGATGAATTTATTATTAGTCTTATTAGGTCGACAGCGCCTATTAGAGGACATAATACAAAGTGAGTTCTAGAAACAATGGCTCTGTTGTTACTAAATGGTCAGTACGTTCATCATTAGTACATTTTTCACGAATGCGAACAATGGATGCGATGCACTCAAGTCAGCACCACTAGGTATGAGGTATACATAAACAAAAACTTCAAAGAAAGAGTTTTCCATATTACACTTCAGAAAAGATAATACATTTTCGGAAGGATCACCATACGCCAGATATAAGGTCATCGAACTTATTATAAGGAGGGGAATGTATCGCAACGTCATGCATACCACAATATTCTTTTAATCGTCTATCATTGGCAGTTAAAGGTTTTATATAGATTTTAGTATCGACGAGAACGAAACTTTTATGATTGGTGTAGTTATATTGGGCAGATCCTAATTTGTCAAACATCAAAAGTTGAAGAATGCCGTGTGTGACGTCACGCATTTGGTTGCGCATGGATTTCTCGCAGCATCCGGGACGCTCGGTGACGTCATGGTTGGTGCCGTAGAGTGGGAAACAATCACGGACATTGATCTCTCTCTAGCATCGATGATAGTGGTGTGTTCGATAATATCGATGATTGGCGGGATAATCCGTACACATCGCCGACATGTCCTAATCCGAAATTATCGTGATTTGTTGACGTTAGCTGAGTAAACATGATTAGATAATTACATGGAAAATTGTGACCCTTTCAATCAATTCCACAAAACAAATACAAAAAAAATGAGTCCACTGTCACTTGACCGATATCAAGCATCCTCGATAATGACCCTGAATAACAATTTGGCAGCAAAATTATGTCCGTTACTTCGTAGCATCGTTGCGTAGAGTCGCGACAGTGACGTCAACAGTTCTATGCGTAAGCGTTACCCACGGAACCGTATCAAGTAAGAGGATTCGTCACCTTAAAATGGTAGGATCATACATAAATCACGATGATAATAATGTAACATTGTCACGAGTTTAATTTAGCCAATTTGTTTGGATTGCACATAGTAACCTATGGGGCGACCAGCGGGGCTATTTTAAAACGCTCGGATTCGATATCGGAAACGGATTCAAAAACTACCGAGGCGATTTTCCGCAATTCCTATTTTAATTTCCCAATTCCAATATTTTTGATGTTTCTTTATGGAAATATCAATTCGATTCATCGAAAAGTTTTCGGAAATTGAAATAGCAATTGCTGAAATTCGCCTCGAAAATATTTGAATCCGTTTCCGATATCGAATCCGACGTTTTAAAATAGCCCTGCTGAAACGGAAAAGTCGCACATCCATGAGTATAATTATACTTATATTTATTTACTATATTGTATTAGCAAATAAGGAATTCAATAACAAATAACTAATTTTGTAAAAGGTCGTGGCAAATCGGCATTACAATTTAAACTTTTTGTCGTAATGTGCATTAATCAAATCAAAGTACCTAATTAAATTACTAAATTAACTCGTTATTAATGATTAGTGATTACTTACATGGAATCGTTGAAAAGTGAAAGAGATACAAGTTATTATGCTGTTTGAATAGTTGAATACTGATATGTAGGTATTACCATCATCAATCATCTAAGGCAATCAATTTGAAATGCTTATTAAACATGTATTATCGAATCGATATTAATACCAAGCACGATATCACTTGATACCTATAATATTTTATCGCCGAAATGTAAAACGTTTGTCGACGAAGTCGTAGATAAATAGATAGACGGAGATAGCGGACAATCGGTGAGTGTAGATATCATAAATAATATTGATTAAGTACCTACGTTACTGTCGCTTATTATCTCTTGTATCTTAATACATTAAAACATAAAATCTAACAGCGGTAGAACGGCGAGATTATTTATGTCCCTATTTCTGAAAAATTCAAGTCCAAAATAGTTAGTCTGTAGTGGTTTTTTTTTTGTACAAACTTTGCCGTTGTCCAGCTAGTATATCGGAAGTATTCGGGAGAGAGCTCGTCATGAAAAGGATTTCATGTTGTAGATCCGCAAGATTTACAATAAATAGAAGAATAATAGCTAAAGGATACTTACTTCATTTGTTTCACTATTGTACTTTTGCCCGATTCGCCGGCACCTGTAACAAAATAAATTCATTAGATCATATTTACTGCAAAGTTTTTATCTTTCCGCCCAAACGTTGAGAGCACTTTTCGTGATGCTGCATGCCATAAAGAGGAAATGATCACATATCAAGTAGTGTGTCTTCTAGGAGATAACTTGATTGCTGAAACCACACGACATAACTTCACTCATACCACTCATACTGAGATAAATGCTTCTATAAACTTCTAATAGATCAAGCTTGCATGAAATCGACTAATTCCGTTCAATAATTGAAATTCGGACGCTTCATCAGAGGTCAGTTTATTGACCCGCCAAAACCTTCAATTGACTGTCGGGTAGATTGTATCTACTATTGTAAGTGAAGATAGTCCTCGGCTACACAAAGATGCGATGCTTTCAAAGCAGAGATTCGCCCGGCCACCGCAATAAAACACGCAATGGTATAAAACACTTTTAATTACCGCCTAAATATAAACTGTTACATTCACATTATGCACGTCTAGTTGGCAGAAAGAAAATATAATAGAAAAGTAAAGCTGCGGTTACCTGCTCAAAGAATTTCAGAAAACTAAGAATCACATTTCAGGAGCAGTTTTCAGCTGTCGATATCTTATTTGTTATTAATATTCTTGATTTAAATCAGGCTGGTAGTAAAAACCAAAGAAATTAGAAGTTAAAAGCGTGCAATGCACACTCGTCTTTGTTCTTGAACTTGTAGACAAGCTTGTACAAATTGAAATCTGTATCTGAATTTTCTGGATGTTTGCCTAAGAAATCACATATATTTTCGGAAGTTTCGTTTTGATTCGAAATATAGTAAGTTTAAACATTCGCACCGACTTTTTTGCGTTAAACCATCTGATGTAGGATCGAAAATCAATATCAGCAGATCAGGTCACGAACTCACGACATTATGCAATTAAACGATCTGAAATTGCTAATGTGCTCACAAAATTACGTGGGAGTAACAAAACGAACCTTGTCAAATACAGGTTCCAAGTATCACGACCCCAGTTGTCTCTAATTGGCTCGCCAGCGCGAATGGCCGATCTCTGACCTCTCGATACACATATCACCTACACAGATACTGCACTCGTGATTTGAAATTAACATTACAACTTCCCGACCATTCACACAGAACAATGAATGTCAAACAGTATAGCTGATATAGAAATTGTTAATAGAGATGTACATCAATTCATATTGTTACAGTTTCAAATACTCAATATTTGCATTCGTAGAAGTCTCAAAGAGTAGAGGATTATCGCGTGCCAACGGACTGTTCCCAAAAACAGTGTCTTTTAAAACATCCGTACCGCCATTATAAATAGTTATGGTAGTTAACTCAAGGATTTGAACGATATAACGTCCTCAATCCTCATAACACGAGATATGAACAAAATCTAGTAATATAGAAGCGGATCTATTGAAAGCCACACGAGACTGTTCGACATAGCAGCTCCAGTTAAGTTAATGGACTTTATGGGTTCTGCTGAAAAACTTGTAACATAGGATCCTCGTAAAAATTCTTATGGCGTGAATCTCAAAGAGCTCGCACTCACGATAAAGTTGAAATGTATCGAACTTCGATGGTGTGATAGGATGAGCCGACGGCGCTTTTGTGCCTTTTTGCGCTATCATCGCGATAACATCATCGCGTGCTCCCATACCGGTTGTCTGATAAAATACCTGTCTATAACATCCGATCGACCGCCTCTTCAATGTTAACCAACATAATATTCGGTCATTCATTTTCAGCAACCAAATACAGGTCCGAGTGATTACATGGTGCTCCCTAAACAAATGATTGATGAACTCATAGAATAAGAAGTAGGTTAGTACTATCGTAATAGAAGATCTTATTTTATACAGATTCTCTTTAGCAGAACTAATGATGTGCGAAAGCCTAAAACAACGCTGTTGCTATTTTAATGATTCTATTCAGTGTATTTGCTTTGTATTCTCTTATAAAAGCAAGGGCGGATTTAGGGGAGGGAGGGGCACGTTGTTTGATGATGATAATATATTGATAACTTCTTTGATGTTGATTAACTATCTATTACCTACCTTCTCGTCTCATACGTTGCTGTGTGATTTTATATAGATTGTGAATTGTAGCCAACACTAAGTGCCAGTAGGGTCGTATTAAAGCACGATTCATGGTCAGATCAGCACGCACTGCGTATGACCACGGCGCGCGGCGGTATGGCGTGACACGTCAATTAACTTCTAGCACGAGATATCTAGTTCACATAGTATGTACCTACATGTCGCATATTTGGATTGATCGTGTCCATCGTTCGATGTTGTAAATCATGAAACAAGTTTGTGGGTGAATTAGCATCACGTTTCCTGCGAAATACGAAAGAAACATAGCATAATATTAATACAGCTATAATCTATTGGAGCAAAATTCTATTGGCTGAGAAGAATAGCTCTTTCGAAATTCCATCTGTTCGGAGTACCAAGAAAAAATGGTTTTTGATCATTACTTCTGCTTAAAGCACAGTGGTTCCACAGTGATGTTAGAAGTAGGTAAAGCAGTTCGCACACTATAAATTTTTAGTTACATAAAAATATTGAAATCAGCCCTTATTGTCTCTGTCTCTAGACATGATATTGAACTACAGGGCACACTCATTAAGTATCAGGTTATTTTGGTCAAGCTAATATTAACATCAATGACCTCCACCCACGTTAATAAGGTTGTCCAAACAAGGACGAAATAATTCAAGGGGCAAGATGGATTGGGTTTCCAAGGGGAGCGATAATGTCGTAATGTAGTATACTGATGAGGAAATATAAAAAAAATATAAAAAATATGATAATTATTACATAGAAAAAGGTGTAATTACATGACGGGAGCACTGGGCATTGAAGTGCAATGCTTCGAACCACAGACTAGGTCGGACAGGATTCTGGCTAAGACTAAACTGAGGCAACGTAATGGCGGCGGCTATTTATGTGTGTGTGAGGAACTTGCTTAGTTTTGGATCAGATGACCATCTGTGAGGAATGTCCCAGGATTATTTATTATAATTCCCCACCACCGACAATGCACTAACAAGCAAACGGCCCGCCTGAAGGTAAACGGTTACCATAGCCATTGGATATATTTACTTCCCCAGTCAAGCTGCTCTTTGAGCAAATAAACGCTATGCTGTATTTGGCTAAGTCAAGGACATATGCCCTCCGATTGGCAAAGTCAAGGTTACACTAAACATTTAGATGCAGTAATTGGTTGGTACTGTCAGTGCAAAAGCACTTAGAAGTTGCGGAATTGGATTGATCTGTATTACTGCTCTAAAGGGATTTTCCTCAATAACCTAATGCAAGATTAATAAATCTCAATTGATTTTTACAAACCTAAGCAAAAAAACAAGGACAATAGAGGAATTTGTTAAATAGATTATCATATGGGGGTATCCTATATAGGTATACGTATATAAAAAAAAACATCCTATATCATATATCCTTATCACACAATTTGTTTATAACTGAGCTAAAAAAAATATGCTATGCTAGACTATAAGAATAAGAATAATTTATTTGCTAGAGACATGGTGTTATAAAATATAAGTAAGCACAAGACATGTTTCGTCGTTGTAACGACAGGCAAAAATTAACATTTTGTATCAGAATTACAATTAAATTATTAATTACAAGTTTACAACCATATTTTTGAACAACTTAAAATCATTACTAACAATCTAAATAGGAAAAAGTGAGTTGCAGGGAATAGGGGCACAGAGTATCTTTGGTGGTAATCGTAACAAACCCCAGTAATAAATTTCATCCATTCAGGGCCCACCAACGATCTTCGTCATACCGCGTAATTGGATAAAATCATGAATGGTGTTATTTACGATTACCACCAAAGATATGCGATGCGACAGGGCGAAAGTTAATCGATAACTACTTAATTAATGTTGTTACTAAATAGGGTCAAGTTCATTATAAATGATAGCATATAAATAGTTATCAATCATTAAATCAATTACTTGATCAACATTTCATAATCCTACATAAACTAGGAGAACCCAATGAGTCACCAAAATGACTAACTTAATAACTGCCAATGAATGACATGAATAAATAGCTTACTGTTCAGCCATGATGCTTGGTTGGTACATTGTTTTGTATTGGTATGACTGGACAATATAAGAGAGTATTCACTATGTCACTATTTACTACTAGGTAATTATCAGTTCATAGTTCATACTATAAGCCATGAGACTTATTTACTGTGTAATTAATCAATTCTTACATGCCTATCTACAGAATAGTTATAGTTTGAAATTAATATTATTTTACTAGCTGCCCCCAGCAGTTTCACACATGTTCCTGGGGCAAAAAGTAGCCCCTAACACTCGGGATATTGGAGCGTGAGTTAGTGAGACTTTTTCGAATCCTACTGGTATTTCCAGTATTAGCATTTAAACAAACAAACAATCAAAAATAAAATCTCTTCAGCTTTATTATATTTCTTTATTCAGATACCTACTAAATGGTCACAATTCAGATTAAACTATAATTATACATAAAAAGACCAGTATCATAAATGTGTTATGTTAAAAATAATCTTTTTGATTGATGAAAAAAAAAAAAATTTTAAAAAGTAGTTCAAGTTTCTATTATCAATTTCTATAAGTGTTAATTTGATTTATATTTTTTTAGGGGAAATTAACTACTAACTAGCACCCAACATAAAGGAGTTCAGATTATGAGGGTGTGTGCAGAATAATGGAAGATAGACAAAATAATAGACAGGGTAGACCAGCAGTTTAGAGACAACAAATAGTGTTGTTGTAATGAACAGGTTTTCCTAGTAATTTTAATTAATACTCTTTATCTTGGGAAATCATTTGATACATCAGTAATGCAAGTGAGACGGCAGAAGCTAGTATATTATAAATTAGTCTGCCAATTTTTTCTTTCGTCCTGTCTGTCTGTATAGACTAATTTCAGAAACTACTTGAAGATTTTCATTATATTACTATAGGACTTAAGTATACAGTAGAGTTAATTGTTTACAAAGATTAAACCCAAACCCAGTCAGGCCACAGAGCAGGAACACTGAGAACAGGTGTTTCAGTGTGTAAGCATGCTGTACCGCAAATAATGTTCAATTCTGTGTCAATACAAAACACATGCCAATGTCAAGATCAGGCACCACATGTATGTAACAATGTTAGAAAATGTAAGTTTAAGATTAGGAAACTGGTTTTAGTAATAAAATTGATAGTTCTAAAGTGGAGGAAACTTAAGGCCTGTACTACAGAACAAGATCAAAACTCAGATAGAGTCTCAAGAACAGATTGTTTTAATTGAAAATAAACGAAATATCATTGGTGTAGATTTCAAATTCAATTGTTTTAATCTCAATTGGACTACTAAAATGTTACATGAGCATTGAGTTCTAGAATACAGACCTAAGTGATTTTGTGATATGATCAGGGTTATTCAGAATTAACAAATACAAAGCCATTTATTGCTGCATGAAGTAAAAATGTTAACATAATATTAAATTCATAGTAAAAATTTATATTAAATTTATTTGTTTCTATTTATTTATTCAGAATTAACAATGTGTGGAAAATTACTATATTACCAATACTTCAAGTTCTATAGTATGTAATGGCAAATAATTATAAGAAAGCAAAGCACATGCCATGTGGAGTGGACTTCGTCCCTGACAAAGTTCCAATAACTTGATCCACACATAAATATTTCATAAAATGAATACCCACAAAATAGCCAGTTAGTCAGTTGTTTCAGATAAATAATATGAGGAAAAGACCATAAAAATCAATACAATGTTTACATTTTTACTGATTATATGCTTTTCCCCATAGTTGCGGTATTTTAAATACAAATATCTGGTGTATTGTTCTCAACATGAATGACACTGTTGCATTGAAATATTGGCAACTGTTCAAGCCACTGTCAACAGGTATGAACCGATGGTGGTTTTGTTCAGTTTTTATTTATTGGATTGTTGTTTACTTAGAATGTTTATATGATGAAAAGTATGTTATGTCCAAAAAGTGCTACACTACAAGTGCAAATTTCATGCTGAGACACTGTACACTCACTATCTGGGATTTAGTGACTTATGATGGATCCTTTTTTGCACTATTCCAGAAGTTAAAAATATAGGCAGTATGTAAGAATTCTTATTGAATTGTTTTTAATCCCTTGACTTGCGGTTAAAAAATAACAATTGATTTCTATTGTTTTCTTCGCCCGCGCGGATCGTCAATCAGTCAAAGGATTAAATAGATAATAATTGTTATGCTTTTGGTAGAAGATAATTTTCTATAAAAAAGCCATTTTGGGTATGTGATTTCATAATGATGAATCTTTACTCAAGTTAAATTGACATTTACTTTTGGTAAAGCTGTGATTTAAATGATGGAATGTAGCTATTAATAAATTTCTAGCAAAATGTATATTATTCTCATTTTGTAATATTTTATGTTCAATCTTCTGTATACAAAAAAATAAAAAGGTTTAAAATGTAAACCTATACCTAAACCTATACGTTTTTTTTTTATTTCAGTTATCAAATTCAAACAATTTTAAATAGTTACATTGTCTGTTGGGTGATTATATTGATTAACTTAGCCATAATTATTTCAAGACTGTTTAGATGCAAGAACAATCTCTCAATAATGAGATTGATCACTATCTAATCTATAAAATCATAAACCTAGAATATGTGGTATCTCACTGATTTGAAGTAGTTTTTATATTGAGATCATTCATAATTATTAACAGGAAAAGAATTCACTACATGTGTTGTTGTTTCCATTCAGGAAATAAATATCTACCTATAATATTAGAATTATCAACTACTTATTACATTAGGTGTTCTAATGTAAACTGTATGTGTACTGTAATATAGCTGTTTGACCAAATATTATGACAAATGTAAAAATATTTAAAAAATTGCAGATAGAATTGTTATCACTCTATATTATAGATACATAATAACTATTATTATAGAGATCGTGTTCAAAAAAGTTTGAGGGAGATACCTACATACATTAAAATATAATATGAACTATTATTTAATAATACATCATATTATATTATTATACACATTCCTAGCAGAGACAAGAGTTGTCACTTTAAGGATAGTGAACCTTTTCCTGTTGAATGCACTGAGACAAATTCAGGTAATTTACATGTGTTTGTGATAATGATTATGTACCATTTTAGGGTGATGGTGATGGAAATCCTTCGAACCCTTATAGAATCATCACCAACAAGGTTTTGTAAATATACTGTAGACACTCAGTTACTGGTGGCTTTAATTTTTTTTACATTTTCATTCAAACATTACCTAAATGTGCAAAAAAGCAGGAACTTTCATTTGCGCATGGAACTATTGTATGCATACTAGCATACTGATGAGTTTCAAGAGAAAGCAGCTCAACTGAATAAACGACAACTGGAAAAGATTCGAATAATTAAGAGAATCACGAACAACCCTCGAAAAGGTGATAACGAAAGTAACATCGAAATGACCGATCTAAAGATTCGGTCTTTAGGGTGCGGCCATATGTCGGGGGCAAATAAAGCAGCAGCATCGTACCTAGCAACAATAGCTTGATATCTTTGGAGGCCTGAATGCCATCCTCCTTCAAGTTTCTCTCGATTTGTCGACTGCGAGCAGCCGCCGCGCGTTCCTCAGCCGACTGGGCGCACCCCATGTCGGCAGCTGTCGCTGAGCTTCGGCTGCCAGCCGCCCCGACCCCCGAGCCGGGCGCGCTCTCACCGCTCCCTCTGCATGCGCTCCACACGCGTCCTGCCGCTCCGGAACCACCGGAGCCACCCTACGAAACGATTGCTTGCACCCAACACACAGTAACCTAACTGTACCACTTCACACTGTTCATACGTCTCAAAAACACACTATTGTTATAGAAATAATCACAAATTCATTAATCCTCGATTTTAAATTACACCAGACACCAAAAACACGTAACGGCAACGCCAATTTCAATTGATTTTACAAATCCGTTCAAATACAAGATAATGGCGGCCGGATGACAAGCACCAACTCCGCTCCGTGACAGCGACCGCGCCCCGCTCGACTGACGTTCGGGTGCGGTCGGAATTCTTCGTTCGAGCTCGCTCACACATGCGTAAAAGTATATTCACACGCGAAAGAGAACAAAAGCAATGCGCTAAAATCAAAAATTATCAAAGACAAAGTTTTTTTACTTTCAATTAGATTATTTGTAAAAGCGCGAAATTTAAAAATGTTAAAGATTTTGTGTTTGTGTGATTTTGATGTGCGAAATATCTTTTCTATTTTTATGTAATATGTGTAATAGCTGCAATATCGTAACGCGAAACACATCGTTAGGTGCTTGGTGATTACCCATTGTGATGATAGATTAGCCGGTGCTTTACCATAAGGAAAGGAAGAGTTGGCACCAATGACATTATAGGTAAAGAGTTAGATACAGAAGATTTGAACTTCATAAATGGCACACTGGTGCCGATTCTGTTGTAAATCGCACTAAACTAATTTTAGTCACATCACATCTCTTTCTTGCGAACATTATTGAAAAAGGATAAAGCCCGTCACAGACGTATAATATATATGAGGTCTTTACCTATGAAATAGCCGTTTTGTATGAAAAAATTTAAAAGATTTTTTTTCATGTATTTTTTATTTGTATTAATCGAAGTAATCACCCGTGCAATCAATGCATCTTTGCCAACGCAGTGGCAGTTTATTGATGCCCTTCTTAAAGAAATCATCTGGACGGGAGGCAACAAATTCTTCAAAGGCATTTTGTACTGCCTCTCGGGTATTGAATTTTTTTCCCGCCAAGAAGTTATCCAAATTCTGGAAAAAGTAGTAGTCTGTAGGCGCAAGGTCTGGTGAGTAGGGCGGATGACGGAGAACTTCCAACCCCAATTCTTGCAACTTGGATACCATCTGCTGTGCAGTATGAGGTTGCGCGTTATCGTGCAGGAGCAGCGGAGACGAGCGATTGACCGATGCTGATTGGAGATGTGCCAGCTTCTCCATCATTGTGTTCAGTTCTTCACAGTACACATCTGCAGTAATGCTCACCCCGTTTGGTAAGAAGCTGTGATGAATCACACCAGCGCTAGACCACCAAACAGTGACCATTACTTTTCTAGGGGTAAGTTTTCGTTTAGGGCATTGTTTAGGTGCTGAACCAGGATCCAACCAACTTGCTGAGCGCTTGCGGTTATCAAACAGAATCCATTTTTCATCGCAGGTAACAATGCGGTTCAAAATTCCTTCATTTGTGTGTCTGTTGAGCAGTGCAAGGCTCGTTTCGACGCGTACTTTGCGCTGGCGATCATTGAGTTCGTGGGGCACCCATTTGTCAAGCTTTTTTGCCTTGCCAATTTGACGCAAATGGACCAATATTGTTTTGACGCTAGCGTCGAAAGCTGCTGCTAATTCAGTGTATCATCAGCTTCCACAATCGCCTTTAATTCGTCATTGTCGACCAAAGGCTTCGGACGACCGCGAGGTTCATTTTTCAGGTCGAAATTCCCAGAATGGAAGCGAGCAAACCAATAACAGGTGGTGCGTTGGTTTGTAGTGTTAGCTCCGTAAACGTCGTTGACGTTGCGTGCCGCTTGTGCCGCGTTGCTGCCACGACGGTACTCATATTCCATAATTACTCGAATTTTTAACGTATCCATGATGACGAAAATGATTGAAATGCGATGAAAATGTAACACTAATCAATAAACAAATGACTACTTTTGGAAAAATAATTCCATGTTTTAAATTTGAAATTAGAATTCTTAGCCAAACAAAAATTATTTTGATTTGAAATGGCCAGTACTGCAGAACGGCAATTTCATAGGTAAAGACCTATTATTTAATATAAATTATAGCTCGGCATATTACTATATATTTTCATACAAACTTTGAACTGACCGCACACGGAGCTATAATATAAATTATGTGACGTCACCAAGCTATACTGTAATATAATATTATTGCATATTGATATATATTATCGCATATTAATATATATTATGGTTAGCATGACATATTACGAGATATTTTGAATGTACAGCATGTTCCACGCGTTCATCGGTCATTCGAGCGCATTTTTTTGTTTTTTTTTTTATACTACTAAGTTAGCAAACGGACGCCCACCTGATGGTAAGCGGTCATCGTAGCTTATTGACGCTTGTAACACCAGGGGTATAACTCGTTCGTTGCCGACCCTGCTAAAATCTCTTCACAACCTTTTTGAACTTCTCTCCTCTCTTTTCTGCCGCCTACATGCAATGCCCGTACACCACCCATCCGTCCGCAGTCTTTGTTAATTTCCAGATAAGGAATTTAGTTCTAGTTTTTGTGCGTGACTGGGCAACCAACATAATATCAAAATTAGCAGCGGAATCTTCCTCCGAAGAACTATCAATTAAATCCAATAATAATTTGTTTGTTGGATCCATCATTTTTGTATTCACAAATCAGATCACCCTCTATTTAAAAACTCGTGCGAACGCCAGGCCGACCGTCAATGAAATGAAGGCAAAATATATATTATAGCATCGTCTCCGTGTGTGGGAGCTTGCTATAATTTATATCATAGCTCGGCATATTAATATATATTATAGCTACGTCTGAGACGGGCTTAAAACATATATAAAGCTGTCAAATTAATCTTTGACGTCTTCATATGCGGGTATTTAGACGTTACCGCGATAGATGGCGACTAAATTTATATTGAAAACAAGCATTGGACTAATTTGTTTTTGAATTTGTTTATCTGCTGGAAATCGTGCCTTATTGTAATTAATGTATGTTATAGGTATTATTGTGATCTTCATGAAAATTTGTACGCTTGATAAAGGCATAAAATAGTGAGACTAAACATTATACATTGTAACATCTTCATTGACCTATTTTAACAAATATATAATTTTGAATTTGAATTTAAAATTTGAATTTGACAGGATTCAATTTCTTACATCCTTTTCTTATGTTCTTGGTTAGAAAGAGACATAGTGAGACTAAAATTAGTTAAGTTGTAAACAACAGAATCAGGGCCACTGTCATCATGTCATGTCGTTAACGCTTTGACGTGACTCATTGTATTTTTATTTATCCTGTGCTCATAGCTAAAAGTTTGCTAACTAGCAAATATATAACGTGCCACTCGCGTAGCGCTTATCTGCCTCTTTTACTTATAAAATCATATTCTGTATCCGTTTATTTTCTTATAAAGCTGTAAGGTCTACTGTACAGAGTCTTATACACTAAACTCCAATGATTTTATAAGTAAAAGAGATAGATAGGTTATAAACGCTCCGCGAGTGGCACCTTAAGACTGCTAGGTAATAGGTAGCACACACGGAACAAAAAAAACAGCATCTCTACTAATTCTGTGGCCGTGTCAGAGCGTCAACGACACGACGGACGGTGTCAGGGCTATTTTCCGACTTACATATTTTCCATTTTCTTATATTGTCCACATTCTAAAAAATCCAAATATTTTTTATCCTAATTTTCCGCATATTATATTTCCATATTATTACTTTTACAAATTCCTATTTTTCCACATTACTTATTTTCTTCAAGGCAGTACCATCGTAATAAAAAACATTTAATTATAACTCATTTTAGATATAACTGCATTGAATTGACATGAAATTAAATGAAATTAATTGAATTGCCGCTATGGAGCTCCAGTGCCCACCTTCCGGCTCCATCATCATTTCAGCTGGATGGTACCAAATTATTGTACTGTCATCCGATCTTGCAAATTTTTATCTTTATATATAAAATTCTTCTGCACGTGTGTATGTCACTGAACTCCTCCTAAACGGCTGGACCGATTTGAATGAATTATTTTGTATGGGTTTGGGTGGCGTCCTCGATGGTTTAGATTCACAAATCAGCCTGGCAGATGGCGCTGCAGTCGATGTAGGGTAGGGTAGCACCACAGGGTAGGGTAGCACCACGCGAACGAAGTTGCGCCGGGCAGCTATTATTTTTATATATTGTAAAGTTTTGCATCTTTACGATAATAGAAAGAAAAGAGGTAGAAATAACAACCCTCGTATGTCATAAAGCGCTTGTGCGACGCCGTATTTCCCTCCAAAACGAAGTGGCAATAGCAACGTTACAAAAAAAAGCGGCTGACGCATATTTATCGGCAAAATGCACAAAAAAAATACAATAAAAATACCCAGCGATACAGCGCCTCTAGCGGCAAACCTCTGAACTAAATTATCCACGTCCACACTCCGGAGGAGAAATTGCTTCCAAGCGTTTTTTTTTTTTACTATAGGATTCTGATACTTATAGCTAAATAAAGACGGTACACTAATTTGTTCATAAAAAATATGGGCTAGAGTACACGACAAAAAAATAAAAGAACAGCATCCGTTGCCAAACTAGGTAAAAACCTGTATTTCAGCAAACGGTTCCACTCCCCGCAGCAATATGGGATAATATATACTAGCCTAGTTTACAAAAAATATTTTAATTTCGCAAACTAAAAATTAAAAATTAACAGTGTGAAAATGAACCTCTCTTTTTTAAACGTATTTTTGTGTGCACGAGTGTGTGTGAATGTGTGTGTGAGAGAGAGTGTGTGATTGATTAATCAATAGTATGCTGATAACAAACGAAAGCTGAGATTATGCCCTATGAAAAAGAAAGGGAATTAGAAATATTTGCAAAAAAAAAAACAAAAACCCGACTGCGTCCAAAAGCCTCCAAAAGTATGTCTATCTCTTTGGCACGCTCTGCAGCCTTAACGGCTTGATGTATTTAAACATATGAGGTGTCGTTAGATTCGTCTTAACTGTGGTATTTAATTTCTATTATAATCTCAGAATTTATTTATTTTTCTTTATGTATCAGACTGTACTCATTCACAACAATGTACAATTTGGAAAATAGAAATTCGGAAAAGTTGGAATTTGTAAATTTTGTAATTTGGACAAATAAGATTAGGTAAAACAGAGAATTTGGAAAATCTATAATGTGGAAAACCCTGAATTTGGACTATATGGCTGACACCGACACGACATGTATATGACAGTGTGCCATTTATGATGTTCAAATATTGTGTAGGTGTGTTAGGTAACCTATCTACATCTTTACTTATAAAATCATTACTAAATTTAGAGTACCGTTACTTAAATACTACCTAAGTATAAACCTGTGGACAGTCCTTTAAAATACATATACCACTTAAGTAGGTACCTAATCAATCTAAGGCAGGCATGACGAACCTTAATTGGAAAACGTGTAATTTTTTATATAAAAACTATATATTTTCGGAATTATTGGACAAATAATAAAACTAAATAAAATGAGCTTAAAAATACTTTTTATTTATAACTCGATATTGGTAGGTACCTATAGTAATTTTAATGATTAATGTTTATTTAAAAAGAAACTTGTGTGATTTCTGGGGTTGCAAATTAGATGCTAAATAAATATCTTATATTAGGCTCATACTTTGTTATTTTTAGCAGCAAGTTGAGCTGGAGTCATCTGATAAACATGTTATTCATTTCTTGAAATAATGACTCACAAGCATAGGTACAAAAAATTTACTTTGTTACCAACATACAAGACGTCAAATATAATTTCAGTAAGACAGGTTGAAATAGAAATATAATTAACTAGCTGTCTCGAGCGGTTTTACACGCGTTCCCGTGATAAAGAGTAGCCTATAATACTCCGGGATTATGTAGCTTCCTATTAGTGAAAGAATTTTTCGAATCCGACAGGTAGTTCAAGAGATTAGCCCGTTTAAACAAACAAACAAAAATCTCTTCCGCTTTATTATAGTAGTATAGATTAGGTTTCCACAAGCGGTGGGCTCACGGTGGGCTCATCAATTTTGTTCTTCGTTCAGAAGAACACATCATCATATTCATCAGTGTGACGACGCTATCAGCGCTGATGTACTTAATGTTTTTTTTTATTCTTTTAAATAAAATGGACTTGCGTTTGACCACTGACCCACCCATAAGGGACGAAAACAAAGCCTAAGATGGAACACGCTTACCCAGAAGGAACCTATTCACTCTGGCCTTGAAAGTCCCTAGATTGTACGAGTCAGGAAACAGGGACGCCGGAAGCAAGTTCCACTCCCTTGCTGTCCGCATTATAAATGATGGAAGGCAAAGATGAAGAAGATTATAATGGAAGGCGGCTCTCGGCTCGCGACAAAATAATTCAGGCACGCCAATAATGAACGAATGTGAAACGAAAAGTGATTTCTTTTATATTTGACGTCTTGCATGTTGGTAACAAAGTAACTTTCATCTACCTATGGTTGCGAGTCATTATTTCCAGAAATGAATAGGAACATAAAGAACTCGCATCGAAACCGTTTATCAAATGACTCCAGCTCAACTTGCATTCTGCTAAAAGTAACAAAGTATGAGCCTAATATAAAATATTTAATTATTTAGTATCTAATTTGCAACACCAGAAATCACACCAGCTTTTTTTTTAAATAAACATTAATGCGCCGATCCACAGAAAAGAGTTCTAGAGTTCCGCGTTCCGAAATTTGCATTCCGCGTTGACTGTAAGCTATGTGGGGCCTTTGAAAGTAAAAAATGTGTATAATGTGCGATCAGTAGCGAATTTTGCAGAACTCTAGAACTCTAGATTGCTTGCTGTGTGCACAATAGTCAACAGGAATGCAGAACTCTGAACTCGGAACTCTAGAACTCTCTCTGTGGGATCGGCGCCTAAACATTAAAATTGCCGCCGGTTTAAGGTCGATTAATCAAAATTAAATACTTAATAAAACTAAAAAAGAAGCTCATACATTAGATCATTACCTACTGAAATGATCTTTCATGTTGTGCATTAAAATTTACATATATAAATAGTTACAGTAGGTATTTTGACTGTGAAATGACCATCGATGAAATGACGGAAATCAGCGAAATCGGCTATACTTCGTATTCGGCCTCCCACGAAGTTTAAAGGGTTGAACGACAGCTTGTACACAAGTAACGAAGGAACAAGCATAATAACAATACGCTTACATTGAAAATATTGCTGTTCGCAATGATATTTAAAATAAGACTGCTCGTAGATGTTTTCTATATTCATATACTATCATATTTTATCGTATAATATTTGAAAACAATGACGATGTTCTCAAATAAAAATATCTCAAAGATACTAAGGAGGTGCTGTTTATCTTCTTTGTTAAGGCGTACTCATAATAAATTAATAAGTAGGTAGTTATTTAGTATACCTATTTAGTTTCATATGTTTATATCGAAAAGGTCAAAATATATAATGACCGGTCCAGGTCCCGGAGTTGGAAACCATTCATCGCCGCCGCCGCCCGCCCCGCCGGCGGGCTCGCTCGGTAGAGTCAATAGAGCTGAAGACGACGCACGGGGTGCGCGCGCATCCAGCTAGCTAAAAAGAGACAGAGGAAAGCTCCATTACCAAGGAGCAGCAGCTTGATGTCCTTGGCAGCCTGGATGCCATCCTCCTTGAGATTCTTCTCGATCTGCTTGCTGCGTGCAATGGCAGCCCGCTCCTCGGCGGAGGAAGCGCAGCCCATGGCGATGGCGCGCACGGCCTGGCTCGCTACGCGCGGCAGCGCCGTGCCCCTCGCATGCTCGCGTCCCGTCGTCGCGCGCAAGTAGCGCCGCGCACGCGCTCGCCCGCGCACGCGTCACCGGTCAGAGCACCACCACCACACCACCACACCGCTACACGCCACCGGTACCGGGCAAGGCGAGGAACACGCACGAGATCGACTGCGAAGCTGCTCTGGAAACCGGACGTGAGGGTATGAGCTGACGGAGGTGGCACCGCGGCGTAGGCCCGCGTACGAATGATGGATTGCGCAGGCCTGCTGCGTCGCACGCACTGCGCACGCTCGAAAACCGCTGACGCCTCCGCCCTCCGCACGATGCCGCCTGGTGCCTCCCTGACATAAAAATAATTATGACACCCTTGCGCGATTAGTCGCTTTTTCTCGCTCTCGCTTATCACAGTTATCACTAAAATGTATCCATCAGAAATTACGATGCTCGGTGTATCTAATAAATTGGTTTTGAAGCCAGTAGCACAAGAACTCCAGAAGAACTTAGTTCTTTACATTGATAGGTACTAGGATATGACTGAATTAAAACTATAAGTAAGATATTCTTATCCTTATAATACTATAAAACGCAGTCTCTATGCCTGTCTCCACGTAAGTTCACTCGCGAATCATAACACGGATTTTGATGCGTCTTCACAGTTACCTAGAGGAAGGTTTATGGCTTGTGAATCAAACAAGGGTAACTAATGGAAGGTATGGCATGCGGAGCCAATAGTCCTAGCACCGAATACTTTATTTTATAAGGCTATATTACGATTGCGAACGCATTGATACGTTGATCACGTAGTAACACGGCAAGAAATCTGTATAAGGAGCTAAATAATAATGTACAGTAATGCTATTATTTTATAATGAGCTATGAAAGTAGATGTGTCTGCGTTATAGTACCTACCCTTGTTTGCAATTTTTAGAAGGACACATATGTACATGTTAAACTTTATAAAAACATTTTGGATACTATAAATTACTTTTTGTATTATAAATAAAATTTGAAATACTTCAATGCTGTTTTATTTTGGCTATTTCGTACAACACCAAATGTATATTCAGAGCAGAGAACCAGTAGATATAACAAAAGAACATCTAACTCGCTAGCTTGTCATTTTATTATATCTCGAAGGACCATCATTAAGCTGTAATATGAAAAGTACCTACTTCCACAAAAAAAGCCTTGCTGAGTTTCTTACCGGAGTCTTCTCAGTTTAAAAGTGTACTCCGGTAGCTGCCTCGTGATGCCTCGTGTGAAGGCGTCCATATGGCTACGGTAACCGCTTACCATCACGCGGGCCGTATGCTAATTTATCGACCACGTCGTATAATACTTAATGGATTTTATTCATGCGTGTTAGGTGTGTATTATTAGGTGTTAGGTTAGGTGCATCTTTAATCGTATATCGTCGTGGATTTCCCAAGAACATAAAGCATGGGGTTCAACAATAAGATTCTGAAGAGCCATGATTTTTTGCCAGGTCAGCAACGTGTGAGTTCTAACATATCCTTTAGAGTCTAAAACATACCTAAATCATTTATATACTCTGAGCCTAAATCAAAATACACTAATTAATGAAAAAGCAACGTTACTGCAAGTTCCCGCCAAAAAGTCCCCTACGTCCCCTAGGTCTCTCTCTTATTTTTTTGTTAATTTTTTCATGACCATGGATACAAAGTCCTTCAGTCGCATGCATTTTATTTATAATATCACTAACATATTATAGTCCGCACATTAACTTTCACATAGTCCGCATGATCGGTCACCGTCCAGTCATGTTTTAGTAACTTTTCACAGACTTTTTGAGACAACTTGTAAAGTCACAATACCTACACATAATTCATTTCATTTCACGTCATTGGTGCACATGCATTGATCGTTATTGGATAAAATACCACCAATAATATGCAATAAAACTCAAAATACACAAATTTATGAAAATAAAAATGAAAACGCAACGCCACTCTGCTTCTCGCCAAAAAGTCCTAGGTCTCTCACTGAGTAAAGTGCTGCAAGATAAAGCAGATTTTTTTTCGCATACTTCAAAACTGTAGATGGTGTGAAAATAGGGTAGATCTACCGTAATTATAGTGTATCTGGCAACACTTTTCTCAGCGCACAAACTTCACTCCGTCAACAACGACTACCTTCATTTCATACCCTGTTGCTACTGTTGCGCCACCAATGTAACGCCTTATATGGGAATCTTTTGGGTGTTTGGAGATTTTTCTTATTACCCACAGACTACGGAGGACATATTCTCGCTAACAAAAACTGTGTCTATGGAGTCGGCCACCACCAAAGAACTATCCTTAATCTATGGCCACCACGCTGTACTGGCTGTACGTACAAGCCGGCACGCACACATTCACACATTAGTTGAGCGCGAGTAATCGACTCTGTGTAAACGGCGACAGAGTCTAATTTCCCGCGGAATAGCCAACTTCATATAAAAATGATCAATTAAATAAAATTTGAGCTCGCGGCCTCTTGGGTTGGGGGCCCGTGGCTTTTTGCCAGCCCTGCCACCCTATTATTACGCCACTGCCGTGGTGGCCGCGAACTTCTTTTGTCTGAAATCGAAAGTACACTAACCGTGTGTGTAAGTGTCTCCGATTGAGGTCGACTAAACCTAGTCCATATCAACCCCACAAGCCTGCGCGTTCACCGCTAAGAAAACCCTATTTACTGTGGCTTCACAATTCCAGAACACGTCTTTGAACATCGTTAAGAGCATTGCAATCCTTGGCGTCGACATTTCTAGCGACGTTCTGTATCCTAATCATTTGGAAGATAAGGTCAAGCTGGCATCTAAAAAGCTCGGTGTGCTCAATAGAGCGAGGCTGTGTGAAGTACAGCCTCGATCTATTGAGCACCACAGCAAATGGGATTTTCTTAGCGGTGAATCGAGGCATAGACTGCAACTATATAAGTCGCAAGTCCAGCTCCATAAGGAGTACTACTGCCATGTGTGAGCAGGGGCACCTAAATACCAGCTTGTGCTTTTTGACTCGGTTTAACGGCGAGCCATTCGAATTGTCTACCCCGAGATCCCGAGCTACTTTTGTAGCTTAGAACCGCTAAGTCTAAGGAGAGACTTTGCCTCCTTGCGTGTGTTCTACCGCCTGTACAACGGACAGTGTTCTGAAGAATTGTTTGACCTGATGCCCACGGCTACCTTTTACCATTGCAAATCTCACCATCGTCGGGGAGTCCATCATCATCCTCATATATTGGAACCAAAATGGTTTCGTACTGTGCAGTTTCAAAGATGCTTCCTACTACGGACACAGGCTGTGGAATGAGCTTCCCGCCATGGTTTTCCCAGAGGAGTACAGCATGGGGTTCTTCAACAAGGGTTTGATGAGTCTTTTACCTTAGAAGTATAAAAAAGCAGCCATTTTGATCATAATAATTATAAAAAGATCACAGTTGAAACATTTTATCCAAGTGTGGCTGTACCGTATAAGCTTCTGCCATTGACGAATATAGTTACATAGTATACTTAGTTTTTTTTCTTTACCACCCTTGGGACGTAAAATATCATTTACATTCCGCACCTTAGATACTTTTAGGCCTACTTTCAGATTATGAGAGGATGCACAATTTATTTCTACGCGGTGCACGTGCGCACGGGTTTTGACAACTACGATCAATCGCTCTCGTTCTTACTGGTAAAAAAGTATAAATGACATTTCGTTTTTGCTGTAGAGACATTTAGCAAACTAAGTTGAATTATTTAACTAGTAAAATAGAATAAATGCGTTTATGACATATTCTCAGAATAATTCATCATCATCAGCCTATAATGTCCCACTGCTGAGCACAGGCCTCCTTTCACAAATGAAGGTGAAAGGGAATGGGCAATACTCCACCACGCATGCCCACTGCGGATCGGTGGAGGTAGGCTAGTGGTCAACCTACTGTTGGAATTTTTCAAGCCGCCTAGGAGGCATCCAACTAGCTTAACGATTATCACAACTAAGTGATAACCGGGACCAACGGCTTTACGTGCCTTCCGAAGCACGGAAACGCTCGATTTGAAATACCACTAGGCGGTCACCCATCCAGATACCGACCACGACAGGCGTAGCTTAACTTTGCCGATCGATTAAGAACGGCTAATCATGCTACATACACCACGAGCGCTTCAGAATAATTATTGCCATTTAACTATTTAAAATATATAATGTAAAAAGTTTTAACCGTATTTATTGTTCTTTACCTGTATAAACTGAAACGATTTTGCCATAAGATTATTTATTATGTTATAATAGTATATTTTTTTTCAAAATGTGAGTATTAGTAAATTTATTATTATTATATCACTTTTACAAACTCATTATCTCTGCAGCCATTGGACATTGCATTTATTCGGTTTTAACAGTAGATAGCGCGTAAAATATTACATGTAACTGCATTTTTAACTCGATTTAGTAAAAAAAATGCATTTATCATGTTTTACCAGTAAGCAGACGAAATGTCACTTTACGAGCGAGTATGTTGAAAAATATTTTTATTTTCTTCGCAAAAGTCAGACCATGCGTTTTTTCGAACCGGGGCAGAAACTTGAAAATGCGCACCCTCTCCAGCGTTTGAGATTCCTACCAAATTGTTTTAAAAAAAAACTTCCAGAAAGAAGTAAAAATTTACTTTTTGAAAGAGTAATTTATTTCTTATTTTTCAAGAGAATTTTTTTCAAAAATAAATTCTTGGCCTTTTTGTAATTGCGTAGAATCGGGACTCCCTAACTTGTTTTTAATAAAAAAAACCTAATTACTTTTTAGTGCTCAGAATAGGAGAAAACCTATTCTGTGCACTAAAAAGTAAATAGGTTTTTTTATTGTATTGAAGAGCTGCGAGCCCCTAAATTCGGGGCTGAGTAAAGTAAAGGGTAACCCCCTTTACTTTACTCATATCCTTACTCATAAAACGCTATACTACGCTAATATGCTGATTAAAGGGTCACATAAATAACGTCACTCTACTGTCATTGTTAAATAATATGCATTTATTTACGTGAACGTTTAAACAGTATATTACCTAGTTAAATAGCACTTTATGAGTAAGAGGGTAATGTATATAAATTATATTCTAAATACCACAGCCAAATGGGTTTTTAAATTTTTGGTTCGGAACCTTAAAAAGAAGAGACTTATCTTTGTTTCTCATTGAACCTATAGAACTTATAGAAATTGGTGCAAACCAATATCAGATAAGCTTTAATTTACATGATTTAAATAAAATAAACCTGTGCATTTACATATACTATTATAATATAACAAAATTTAATAACACTGCACCTAATTATCTATCTAAATATACAATGACCCATCAGCAGGGCCAAGATGGTGTATACCAATAAGCAATGCATCTACAAGAGTCCAAACACCTAAACCACCAAAACTGAAGAGTTTGCCAATTCCTTCTTGCCAATGACCAAGATAAAAACGGTCAGCACCAAAACCACCAAGAGTCAATGCAAGAATAAGTGCTGTGCCCCACCGAGTACCAGCTGTCCAGGAGCAACGAATTTTCTTCAGAAATCTTCTTTTTCCCAAGCATATTACATCATCAGAAACTGTACAGTTTGTTCTGAAAATTAAAGAGAATGAGTATGTACATATTCTGATGAAAATAATGAGTCTTATTCAATAACTAAATAAATGCTCATTTGACCTTATTCATCAATAAATATGTTAAAGAAAAAGGCCGAGTACGAGTCAGACTCGCACACGGAGGGTTTCGTACAATAATAATAATGTAACCTTACTCTTGATTGTGAAATGAATAGTAGGCGCAAAGTTACAGTAACAAAATTTACCTTAATTTTCAACTTTTTTATTTTTCCGTATTTTCCCTTTGTAAGACATTGCTTTTTGCCAAACGTGTTTCTAGGTCAACAGGAACTACCATATAGGTTTTCGACCCATAACCTATAGGGTAATTCAAGTTGACCTAGAATTGACAATTTTAGTTAAAAGCATGGTCTTACAGCACAAGTAAAGGGAAAATTCCAAGAAATAAAAAAAGGTGAAAATTAAGGTAAATTTTGGTACTTACAAGTTTTTGTGAAAATCTAAATTTGCCCATATATTTAAGTCTTACTCAATTTAATCCATAGATTAAGAATAGTAATAGCATTAACAACATTACCTTGAGCAGTTTGCATATATATACATTCATAGATATATCTTCCGTTATAGTTAATTAACTTTCAGAAAAAAAAAATATGAGTACTTTGTCATTTGTTTTCGGTACAAGTATGATAAAAAATTAGAAATTGGCATTCATGATATGTATTTAGTTGTTCAAACTATGAATGTGTACCCGTGCTCTGGCTCATACTCTAGTACAGTTGCTCTATTAATAATAATAATACATTTCGGATCATTCTATAACTATGGTTTAATAATTTTTAACTTATCCACAGTCCATGCTTGCAGGTATGCTGTGCAAATATGTAAGAATTCAATTAGCTAATAAGATTGTGTGCCTCAAAGATTGAGAATGAGTGAGTGAGAGAGAATACATATATATAAATCATTTATGTAATGTGAATAGAATGCAAGTTACGCTCATTCACTAACATTAATCACTTTAATTGCAGTTTCTGGAATTATATATTTCCTAATATAGGATGTGTCCCATATGCAAGCTAACAGGTTAATTTACATTGACAGAGTAAAAAAAAATACTTACAAATAATATTTAAGTGGTGACGCCAATGAGTTACAATTGGCTTTTTGATCACAGCGATGCTCCCATCTCTCAGTTTGATAACAGAACCTGCACATGGCTGTCCTGTTAAAAGTCTTTGGGTCCTGAGATTGAAAAAAAATATTAAGCTTTATTTTTGGTAGGGACCATAAATTTCTTGGGACAATTTTTGTACAGAGGTTTAGTACCAACAAATAATAATATTCATAATTTATTCCAATATATTGATTTCATTGGCAATGGTTAAGTATACTTACATTACACACAACTTTAGGTTTAACTGAGCATGTATAGTTGGTTTCACCACCATAATGGCAGTTAATACTCCCATCACAACTTATGCAAGGATACTGCAGTGTGGAGCATTCAGACACATTCTCTTGATCAACAGAAGGACAATTTTTCAGATAATCCTCATTTTCACTGAAGTTAACGCCCTTGTCATTAGATTCCTCTTTTATTTTGATGTCTTTACTTTGGAGATCCATGTTATTGTTTGCTAAAACAATATAATATTTGATAAAAGGAAACCGAATACACAAAAATTATGTATGTTTTTGTCTCTTAAAATAGCTTACCCATATCGGTTATGTGAATTGTGTTAAATATTACTAGAAGTACTAAAGCGAAACAGTCTTTTATACTTATCCTTAATGGCAAACTTCTCGGCATTTTGAATTATTACACCATAATGATGTTAATAAAAATAAGATTTTACTCCTTAGATTCAAAAGTACCAGAAGACAAATTCAGTAAAACAAATAAGTTTTACAACAAAAGCGAGAAATCAAACACAATAACACATTCAGACACAGCATCAGGGTTGGATTCAGACCCCCAGAAAATTATTGTCTATGGAAAATAAAATTATACTACTTGTCGAAAATAATACTACGTTTCGCATTTTCCGTCCAGTTTGTTATGAATTTAAATAAAAATGCATTTGGAAGGAAATTTTAGTTTTATTATTATTGCACAATTCAACCAAATTAAGGCAAGTAGATGTTTATTTCAGCCAATTCGTCAATCGGAACTTTGGCCTTAGTTAAAGCACTTATTACACCTTCCTATTTTTAGGATCCTAACTAGGAATAAGGAACGTGTAATCGCAGAAAGAACGGTTAGTGTCCTAAGTAGTGAGATAGGAAGGTCCCAACCGCTCTGCTTCCTTAAACAGGAAAGTGTAATCGCGTCGCTCCGATTTAGGACGTTTAGGGATGTAACATTGTTCTTCAAAACATCGATGTTTTGAAATAATTATATAAGGCTTCTAAAGTCTTGGCGTATATTTTGAGGGATGAATGTATAGGTCATTAGTAATCAAAAAACAATAATAGAATAATAATCCATACAATATATAATTATTTCAAAACATCGATGTTTTGAAATAATTATATAAGGCCCTTCTAAAGTCTTGGCGTATATTTTGAGGGATGAATGTATAGGTCATTAGTAATCAAGAAACAATAATAGAAAAATAATCCGTACATTGAAAGTACTACATTATTTATAAATTAATACTTGGCACTTACTTACATAAAGTTCAATTTTGTTTTATTTTAACATAAAGGAGCTCATTTGTATTCATTGAAATTTTAATTTGTGTGATCGGTTTGAGAGAATAAAAAACTTAAAACATCGGAAGAACATCGATGTAAGTATAGTTATATTTTTTTAAATCGACCTTTGTTTTATCCCTACGAGTCGTCCGTCCCGCTTTAAGTATAGTTGCTATACTCTTTGCCGCGTCCTAGTTAGAAAGCAAGATAGTGTAGTGTAAAAAGTAGCTTCCTGCTTCCTTGTTAGAACCATCCTAGTTAGGATCCTAAATATAGGAAGGTGTAATAAGCCCTTAAGCCTAACTTAGTTCTCTTATTAGTTTGTGACTTTGGCATTGACACGACATAGGTCATAGCATGTCGTCTGTCAGATGGAATAAATTCAATACACATTGGGTCAATGAGTATAGTAACTATACCAAAAGGAACATATAGGTACATTTACTTTCTTTCACAGCATCGCATGAAAGTATTAGGAGTCAATAGAGCGATTTACTACAACTACAACAACGATTACAACTTTATTTCGTAATTAAAGTAATATTTTTTAATTTATTTCAACCAATAACGGTAGCAATCGACCTAAAGGTAAAATTATGGTATTTTCGCGTGGTATAATGGCATTACGATACTACACATCACTAGAGGTGAGTAGCTATTCTAATAACTAGCCAAAAAACGGCTATTCACAAAATAGCCACGGCTATGTTATCTGTCAACACGATAATTGGGTATTAGCTACTGGATTGCTACTGGCTAGCTAGAAAGAATTAGGAGTTTTCTTACCTGTCTAACTGTTGATAATTCGAACCAATTTGAACCTTAAATGCACGTATTGACAGGTATTTTGACCATAGCGGTAGAGATGACGTTGTTATTGATTTTATTAGTAATACGTATGACCTATGAGAGAAAGTCGTTTCTTTTCAAAAATTAAAGAAAAATATCATTACATTAATTTATTATTATTATCATCTAGACTAGACTTTTTGCAGCGGCGAGTATCGAACTCGGATCGCAGTTGAACGTTATTCAACTAGCTAAGCCGCCGCCGATCTAGCCAAATAGCCAAAATAGCTGACTAGCTAGCTGGCTTTTACACCACATATAGCTGGCTAGCTAAGCTATTTAAATTTCGGCTAGTTACCCATTCGCTCAGTTTGAGATCAAATAACCGTTTGTGAAGAATATCCCAGGATATTTATTTATTTAATTAAAATCATTCTATATAAAAATATAATGTAACGAGTTTTATTTATTTAAAAGCATTCTATATAAAAATGGAATATAACGAGTTTATGTAAAATTTTAAATCCTATATCCTAATTATCATTTATTTCATATATTTTTTTTTTGTAAAGTATCAAAACAATTTATTCCTACTATACTTTGTGAGACCACATATAGTTTTTTTTAATTTGCCGCGCTTTTTCAGGTTCTACTTTCGTATGCCTATAGTCTGGCATACGTTTTCAGTTTGGCAACAAACACAAAGACTTATTTTTGCCCATGGTATAATTATATTTTTATAATTATAATTTTCTTGGATCATGTTTTTGCCAATGCCGAATACCACCGCATACGTACCACAAGTCTTCAAAAAAGTTGAAGTTTGAAATAAAATTATGTGATATTATTATCCAAATTTATTTTCATTAATCAATTAATCAAAATTCATAAAACTTTATATTACGGAACGCTCAGCGCTTTTCTCATTTTGAACAACAATAAATTCACAATATATTATGGCAATCAAAACATAATGATCTACAACGCTATTAACAAAATCTTAACGAAGTAACCTAATAACAAACTAAACTTATAACTATAGAAATACATAAGGCAAAAGGAAGTCAATTTATTAGTCATATCCTGTGGATCGTTATAAAATATCACATTTTTCAAGTCTGCAAAGTTTCAAAGGTCAATGAAGTCATATTTTTCATAACCAAATTACTTTTTTGCAAAAATTGGTTTACTCAATCTTGGGTATATTTTTACAATTGAATGTATAAATTGAATCAAAATCATTTCTCGTATCCTCGTCCTTAAAAGTTGGCTTCCTGCTATTATCGTCATTTTCTCTGGACATCTCAGTTATTGTGGACAGATCCGGCACAGCGCACGCGATTGGAAACAGCTCATTGAGATTGGCTCCTGAACTAGTAAAGTCAGTATCTGGAAGTTGTAGTCCCATAGTATTAGTCTCGTCATCACTCAGCAGGTACCATTTCGTAGAAGGTTGTTCTGGGTGACTGTTACTACTTGGTATTTCGTCAGACAGGTCTTCTGTTATTAGACTAGTATTTTCGGTCGCAAGTGGGCTATGATAAACTGTTTCACACGGAGTCTCAAAGAAATCATCTGGAGAATTTAAGCCAGTTTCTGTAAAAAATTAAATAAATATATAATCATAAAGAATCATAGTAAGATTTTATAAAATATGTACTTATAAGAATTATTAATTAAAATTTTCGCCTAGCTCGCTAGATCATAGAAATAGGAACAATTTTGCAAGTTTTGACATCCGAGGCACTAGTGCAGAGAGGCTTTGCAATTGTTATTTTTTTTTTACCAAATGCGATTACACAGAACAGTTTCGCAAACTAAGATTTACCTATTTAACCTAATACTAAGTATTTAGTATTAGTAGTAGTATTTTGGATCTAGGAACAGCTGGAAAATCTTGAAACAGCTAAACCCAAATAATAATCAATAATAAATAGGTACCAGTCCCGTAATGTTGGTCCCATATAAATTTTATCATGATCCGACAATGGACTTAGAGGATATGATGGAATTCCTCAAAGAAAAAGTGTACAAACATCGCGGTTGCAGCATATTATTCAATATTGTCGCCAATTTCTCAATGATATGCATATCCTCGGTCAATGACAAATATTGAGAGACTAGCTGCTCGGTACGACTTCGTTCGCGTCGTGCCATACCCGTTATTGAAAACGCATAAGAAACTCAAAATCGAAAAAATAAAAACCTTAAAAAAAAAAAAAACGCCTTGTAAGTAAGTACAGGTCGGTTAACTAAAGCTGGCACGTTCACAGTACTCACACATATGCAATTTTTACGATACAGTATGCTTTATTTATTACATTATCTTCTAATCAGTCAGTCAATTCTAATGGACGAATGCAAAAAAAGACCACTCGTGTATTTTTGAGCAGTAGCAAAATCAAAACAATAACTGTCTCCTTTATACTCATAAACTTGACCGCGCGCGAGAGAGACCGACGGACTTTTCATGATGCGCATGCAGTGCGACGTCAAGCCTTCACGACGTCAGTCTTATTCACAGACACTACACAAGCGCAACGTGTAAATGTGTTGAGCGTGCCACAGGGTTGCCAGCGCTTCAGGGGGTAAAAAATAGTAGAATAGTGACATTCTTTCACAAAAATAGTGACATAATAGTGAGTTCTTCGTCTAAATAGTGACCAAATAGTGATATATTCTCAAGCAATTTAGGAACTTTTGTGAAACCTAGTAGACTTTTTCACCATTTCAGAGCTCATTTGCATTCGCATTAGTATATCCGTGAGAAATTTGTAGGATATGGGATGGAAATGATGGACAAGACAAATGCTACAATAAAAGTATAAGAATATTTATTAAGATACATATTTTTTTACTTTTTGGGGATTGAAGTTGCTCGCGTCCGTAAGTTTACCCTCATGATCCTTGGGTGGTGCTAAACGAGCAACAAATTCTGATGGTAGGCTTCGGCCGCGGCTTGTCACCACCCCCCGAACTAAGCCACACCGCCAAGCGTCTGCCGTGGTCCGGCGTGAAGTTCGGGGAAGTTAATTGTGGGGTTGGGTGTAAGCAGTTGCGTTGCACTAGTGAACCGGTCTCGACGATGTAGGTAATGTGTACGGGTAGTCTCGTCTTGGAGGGTAGCGGGATCCGAAGCACGGTTCTCCGCTGGCCGACAGCAGTTAGAAGGGAGCCCAAGTAGTACGCCAGCTATCTACGAAAGGCTGTCCCGCCAACTTGCAAAAATCCCGAGGTGCTCCATCGTGCCGGTTGGCGACCGGGTGAGAGGACCCGATGGCCACAGCAGTTCGTCCCCGCAGGCTCCAGACGAGCCTCCCGTCAGTTCATCTTTCCTACGTTTGTCCCATGGTTCCTATTGCAATGCATTGCTTAACTGTCACTCACCCACTCACCTATTCACTCCACATCAACATGACCAAAAGTAAAAGAGTAGCGTTAAACAGCGGAAGCACGTCCTCTCACTCAAAGTGCACCTCTCTAATATTCGAGGTCAGCACTCCAATCTCGACGCCGTCCATCCCCACCTTGAGACTGACAAGCCTAACCTACTCTTTCTCACGGAGACGCAAATCAGATGTCCTCCAGACGCGGCATACTGCCCAGGGTATACCCTCCAGCACAACTTCAAACCACGCGCTGTGATCTGCGTGTATGCTCGCGATGACATCTGCTGTCGGCGTCTCCGTGGCCTTAAAAAAACAGGTTTTTCCGTCCTGTTGATATCTCAAATCCTCTATGCCTCTGTCTACCGATCGCACAGCGGTGACCAGAAGATGATCGGGCTTTTTCAATACCTAGGCGAAACGGCGGACGTGGTCCAGCGAAAATATCCGAGCCTGAAAATAGCTGGGCCTCTTGGGGGACTTTATCGCTCATCATCGTGAGTGGTTGTACCTATACCAGGAAAACGACCTTGCTGAGAGAGAGGCGTTGAAACTAGCAATTACGCTAAATCTCTCTCAGCTCGTTTGCGAAGCCCACGCGCGTTCTGGTTGTTGCTGATCACACAGCCAACTGCTTGGACCTTCTGCTGACAACAGATCCTGAAAGGTACTCAGTGTCGGAGAATGCCCCATTGGGAACCTCCGACCACTGTCTGGTGAAAGCTGTTATGTCCTACTCTCCACCTGACCCTGGCCTAAAAAGCTCCAGGCGAGTTTGGCAGATTAAATTCAGCAGATTGGGATGAGATGATCCTTGGCGGCGAACTTGCTTTACTTCCGATGTTTTACCCGTCCAGCTGTGTGAGTGCTATATTAGATGTAATATGTTAAGCTATGGAGTATTATATCCCATTCTCCGACATATCACTCAATAGTGGTCTCCCAAGTGGTACAATGCTGATTGTGCCTCTGCTGAGGCACGTAAACAGTCAGCTTACCGGATCTGGGTGGATTCTCGCACTCGCAAAGCTCCTGACACGGGCTTGAAGAAGAAAGGCGTTGACATCGCTGCCAAATAGTGCAAAAAGGCCCTAAAGAAGGTGCGTTTCAAACATGTTGACCGGATCGGGAAAAAGCTATCATCTTAACCCTCTGGGAGTAAAGCTTTCTGGTCCGTTGCCAAATTGGTCGAGACTAATTTCTGCCACCCGACGCTGCCGCCATTGCTGAAGTCTGATGGATCACTAGCTTACAATTCTGTATAGAAGAAGGCCAATTGGTTTGCCTGTCTATTTGCAGAGAATTCATATCAAGACGCTGGTTTACAAACACTACCCCCACTTGCAACTGCCAAATGCCGGACATTAATATTCGGCAAAAGGAGGTTGTAAAGGTGGTCCCGACGGCATTCCAGCCATTGTACTGCGCAATTGTGCGCCCGAATTAATTCCTGTCTTGACACTCCTGTTTCGCCTCTCACTTCAAGTTCCGAAAGTCTGGAAGCTTGCTAACGAGCAACCTGGGCCTAAGAGGGCAGCCGTGACAATCCTTCATACTATCGACCGATTGCGATCACTTCCATACTCTGCAAGACTATGGAGCGTGTATTGAATCGGAGGCTCCTGTCATACCTCGAAGATAACGAACTCCTCATCGATCGACAGTACGGTTTCCGGCAAAAACGGTCCACTGGAGATTTTCTTGTGTATACCACACATCTATGGAGCGAAGCCATTGCGAGACACGGGGAAGCAATTGCCGTTTCCCTCGATATTTCTACGGCTTTCGATAGGGTCTGGCACACCAGCCTTCTAAGTAAGCTTCCTTCATATGGAATTCCTAATGGCCTGTGCGCTTGGATTTCCGATTTTCTGAGTGAACGGTCTATACAAGTGGTCATACACGGGTGCTCGTGAGACCTATTGGCAATGAATCCGGCATTCATTGCCAATAGGTTCCTCAGGAATCAGTTCTCTCTGCAACCTTATTTCTGCTGCATATCAACGATCTGCTAAAACCCGGTATCTTTGTTTGGGTACGCAGACGACAGCACTGTTGCAGAGAGATACATTTCCAGCGTGCGAGCCACCAGTGACGAGATCCAATTGCTTCGAGAGGCCATGGTAGAGCGTTTGAACGTGACCTTACAGGGGGTCTTCGATTGAAGCAAAGCCATTATGGTCTTTTTGACGCCACCATGACACAGACGTGTCTTTTAACCGCCAAACGGAGTCCATTCCACCAGGCTCCTACTTTCTGAAATGTATACTTGCACACGGTCTTAACGCACCTTACGTCTAAGGAAGGTCGGAACCATCGCTACGCAACTTATACTCTCACTTGGACGGCTTTTTCGGCGGTGGTTTCGCGCGCACGTAGGACGCATGTCACTGCATTGGACCTAATCGCAATCGCAATAGCTTATATTGGACGCCGCGTTACGTCACTCAGAGATGACGTAATGATGTAAATCGTACCGTTTAGCACAATAACTAAAGATTATTGTGCTACAAAACTTTGCATAACGAAAACTGAACTTGAAAGTGATATATTTTTTCTTTTTCGTTAAAGTAATTGTAGAGATACGATATGAAAAAAATTACAAGTTTACCATAGATTTATAACAATCTATGGCCAAACTAGATCTCGCACAATATATACTAAGTGATTCCGCGCGGGACAAATTTGTCCCCTACCAACGCGAGTTTATCGTAGTAAGCGAGTCTAGGTACAATTAAACCACTTCTGAGCTCCGAAATAGTGACAATAGTGACCATATTCCGAAAATAGTGAGAAAAGTGACAGGATTTTAAAATAGTGACTAATAGTGATAATAGTGACTCGCTGGCAACCCTGGCGTGCCAGCTTTAGTTAACCGAACTGTACCTACACAAAAAAGTATGAAAAATCAGCAAAAATGTATTAGAGTAGCATATAGGTACCTACATTTCGGTAGAATTGGATAATTTCTATGGGACACGTGATCTTTCCCTGATTTCAAAACCGTTTCAGATTAGAGTTCCTACGTCGTTATTTCATAGTTTTTAGTGTACTTTAAAGGAGTATATATTTTTAGGCAGTTTTCTTTATGAGTGAGTACTTCTTGCCTACAAGTGATTTCCTTCTTTAAAAACACCTGTATACAGGTGTTCCAAATGTCAACGTCAGTAAGGCTTGGATATACCAGCTTTAATAATATCCCGGCAAAGTCTGCTCTCAACTTCAATCCGAGATAAATGTATAAATCGGCCTGAATATTGCTATCTCTGTTTGGCTGAGAAAAGTGCACGCGAGACGCGGTCACAGTACAAGAAGTACACAATAGTCGCGCGCGATTGCTCTCCAGCTACGTACAGACAGTGTTCGCAAGCATTTATTTATTTTGTAATTACAGTAATACCCAACTGATAAGGCGCGTCGTGAATCTTCGTTCGCACAGAAAGGAAAGTATAGCCCCGAAGATTAACGAAAGAATGCTTAAAACTTACAATCAACCTTAGATCACTACTATAAGGTTCATAATACACTGCAGCCGTTAGTTCCGTCTCACTCGCAAGTCACGCCCCTCCACACGGCGCGCGCTAACATGGCGGCAGCTGCTGATAAATAGCGGTTTCCCGCGCTTTGAAAATGTATCCTCTGCACAGGTAAATCGGTACAGTAGTATCCAACTAATATGGCCGATGCTTTGAAAATGTATCTTCTGCACAGGTAAATCGGTACAGTAGTATCCAACTAATATGGCCGATGTACCTGCGCCGATGATACATTTTCAATCCGCGGGAAACGCTATTGGTCGGCAGCTGCCGCCATGTTAGCGCACGCCGTGCGGAGGGGCGTGACTTGCGCGTAAGACAAAACTAACAGCTACAGTGTATTATGAACCTTATAGTAGTGATCTAAGGTTGATTGTAAGTTTTAAGCATTCTTTCGTTAATCTCCGGGGCCATACTTTCTTTTCTGTGCGAACGAAGATTCACGACGCGCCTTTTCAGTTGGGTACTACTGTAAGCCATATCAGTTGGGTACTACTGTACCTATATTTACCACAGTAATATCGACTTTATCGATTAGTGTAGTATAGATGTACAAGTTATTATATATGTATAGATAGGCGAACCTTATAGTAAAGAAGTAAGGACTACTTTTCTTTGTATTTATAAACGTTGTTTTTATATTTGATGGACTGTCACTACGTGTTTTTTTCTTATGCTTACTAAAGCTGGTTTAGACTAGCCTTTCGCCCGGTACACACTTGAAGTTGAGTTTTGGAACACCAATTATATTTAAAAAGGATTATCAAAACTTGTGTGAAAGCTATGATGATGTTACCTCACCTATATGATTTTTTTTGCAGTCCTGAGCATTATTAAAGATCATGAATGGTGGAGTATCTTGAGCATCTTTAAATTCCTTAAATACATTCTGCCACAAATTTACACCAGATTGCATCGAACAACTGTCAATTGATATGATAGACGTTGAAGAGTTCTCAATAAATTCTACACTGCCCTCTAAGCAGTCATGGGCTTGGAGACATGTTTCTGAGTGGTTATGTATCAGGTCTACACTATCATGCAGCATCGTACCTGATATTCCTAATCCTGTATCACTTATTCCACTGTCACCATTTACAGACAATTTATTATGATTTTCCGAGGTCTTTTTGATATCATGAGTTCCCTTGGTGCGTTTTTTATCACGAGGCCTGAGTATTTTTACTTTTATAATATCCTTTTTCTTTTTTGGTTTATCTGAAGCAGTTGTTTGCATATTCGTATTGTCAAAAAATGTTTCGTCAAAGTTTATAATTGTTTCTTCTATTGGACGTACATCAATATAAGGTGGACAAGAATTTCTGCCGCCACGAGAGCATAATTCCATATGTTCCTCTTCAATAACGGGATCAATTTTCGGGGGCTTAGATTTATTAGTACCTTTTCTTTTACGAGGTGTGGAACAACGCTTTTTTCCATTTGTTTTTACAGTTACTTTGCTGTTGCTGACATCAACCTCCATTGAAATGTTTGTATTTTGTGAGACCTCAGTTGGCGGTGATACCTTTTTCGCACTCTCTAGTAATAAATCTTGGAGTTTTTGGTCTAAGGAATGCAACAATGTTGAATTTTCATTTAATTTAACAGTACCGATCTTATTTAAAAGTGAATCAGAAACTCCTGCTTTTGGATCATACAAATTATTATTGGATTCTCTATCTTTATGGTTTTCTTCAAGCTCGCATTCTTGTCCCATCAAAGGTACGGAAATATCAACTTCAGAAATTAAATATTTTTGATAGCTATCTAGATCAGGAATGTATTCTGCCTGTGTCTCATTTATAGTAGGATCATCAGCATTACCTATCATATCTTTACTCAGGGATAAGTTTTCTACAATAGACAATTCGGGGGATAAAGGTAAAGAAACATTACTGGAACTTCCAGCTTCCAAACTTCCTTGGTTAGAGTCTATCGTATCATTATTAATCTTTGTAACATTTTCATTTATGTCTCTGTTATCAGAACTAAATAGCTTATTATTTATCTGATCTTTAAAGTTTAAGCTTGGAGTTTTCTCGTCAATAATGTCCAGCCGGTTGATGATAAGCTTTGGTTGTGGTAGTAATAATTGATACGACTCGGATCTGTAGACTTCAGTGTTCAAGCTAGAGTTATCGTTTGGTACTTTTCGAACAGGCTCCCATATATTCGAGTTGCTGGAATCCGAAGTGAAGTATAATCGAGGTAAGCATGAAGTAGATCTCCTTCTCATGGTGCGATGAAACTTTTGTGTGCTTCTATATTGTAGAGAGAGACCCAGTTTTTTCTTTCTCCTAAGCTGTGTATCCATTAATGGGCTCATATCTGAATCTTGATAGCCTTGAGTGCTCTCTATAGAGTTTCTTGACAAACTGTCTGGGGACAGATATGTCTTCGCATTTTCTTTGCTGTTAAGGAAAATAAAAGCGAGTGAGTGAACAAGCAAAACATGCCGTGTATGTATGTGGCAGAAGCTAAAGTGCAAACTTAAATAAAGTGCGAAAGCTATTTGTCAGTAATGATTGATGGAAGCAGGTTTATAAAAATAATTATTATAGCACGACTCACCTAAACGGTTCTTGAACTAAAGATTAATATTTTATGGTAGGTATTTTACTATTTTAGGGGATTTAAACTAAAAACTAAATTGTAAAATAATACACAAATATTTTTTTGACCATTTATTTATCATTAATATTTTACACCTGCTCCCATTCAACGTCACGATAAAATGTTTTAAAATATGATTTGAGTATTTACAGAGATATTGTTTATTATCAAGAATAGCCTAGTGTCCTCAAATTTCTATTTACTCCGTCATTACAAAATATAAGACAAGTATTTTTTCTTTTCTCAATTAAACAAAATCATACGAAGATACTGCGTGTTGAAGTTCCACGTGACGTCACGCTATGAAACACTTACAAACAAGTGACGTCACGAACCCCCACTCCCGAACGTTGACGCGCTTTATCTTTGTACATTTTTATTGATTTGATGAAGTAAAAAATACGTATCCTTTATTTTTCTGTTAAATCTAACTGACGGAATTATAACGACTTTTTTTTACCTAGGAAACATCCCTATAGTAGATGGGCAATAAATATATTATTAAAACAGGTCGAAAGTTCACAGTGACATTTTAGGAAGGTGTTATAACTATAGAATAATATAAAATACATAGGTTCATTTATGTATATGTTGATGTAAAAAGGATATAGCATAAAACTTTAAATAATAGTGGTTACTCTCTAAAATCTTTTCCATTGTTTATACAGATAAAAGGATAAAAAAATCCTTTTCTTTTTTCTTAAATAGGTATTAAAATTATTGACAGAATAAGTAAGATACATAGTTTTGTATAATTGCAATTTAAAATAATGTAATCAATGAAATTGACTGCTCTTTAAAAGCTTAACCAGTAAAATGTTAAGTATGTAATTTTGTATAAAAAGTATGTAATTTTGTATAAAAAAACGAATGATTTTATATAATGGTCACGAAAGATTTTTGATGTCGAACTTAAATAAATCAGTTCTTTCATGAATTTCATGGACATAATTGTTTTTGTTCTAAACTATAACTTATTAACAATAAAAATTGATTTTCAGTCCTCAATCAGTACAGTCATGCCTTTATTACATAGGTAGCGAATTTTTTTTTTTAATATATAATTTGTAAATGGGTATTGTTCACATCACCAGTGAAAGTTGACTTGGGTCAATCAACTTTTCTGGTCCGTTGTCCAAGAGACAACAGTGACCGAAATATAAAAAAAAACTGTTATAATAAATGCTACTAATGTGCTTAGAAGATATTTCACACAATAATGGGCTTATACCTACATCAAAAATGTACGTTTGGTGAATTGTAACCATAGAAAAAGGTTAAAGAGTTGTCCAGGGGACGTTACCAAGGCAACGAGGTACAATAAAAAGTTGATCGACACAATTACTAAATCGTTGGTGAAGGTCGAGAATAATTCTAATATAAAGATTCAAGTGGGTTGTTAGTCGTGGGATAACAAGAAAATGTAGTAAGAGAGAAAACGTGAAATTATTACTATTATTTATGACTCTACCGGTCCTTCACCAAATCGTTGAATGTCAACAAACACTGATTAATGTGTTTCATGATAAAAAATCAATGTTTCGCCGATACGGTTTTATACAATAATCCAATTAAATTATTGAAACTAGAATTAGTAATTCCCAATCTAATCCACAAGTATTTATACACATATTTTCAACTAAATTAATAATTAGTGATTGTGATATAGCTAGATGATATATTTAATTCTTAATTTATTGTACTTTATCCAAACATAATCATCCTCAACCTTATTCCATAGGATTATTGTATTTACACTACGGGCAAAAACATGTAAAAACACTTAAAACTTACTACCTTTTATTTGATTTCTTCTCGTTAATTTTTTCACTTTTACTCGCGGACACTCTGCTGTTCTTTTTAGGCGGGAACTTGTAACGAACGTCCGAATTATCTTCAACCACGGAGGTGTTTGATGCGGTTTCTTTTACATTTGATCTTCTTGTTCGTAGAGATCTCGTTTCATTCATCGGAGATTCTGTGCCAAAAAGTTTTTGTCATTTTTGGATACTACAGTCGATAGTGACGTCATACGTAGACAGTTACGTAGTACCCAACTGATAAGGCGCGCCCCGAAGATTAACGAAAGAATGCTTAAAACTTACAATCAACCATAGATCACTACTATAAGGTTCATAATACAGTGCAGCTGTTAGTTCCGTCTCACTCGCGCGTGAGGCCCCTCCGCACGGCGCGCGCTAACATGGCGGCAGCTGCCGACCAATAGCGTTTCCCGCGCTTTGAAAATGTATTTTCTGCGCAGGTACATCGGTAAGCCATATCAGTTGGGTAATACTGTACGAAGAATTTAGAATCACGCTATCAATATTGCGAGGCATACATGGTTTCACTAGCTTGCCTACAATTGGTGTACTTGAAAGCCCACACACACAATCATTTTTTTCATTCGATTATTGTCCTCATATCAAACCTAGCTTTTCAAAATACAATGGTGCCGATTCTGTTGTAAAAAGCACTAAACTAAGTTTAGTCACATCTCATCTCTTTCTTACGAACATTATTGAAAAAGGATAGAACATATTTTAAGTTGTCAAATTAATCTTTGCCGTCTTATTTTGCGTGTATTTAGGCGTAACCGCGATAGATGGCGACTAAATTTATATTGAAAACAAGCATTGGACTAATTTGACAGGACTAAATTTCTTACATCCTTTTCTTATGTTCTTTGTTAGAAAGAGACATAGTGTGATTAAAATTAGTTTAGTTGTGAACAACAGAATCAGGGCCAATGATGCTGAAACGTACTAAAAGACCTTGCATCTCTTTCTAGAATATTGAAAGTTGTCAAATTAGGCTATGCTATTGGCCTGTCAGTGAGATTAGAATGTATGTTATTGTTATGTAATTAATCGAAGCTTGTTTTGAAAATAGTATTTGCCGAGTTTATTGCCGGCTCTTCTCAGCAAATGCAACCTACCGAACCGGTATCAGTCAGACTTTTCATAATTGCCTGCGAAGGACTATTTGAATCAATTATTTTTTAATTTAAATTTTTTTTATTTTGATATTGGACGGGAAAATATTCGTTACTAATTTTTACCGCGGCTGCACGTTGAAAACAAGCCACTAGACTTTATTTGATAAGAATGGTTGAAGTACGCTCTCGTTGGTAGCTAGATACGGTGGTAGAGTTTATGTACAAATCATCGTCTAATGATCGAACCTTATAGCTAAGTCAAAAACTTTCGCCTTTCGCCAATAGCGCGTGACGTTAATTCTTGCAACTGTTAAAATCGTCGCGTACTGCTTTTATTACAATACCTGCTCTGTATCAACTATTCGCTTACCATTTTCAAATTTAGCAGGGGAGTCGCTCATCAAAATATTTTCAAGTTCAGTGATGCGACGTTTCTTAGTACTCTTAGCGGGTACTTTTTCCTGAGTCACTTCAGGCGTTTCCTTTTGCTTTGCTGGGTTGTTTGGTGATGGCACAGTTGTTATAGATCTTTTTGTTGGCTTTGCTCTTCTACAACATAAAAATAGCAAAAATTACTTTCTTTTCGCATACTAAGTGGATATAATGCGATCAGAAGAATCAATATGGATAGAAAAAAATAGATGACATCAGCATAATAAAAACACTTTGGTCTTACAGATAGTTAAGACTCCTCAATAAAGATAATAATAATGATATCTTTTAATACGTGTTTTAACACACTCGCTCGTAAAGTGACATTTATTGCACCGTTTTTAGTATCTTAATGCAGTTTATTACGCACTAGTGCTTTTTACTTTACATTACTGCACAGTTTTATAGGTATAATCCCGATTATGTTAAGTTTGTACCTCCATGGAATTGATATGTGCGTAGTCGAAGCATTCTTAATTTCAACGGGTGAAAAAGTTTGGACAGCGAATCGCTGTAAAAAAAAAAACTTGCGCGCCATATTTGTTGACGTTCTCATTGACAATTATCAAAAAATCTACAAATCTGTATTTTTCCTCACAAGAGTGTTGAAATACGTCGTATGACACGTGTGTGCATTGATCATTACACCCTCGGCTTCCTTATCGCGTTAGTCTGCGACTCACGCTTAATATCGCCTCGTCTGTAATTAGTGTAATTACCAACTTTGCACACATGTATCATAATGTAATTATAAACATACATTAAAATTAATGTATTTTGCGCATAAGCTACCTTGTTGTGACATTGTTTTCTTGATCATTAACAGGTTTACTTTCTCCATTGATTGGTTTACTTGCTTCTGCATTGACAGGTCTACTTGTTTCTCTATTGCTGGTATCTTCTTTGTCTCTTTCCTCTATTTCTTTGAATATTTCCTTTTCTATTTGATCTACTTTCTCACGTATCTCTGTATGAAATTAAAATCAAATTCATTTATTCAGTCTAGACCCTTGGAGGGTATTGATGAAGGCCAATGCTACTGATGTTACCACCGGTTGTTTTTTTTTTAATGTTGATTGGGCTCTCATTTGGCCTTAGACTGACACCTAGAGGAGTTGTATCGAGGCCGCTAGAAAATGGAACTTTCTTCCCGGGAGACACAGACCCGGGAAGAAAGTTCCATTCCTTGCCTATGCTTTGCTTTTATTACTTATATGGTAGCAAAAGACCTGCCTGATGGTAAGCGGTTACTGTAGCCTACAAACGCTGCAACCGCGTTGCCAAGCCTGCAATTCTAAAAGAACTTCACACTCTTCTAAAAGAACCCCATGCTATATTCCGTTGTCATGCTTCAACTATTCTGACTTTTTAATCCGTGAACTAAAATGACATATTATGGTGGGTTGCCACCTTATCGTAAAGTAAAAATAGTGTTGTATCCTGAGTGATCCTGATCCTGTGTGAGCACTCATTTAATTTACTTATTTATGTCAGACTACAATATATCGACCAATTAAATTACACGAATTAATAATATGCATTATGTTTATTAATTTAGTTATATTTAATGTATTGCGGTTATATTTATTAATTATATATTTACACAAATGAGTAAAGTTTAACTAAGGAGTCATTCAAAACACTATGCAATATTTAAAAAAGATAAGGTCGATCGCATCTGTCATTTTATTCCACGGAATAAAAAATCAGATATAAGAAACTATTTAAGATGATTGATGATTTTAAGGCGGCCCTCTGTGGCCGGCGCAACTTCAACGCAAGCATAGTCTAAAAGCTTGTTGTTTCATCCAACGTAATGTTTGACTGCGAAAAAAGATACAGACAGCATCAGAGCTGTCGGTTATCAGTCGGTAAATTCCGCTGGTCACTCGCAGCCGCTTCGCTAGGTCGTCATTCATGATTTCGCATATCATAAAACTTGTTCCAGGCGTGTACTTCTTGTGAAAAAATCTTACAAGTTTGTGAAAAAAAAGTTAGTTATTTAGAATCTCCAATACATTTGCAAGCCTGGTATCTAAATGTTTTCTTTACTTTTAAAATTTATAGGTACATTAGATATGGCCAAAGTTCAGGTAGTTTGAGCAAAAACGCTGTTTTTCGGAGGCTTTTACTGAATTTGTTTGACACTTTTTACCTAGATACACGGCTAGATATAGTGCACAAGATACTAATTTGTTCAAAACATCTAACGAAAAATGTTTAACAACGCCATAATAAGTACAGAGGTTTTGTATGAAAAGTATGGCGACTTGAGTGCTCTTAATGCGAGTATAGACCAGTGATAGTGTCGCCGAACGCCGTGACTCCCGTTAGGTTATGTTTATCTCTATGGCCGTGACAATGAACAGTATCACGGTAGTAGAGTACAATACAATCTAACTAGAATATGATTTTAATGTAATATATTCACAAACCGGGATCAACTGGAGATATGACAATCGGTGTACTGGTTCCACTATTGGAAACCGGCTTCAGCTCAGCTTGTACAGCTTTAGACTTGGAATCGTTAGCTTGTGTGGATTCCTTGTTGTTATTACTGTTGAATATTTGCATAACCTTCTCTAGGACCGGGTTAATGTTAGACCACTGGCCTTCCAGTTGCACTTCCTGAAAATAAAAGAGATATTGTAAAGATTTAACAGGACAACAGTCTGAGAATTTAATCTATTTGCGAATTTTAATTCAAATCGGTTTACACCCATTATGCCGTGAAACCAAGTAAACACTAACATCTTTCATATAAATAATATTTGGGACTTTTTGGCGGGAACTTGCAGAGTGACATAGCGTTTTCATATTGATTTTCATAAATTCGTGTATTTTGAGTTTTATTGCATATTATCGGTGGTATTTTATCCAATAAAGATCAATCCATGTGCACCAGTGAAGTGAAATGAAATGAATCATGTGTATCGTGCCTTTTCAAGTTGTCTCAAGAAGTCCGTGTAAAGTTTTAGTACAACCACCATTGTAGTAAAACATGACTTTTATGGACAGTGACTGACTGAGGACTATGTGAACGTGGTTTATTGTGACTAGAACTTATAATATAACTGGAAAATGGCAAAATACACAAGCCGTGTGACGCCAACAAATTAAAAAAATAATAATAATATTTGTAGGATGACATAGCCTTCAAAAAGGATTTAGGCTAAATAAAAGGAGCTGAGCAGTGTAATTTAAAACACTCCATGCGCAAGTAAAACTGCATGCAAAGGCTAAAGTTGTAGAAATCTAAGAGGCTCGTATTGACAAGAGGGTCTCTGTCCTTGTCGCATTATGTTTCGTTTCTTTTTGACACATTGATGTATATGTGCTGTCGAGACGGGCCTTAGATCTCGCCGACTTTAGTGTTACGTATGAGTGGTAATTTGGAACTGAGAATACTTACCTCATTATTGATAGTGAATTTGAGTTTAACATTCTCTTGTTTATTTTCAACTTCATTCGCTTTTGGCTCAGCTGATACAGATGCCACATCTGAAATTTATTTCATATAGTGTAGTAATATAATCTGATTGCTTGTACGTTGAACACATTTACTCTTTGCGCTTGTATAGTGTTTGTTAATAAGCGCGCGGCGTGACGTCGCACTGCATGCACATCATGAAAAGTCTGCCCGACTCTCTCGCACGCGATCATGCTTATAAGTATGAAGGAGACAGTTACTGTTTTGCTTTTACTGCTTGTACTGCTCAAAAATATAGTGGTATTTTTTTGCATTCGTCCATTAGAATTGACTGACTGATTAGAAGCAATCCTAACTTCCTAATTCCTAACTAATATTATAAATGCGAAAGTGAGTTTGTTTGTTTATTTATTTGTTACGCCTTCACGCCTCAACTACTCAACGGATCATTATGAAATTTGGCATGTAGATAGCTTGTGGTATGGAGAAGGACATATGCTAACGCGGTTGAAACCGCGGGGGACAGCTCGTAATGTTATGAAACAAACTGTATCCTCAGATTGCATATGTGTGAGAACTGTGAACGTGCCAGCCAGCACCTGTATCGAGATGAAGAAAAAAATATAAAATATTGGAGTAATGCCTAATTTCTTGACTCTTGTACTAAACTAAAGAAACTTACCATTTTTAGTTGTTATAGTTGGAACTGATTGCTTTTTTAGATTGTCATTGGGATTTCTGTAACAATTTTAAACATTTTATGATCTTGCGTTGATGCCCAGACTCATCTACGTATTATGTTTCAATGTAAATACACAAAAAAAAGTGAGATTATTGTGTGACTACCAAAAAGACGTCAAGAACTTCACTGAAAATCAAACGATGTTCATTTTCTTAATTCCATATACAATAAGTAGGTAGGTATATACATAAATGTAATTTGTTATGACAAACCATTGACACAATCGTTAAATAAAACATTTGTTTCTGACTGCTATAAATGATGATTTTAAAAATACCTTGATGTGGTCTGCTGTAAAATAGGTGATTTTGATTCTCTAGTCTGCTCTTTATTGTATTGCTCTATAAACCTGAAACAAAAAAGTACGTATTAATAAAATTTTCCAAACGCTTAGATTACACATGATGAAGAAAATGTTCCTTACTTTTTTAATTCCTCTGTTTTCTTTCTCTCTTCCACGTACTTTAGTTTCCAATAGTCGTCCTCTTCTTTATCACCTATAAAAAGGTTTTAGAATACAAATTACAGTCATATTAGGTAACGTAATTATTTTTGTATCCAAGTCGACTTTAGCCGATTTTAAAAGAATTACGATTATAACTTCTTCCTCTATGGTAGCATAACAAACCAAACAAAGGTTCATAAACCCACCCACTATATCTTAATATGTCAAATGCTTTCAGCTGTTACCATGTGATTGAGTAAGAGATATCCAAAGTTTTGAATGTATAATATTAGCAGGATATATTCGATTATTTTATATAGGATAGTTTCAATTGTAATATCTGTTTTATTTCACGAAGGTACATTGAACCACTCTAATATTATATAAAGAACAATTGAGCTCTCCCCAAACTAAGAACCCCATTATTTAAGTGCCCTTATTTAGACTTAACCCCCTTATACATAATGAAATTATCAAACGTTGATTAGCTAAAATTCCGAAGTCTTTATCTGACACGTGACATTTGGTGATCGAAAGAGTGAGACTGGGCACACTATTACACTAATTGAGTTAAAACACGATTATGAATAAGGGGGGTAAGAGATTATTGTTTTAACATACTGTCAGGTAAATACGTGAGATAATTCTTGACTGTTTTTCCATCTTTGATCAAAGGGAATATTTTCTTGCCATTCATCACAAACAAGCCTCCATCCTCTTCCAAAGACAATACGCGGGAAAACTGTGGTTTCCTGCAAAGAAAGTTAACAGAATTGATAACTATCCGAATATATGCAATTTCGAATGCTTTTTTGAATACTGATAAGCAATGGATATTTAAAATACCAGGGGCATTTATATGGCTCCGACTTTAAAGACCTTATAAGGTAACTGGCTCTCAAGTGCAAGTGCCAAAACACACCGGTAGGGGCTTGGCGACAGATTTTCAATTTGAGTGTTATCCAGTTAGGCGAGTTTAACAAAGTAGTCAAACAGTGTGTTTCCTCATGATGTTTTCCTTCACAGAAAGCTCAAGCTCACGTCTAGGCATTCATCGTAATTATCCGCTATTATAGTCTACTCGTCTACATACAACTTGCAGTCCCAACAATCACCGGCATTAGCAGAATATGATCTTTAGACATAATTTTTGTCTTTTCCATATTCATCTTGAGGCACACTTGCGTTGTTTGTAGCAAATCGATACGACAGCCATTGGGCGCCAAAAGACAATGGTGCTGATTCTGTTGTTTACAACTAAACTAATTTAGTCTTATTATGTCTCTTTCTAACAAAAAACAAGAAAAGGATGTAAGAAATTTAGTCCTGTCAAATTAGTCCAATGCTTGTTTTCAATATAAATTTAGTCGCCATCTATCGCGGTTACGTCTAAATACCCGCAAATGAAAACGGCAAAGACTAAGACAGCTTTAAATATGTTCTATCCTTTTTCAATAATGTTTGTAAGAAAGAGATATGATGTGACTAAAATTAGTTTAGTGCGATTCACAACAGATTTTGCTGTTCGAGCTTTTCGATGAGAATACAAATTATTAAATGGGAAAACGCTATAGATACTTACAAGTACTTCCTAGTATGTTTGTTTTTACGTCCGCGCGGTGGTGATACATAGTCATCACTGTCGCTTTCAGATGTCCATTCCGAAGAGTCAAAACTATTGGTGTTACTGCAATGAATACTGATATTGGACATAGCTAAGGATAATAATACTCAAAAATACAAGGGTGAGAATTGAAGCAAAATCTACTAATTCATAGGCAGAATATGTTATGTAAGCAAATTAAAATTCATGTAATGTAAAAAAAATTTTACTAATAATAAGGTAAAACAAATCATAAAGCAAAATACTGAGTTAATTATACAAACCGATCATAACGATGAATAGTTGACTTCTTATAGCTTGAATCTCTTTTACGACTTTTCGTAATACCACCTAGACAAAAGAAATATATCTATATGTATATAAATTTCCAATAGTATAACTAATCTTATTTTAGACCTACAGATGAGTTAGTTTAACTTAGCATTAGGCTAAGTATATACAGAACCATGTTAGCGTATTCTATAGAAATATTTAATTTGACCCCATGCTTAGTTTGACCACAAACATCTTAGAAATTATAAGCAAGAAATATAACCTCAGTTCAAAACTATGACATCTATTATGTAAAGAGGAGCATTTGTGCGCAATTATGTATAATAGTATATTAGAATATACAATGTTAAAGCATACAAACAACAAGATGTGTGTGGCCACCCTTAAACTTACCAGTAGTAAATCCAAATATATTTGCTAAAGCTTTATCCCTCTTTACTTTAGTTGAAACACAAGTAGCTGACTTGGGTTTTTTTACTTTAACTTCAATGTGATCAGTTTCAGATTCAGAATGCGATTTTAATATCACCACATCTTTAGATTTGGCATCTCGTTTATTCTTATCTACAGGAGTATTTGGGACTAAAACTTCAACATCACTGTAGTCTGTGTCAATGTGTTTTGTTGTGTTAAACTGTTCCTCGTATAAACTGACACTCTTCAAACAAGGATTAATTATTTCTTCATCATCATCATCATCGTCCTCATTTATATCTTCTACTACCTCATGTTCATTAGTTGTTTTCGGCTTACCGACATTGCTTGTGGAAGGCTCTGCTTTGTCGTTTTCTTCAATTTTCGATGATTGCTTCACATTCATATTTGTATTGTCCTTACTAACATTGGAGTTTTGAGTCACAGAATTAATCTCAATAACTGAAGAAGCTTCTTCTTGCATTATCTCGATTGGTTTATCATCATCACACCCCTGTTTGTTTTTCTTACTTTCTGAGCAATCTTCAGCATCTTTTGAGTTAGGTCTCTTTCTTGTAGTTATGTTTTCCTCCATTGCTGTTTCAGGTGAAACTTCTGCATTTCCATTTTCTTTCAGGGTTTGTTTGTTCTTAATTGAAGATTTATCAAATGCCTCTGGATTGTTTGGGAGTACACTGTCATTTGTAGTGTGAGAGCAATTTTGCGTAGCACTTTCGTTTGTTTTGGATACCTCATTTTCATCTTTCTTTAAAACACCAGAATCTGATACCGGACGAACTTCACTTTCAGTACCAGTAGGTTCTTCTGAATCATTAATCACTATTGTCTCAGTTTCATTTTCTTGAGGCTTAGAATTGGGCATATTTTCCTCAGTAACATTTTCATTTTCCTCTTGCTTTGGAGTGTCTGCACTTACAATGCTGTCATTATTATTTTGTGTCTTATCATTTTCAGTATTTTTAACTGTCAATGCTTCAGAACATATTTGTTGTCCATCTTCTTTTTCATTTGAAGGTCCTTCAATCGTAGTAGACTTTGAAGGACTGGGATGTTTTGCTTCTTCAGAGTTTGCAACAGTCTCAGAATTTGGAGCATCAGTTGGGGCATTTGATGGTTTTTCAATTATACTTTGACTGTTGATGTCAATAGGAGTAACATCTTCAGCAATTTCCATCCGGGGTTCTCTGTCCGATTCGTCCTCTGATGCAAAGTCATCTAATAATTCTTGCAACATGGGAGTCAATGGCTCGGAATAAGTAATAAAGTCTCTAAGAGATTTTGCTGTTGATTTTTGTACATTATCTGAAACTTCATTTCCTTTACTCACATTTTTATTTAGCTTAGGTGATTCCAAATCCCTCTGTATGTCCTCAGCAGTTTCATAACACTTTTCCAGAATATAAGTATCAGCGGAGGATCTATTTCGTGATGTGATTTTTGAACAGTTTATATTCTCACCTGAAGTTTTATCTTCATTATCATTATTGCTAGTGCTAGGCTGCTCATTATCTTTTTCATTCCCATTTTCAGCTAAAAATAATAAAATGGTCAGCATAAAACTAATTCACCATTAACACATTCACTGCCAAGTTTTCGAGTAAGTGCGACAGTCAGAGGCCGAAATATTATATTACTTTAATTTGACTGAAAAACATTTCACATGTTATTGGCTATGTAATTTTTCAGGTTCTGCAGGTTTATCAGTGCATGTTGCACATTAGTAGGAGGTGTTAGTGCGTTTTTTGTTCATATTTTTCGGCGGTAAACTGGCTCATACACGTTACTCGGTAGCGATCTCACGCCGGTACGAGACCGGCCCTGCTGCACACTACGTCTCGCGCCCGCGCGAGACCGTCAGCGAACGTGTTAAAATTGTTTCAAATGCCATTTTATTTATTTAAAGTAATAAAACATACCATTGTTACTAGAGTCATCACTAATAGTATGTATTTCTAATTTATTATTTGCTCTGTCTGCTACATCATACCTGCAAAAACATTATAATTTAAAAGTATGTATAATATATTTCATTCCAACATAGGGACTATAGTATATGTTAAGTATTACCCTTGTCTGAAACTGCGTATCTGATCCATAGTTAGCTGGTAATATGGATTATGTATATCTGGCAGAATCCGTTTCAAGAAAGTTTCTTTGAGGCTTTGCCATGTTCTGCTTGTCATCTGAAAAGAGATATCTTTTTAAAATCTAAATATCAATTATATTATGTTGTAAGTTTTATAATATACAAAGGAGTTCCAATATTTTAGTTCGGAGCCTGGCATATTCATCAGACGCCATTTTTTTGTTTCATGGTTCTGGTTTCTTGTAAAACATCAATATTTTTTTGCACATAACTCTGTAAGATGACGTTTTAGGACATAGACACCCTCGTAAATTTTTATTTGTATGAGTATCCCCAATCAATGTATAAAGGTATCATTGTGCGCCGCCATTTAAAAAAAAAACAAAATGGCGCCTGAAAAGTATGCCAAATATCAAAAAGTATTTATTTAATTTAGGCCCTGATAAGGCAATTATGAATGTTAACAAAAATACTACGTCGTTCCAAATACAACTTGCAACTGAGATGACTCCGGCAAGCAAAGGTCTTGCCGGAGTCATCTCAGTTCAACTCCTTTTTATATAATGATTCCCCCCCTATTATGAACATTTTATGTACTATGTTATTACTTGTCAGGTTTACCATCAATTATATTTATTTAAGTTTTTTTATAATGTATGTAGGTAAATAAAGTATTTGTTAATTTGAGTAAATTCTTGAGGTATGGATATCTATACCCTTTCACATATTCATAAAATATTATGAACTTGTAACATACCTGTGAGTTAGCAAAATTCATCCACATTTTCCTTCCCTTTATATCAGAATATGCTTTTTGTTGTGTTAGGTACTCTACTATAGATCTCATTTCTCGCATAGTGTATGCTTTACTGGAAAAGAAATAATAATAAGGGAGGGTAGTTAGTACAACATGTTTATAGTCATTTATGATAGGTTTATAGCATTATGAAGGAAAACTTAGTGCTGGTAGTGTAGTGTGGAATAGTATGTTCCCAAAACAGTATTTTTGTAACTTAGATAATTTTGATAAGCTCATTAGAATTGAATAAAACACCTAAACACCTAAAAAAAATATTTTGCCTCTTGTTTTGTATCCTTTGCTTGCTTATGCTTTGTTGTAATCAGCAGACTCTACTGCAATTAACAACATTCTCCATGCGTTGGATAATTAGGGGAATGTATTGTAGATTCCTAATCAGTTGACTGATTCTTTATGGCTAGATACACTGTGCCATTTCAGTCTAGTAAAACAGATGTAAACCGTAAGTAAGTGATTGTAGCCTAACATGTACGAGATCATAGATTCCAGTGACAAGACAAAAGAAAATAAAATTAACTTACATCATTTGTATATAATGTGATGTACCTTTTAAACCATGCATTTTGCATGCAGTTAAACATAAATATAATAAAGGACCAAGGATTGATTTTTGGGGGATGCCACAAGAAAATAATTGAGGTACTCTCTGGTGTTCTGGTGTCAGATATGCCTATATTTCAAATTAAATTGTATATATCCTACTAATATTACAAATGCGAATGTTAGTGAGGATGTATGTTTCTTACTCTTTCATGCAAAAATATCTGAACAATTTGGATGAACTTTGGCACGCAGATAGACTATGTTCCGGATTAGGATACATAGGATACTTTTTATCCCGGTAGAACTCCAGGATCTCTCGAGAACGCGGGTGAGACCACGGGGAGGTAACTAGATAATCGTTAGTACAAATGAGTTGCCCCACTTTTTAATAACATACCCACTGCAAATTATAAATTTTACATGTGTCTTGATTATTGAAATGCTTGGTTTTAATATAATGAAAGTGGGGATTTAGAAAAAAAACATGATATCCTTACCCCGACATGGTGTTTGATTGAAATTGTCGGTGGCTTGTTGTCAAACACAAATCCAACAGGAATTACAATGCGGCAGATAAATAGGAATTACATATGGCCTAATAGAGTAGAAGCTCCTTTTATTTCACAATACACCTAAAGGTTTTTCACTCAAATTATTTAGAGATATTGATAAATAAAAGCAAAACGTATCATTTCACTTCCAAGCCGTCATGTCAAGAAGAGAAGTGTTGCCATGCCATTTCATTGTCTTCTCTTCTTCTTATTTTTATGTTTGGAAACCATCTTTTATTCCGATTTATTTTTGCCAGTGTCAAGTTTTATTATGAATCCTATAAGTCACAACACTATAAGATATCACTTTCTCATAATATCCCGCACTATCAGTCACCGTCCACAAAAATAAGAGAGCATAGCGTTTATTTAAGCTCAAAGAGCAGTTGGCATAGGCATGGGCATAGGGAAGTATCTCCACCTTACAGAATACCGCAGATAAATAACTTTATCTTGAGTTCCTTCCTGCCTGCGCGTATGTAAGGTTGCCAGAGCTCAATGGAGGGGGAACGGTCGGTTAAGCAGTATTACACTATCCTATTTTTAGGTTTCTAACTAGGAAATAGGAAAGTGTAATCGCAGTTAGAACGGTTAGAGTCCTAAGTGGTGAGATAGGAAGGTCCCGACCAACCCCTCTGCTTCCTTAAATAGGAAAGTGTAATCGCATAGCTCCGATTTAGGACGTATAGGGAGAAAACATCGTTCTTCAAAACATCGATGTTTTGATATAATTTATAATAATATCAAAAATAAGTCCTTATAAAAAGGATTTGGTTACCAAACTTAAAACTACTTTTATCCTATTTCAGTAGGAAGCCGCTTATTAAGCCCATCACAGACGTAGATATAATAAATATTATATATTTTACCGTTTTTTTTTTAATTAATCTTTGTCGCATCCCTACGAGTCGTGCCGCTTTAGTATAGTTATTTAGAATGCAATATAATGTAGTGTAATAACTAGCATTCCAAGTTAGAACGTTCCTAGTTAGGATCCTAAAAACAGGAAAGTGTAATAAGCACTTTACGAGTGATGCCTCTTGTCATTTGTTTGTTGCAAGCGTCCATATGGCTACGGTAAACGCGGACTTTTTGAGCCATCTTGAAAAGTTACGATACACGTAATTCATTTCATTGATACTACTCTAGTGCTGCAAACTCTCCTTCTGGGTTTGAAATCGGTAAAGTCGTTCTCAAGTTATGGCGTGACCCAAGGGAAATAGGGATTCATTGTTATATATAGAGATTTAATAAAACGTGTAAATATGTTTAAAAAAAAACAAAAATACTTTTTACGTAATGGGCCCTCCACACGCTTGCCAAGCCTTGGCAAGCCTCCGCAAATTCAAACGTGTGGATGGGTGTTTGCCGTAGCTTGCCAAGCGTCTGCGAGCGCTTGCCGCCGCTCCGAGCCGTGTCGGTTTTTGATGCACAAATCAAAGGAAGTTTGCGACAAGCGCTTGCGAACCATCCACACGTTTGCGTGTAGTTAGTATCGCTTGCGCACTGGCGGCGAACAGACGTGTGCCCGCGTACTGTTAAAACTTTTCAATGCCTAAAAATAAATGAGTTAATGGTCTATCCAGTAATTTTACAATTCCTCGAATGCTGAAAAATGCAGGGTGAATTACCCTGCATTTTTAACCGACGAAAACTCGGAGGATGTTTACAAGTCGACATGTATATATTTTTGTTATGTACACGCATCACTTTTTATAGAGTAGTCCGATTTTAATCATTCTTTTTTTATTGGATAGGTTTCACCTCGTAGTTGGTCCCATATAAATTTGGAAAAAATACCTACTACCCTAAAGGTGGGAAAATAGGGGTGATTTACTGTTCACTCACAGATTTTAATGCTGAATTGTGTATTACATTAAACGTAATCAAAAATTAAGTAGAAAAAGAGTTAATCGTAGATCCAGTAATTTTACGATTCCTCGAATTTCCTGCATTAACCTGCATTTTGGACATACAGGATTGATCAGATATAAGATGATGGAATCTGATGGAAGATGCATGGAATCATGTCAGTAAAATTTTAAATAAGCAAGTTATGGAAATAAAAAAAAAGAAATAAATACTTATGGGCTGCATTCCGAATTACCGCTGTAATCGATTTGAGCGTGCTTAAACCCGTACCGAATTGAATAATGACAGTTCACGATGTCCCGTGAAACGTCATAGATGACGTCATGACATCCGCCATCTTGCGCTCACACCGACCATGCCCTAAACTGATATCACCGTGAGCGCTTTCAAAAGTGACGGCAAAAATCTAATAAGATTCTTGGTTTTCTGTTTGGCAAAGATACTTTTTATGATTTTATGAGAGAAAAATAATAAAAAAAGCAGATATTCCTTTTTGCAAGTCAACTTATAAAGGATATAAGGAGTCCTAGTGCACTGATAATTCAGATTTTAATTAAATTCTCAAATGTTCTGTTTTGAATACTGTGAGCGCGATAACGGGCGTTCCGAATTGTTGATAGTTCTCAGCTGTCATAAGCGTGATATCTAATTCGGTACGCAAATTATTGCTGTGATCGCTGTGATCGATATTATCCATTTCGGAATGTACCCATGGTCACATTCCGTAAACATTTAAAGAAGAAACGTTATAGCAGAAACGAGCTCGACGTCCGTCATGCTTGCTTGTCAATGCACTACCAACGCTGCTCGCAAGCGTTTGCAAACGTGTGGATGGCTACGTTTGTCTCCCTTGATTTGTCCAAGCGTTTGTGGGAGTTTGGAGTTTGCGGCAAACGGCAAGCGTATGGACGAGGCATAACTTTATACTCAAAAAGTCAAAACTCATGGGCCCTGGCCCTGGCAACTCTGCTACAAACTTCAATCGATCCGTGATCGATCGATCCCATTTAATTTTACGAAACAAAAGTTTAAATTTAAAATTTTGCTCCTCTTTTACCTTTCAGTCTTTCCCAATTTAACTGAAAGATACAGACAAATTGAAACAAAATTGTGGAATAATTTCAGCAGTTCAACTTACTATTCACCGAATATAAGCTTCTCAACCTTAAACTTTTGACGTACCGTAGGTTTTACAGTTTATTACTCAGACTACAGTATATTATTCAAAGACTACTGTACCTCATGCTGTACCTATATTACTTAGAGAGTTAACTACGATTGTAAAACATGGACAACAGTAATTATTTATCAATAACTGATATCCTAGTCACGAACGAAAAGGTTCCATGTAAATTTCTGCACGAACTCCCTAAAATGGGTGGGTAGGTCAGTCACTTTTGCATATAGTTCTAATAGTATTTTCCAGATATATTATTTTATTTATTTCTCTGTTCCAGGGTTTCTTGATCCTTCAGCTGCTGAGGATGACCTGAAGGCCGGTTCCAATGTAGAAATACCAGTATGGCTGGCTGAATCGTTGCACTCAAGAAGGCCTCCTTTAGTCAGTGTAGATATACCTAAAATATACAAAGATGCATACAGAGAAATACTCAACGCTGATGCCTGTACAGTTGATATGCACAAATTAGGTCAATATTTTTATGAACTTGGATGTTATGTTGCTAAACATGATATAAAGGGTGAAGTGGCGTCAACATTGTTAAATGTATGTGATGCCTACTATTTTTTTTAATCTTTTTCTTAAATATTATTTCTGTCTTGATAAGTTTCTCTTGTCATATGAGTTTTTAGATAGATTTAATTTATTTTGGTATAAATCCTCTAAAAACTAGCATTATTTATGTAAAATCTTTTTTCAGACTTTCAGACAAAGGTTCAGATTGCTACTATCAGCAAGTGTGTCAACAGACTCTGTTGGAGTGATGCAGCCACTGTCAGCCAGTGAAAGGGAACGGGCTGCAGCTGCTGCCAGTACAGAAAGAGCATTATCGACTTGGCTTCACCGAGGCGATTGCATTCTGACTACTGCTAACATGGTTGCCAACCATCGTAAGAGAAAAAGAGCCGAGATGGAAATGTTGTAGAAAAGATAATAAATCATATTTTTAAATTATGCTTTATTTTGATTGTGAGACCTAAGTACAATGAAGTGAAGAATGTCTTTATTTTATAAAAGGATAAGACCCTATAGTTATATAAATAAACAATATCACTGGTCAGCAATATGATTAACTGTAACTGAAATTTTCATTTAATGTTATTTAATATTCTATAGGATATATTTTGGAGAGTGTGCTACAGTATTGTTCAATCTAATTCCTCTATCCCCGTTTCTCCATCGAAACAAGACGCCGGGAGAATTTACACCCATACATTATCGACATCTTGCGTACCCGGACACAACGTTTCGCTTCATCGTTTCTCATACGAACAGCAAAGGACTGGAACTCTCTTCCGGGGTCTGTGTTTCCCGACACCTATAACCTAGATTTATTCAAGGCCAGAGTGAATAGGCTTTTTCTGGGTAAGCGTGCTACATCCTCGGCCTCGTCATAACTCCTCATGGGGTCAGTCGAAGGTCAAATGTTCATTCTGGTTACACCTATAGAAGAAGTGTTTTATAATTTAGATCTGTTCAGCTACCACTAATGTTGCTGATCATACCATGATTTTACTTGATTTCATTTGACACCTTTTAATTTTGATAAATTCAATTTGGTCCTTCGAGGCGAGAGCCAAGTCATATGTGGGCCGTCAGCATAAGCCACCTCCACATCAGATTGGATGAATGGCCTTATCACAATCGTTTCGATCCCCTTGCGAATAATGCATACCTACGTACCACTCCTATTATATAGTCTTGTGCATGTCGGTTATTCCGAAACGGCATCGGCAGCACCTGGTTTATTTGTACTTACTCAATAGCTCGCAACAAGCCTCACGTCACAACACACTGGCGTAGCTGAATGCTGCAGCTATTTTGCATCGCCAGTTGCATAAATATGTGAACCAGTAGTTTGAAGGAAATGGGCACGTGCATTAGGGTGGAGCGAATATGGCAAAAAAACTTATTCTTTATATTTAAATCTCCTGTATCCGTTAATCAATGACCCTATAGGTGAGCTTCATTCATGCAAAAAATCAAAAGTAAACGACTATTTTCAGGTGGCGCATCGTAAAGTAATTTGCGAAAATATAAAATTTTGTACTTCTAAGTTGTACCCGCAAATCAAACTAATTTCGTAACTTTTTGTCGTAAATATATATTTTTTTACGACGCGCAGCGTTTTTAAAAAAGTTTACGCATAATATAATATTGTAAATTAAGAACTTTTATCAACAACAGTAGGTACGTAGGCTTACGAAATCCAGGGGGGGCAGCTGCCCTCCCCTGCCCCCCCTGGGTACGCCCATGTCCACAAAATCGCTACCAAAAAAGAAGAGAACATTATGTTTTAAAATTCCTAAATTTTCGTTCTGATTTAATGGCAATTGGATGCAAAGACACCGCTGTGAACACGGGACACAAAAATGGAGTAGTTGTTTTACTAGAAAAGCCCCTGTATCAACTTTTACAATGGTTTGTGTGCCTGTGCCAAAGAATGGCCACTTCGTTCTTCATTCTCGTCGGTACTACAACAGGCCCTAATAGTGTTTCCGGCAGCATAGGAAAAAAGCTTCATTATCTCGACTTAAAAGTAGAAGCATTTGAACCCATCCCCACTGAATTGCCGGATCTGAATACTGATTTTCTAAGCAACGATCAAGAGTACCTGTTTTATATGTGCTCCGCAATTTCTGTTGGTGCGGTCTAACTAACAAAGGATCAGGAAATCTGGCATATTCTCAATGGTCGGCTTGTGCAAAAAGTGTTCTTCATTTATATATTGGACAGCTAAACCAAAAAAATACTTGAAGGAACTAGCCAATTTCATCATGAAACTTTACGTGCCGATGCGACGACGGTTTGATATAAAAACAAAATCATATCGTCATCAAAACAGTTCGATTCACATGTTTAAAGTGGTTAAAACTTTTATATATGTGAAGTGATCTGAAAAGCACTGTCTTAAAACTATTCAAAGAAATGCTTACTTCGCCCACCCAGAAAAATCTACTGTTAGCTATGATATAGGAGATGATGTGGCACACGTAAGGAAACTAGCATTTTGGGGAGTTTGGAAAGCAAGAAAAGAGCCCAAAGGGAAGAAGCTTAGTGACTTCCAACTTCCAGAACTTAAAGCTGATGCGTCAGTTTATTTTGATTTGATAGACTGGGTGAAAGAAAATATAAAACAGAAAGGATAGACAAATCTCAATATTTCCGTCAAAAAGGTGCTGAGACTTTTAATTTAACATAAAACGTAATTTTAAGTTGATTTTTAATACGTGTTTTCATATTTATTAATTGTATTAGTAATATTAAGTATTAATATTGAAAAATTAATAATAATTTACTCTCAAATAAAGCTATATGAAGCTATCAAACCTGATGCACCACCTCAAGATATCGACTTAGAAAGCTGAAATTTTGCACGAACACTTCTAAGATAATGGATCATAGATTGAGAATACAGGAATATTCAAATTTAAAAATATTTTTTTTCGCTCCACCCTAACGTCCATACCTAAATATAGGTACCTACGTATACCTGTGTTACGTAGTACTATTGAATATTCTGTGCCTGTGTAGTTGATTAGTAATTCGATCGTGACTCTTTGTCCTATGAATAGGATCATTGGAATAAACAACGCTTTAATGCCAAGCTATAAATAAGCTAGCTAGATAGTTCTAGCATTCATCAGCATTGACGTTCAGGGCTTGCGCATGAAGTTCTAATAATGGCAGATTAACTGGACCAGATACCTACCTACCCTATCTAAAGAAAATTTTAAAGTGACTAGGCTGTTTATTCAAGTAGGTACTTATAGTATTTCTATTCTTGACGAAAAACTAAACTAACTAAAGGTCCTACTTAAATTTTCGTCAAGAATAGAATAACGATTTTGATCGGTCTAGCCAGTGGAAAAGCGGTTTTATGAAACCACATAAAACCATCGCTCTTTTAAGGCAGGTAGCTATGATCTCAAAGACCTGGGAAGGAATTTCAGAAAAGTAGGTATACAACCAATATAAGTACTTACTTATCTGTGAAAAATTCGTAGTGGCAACCATGAAGTCGTTGAAGGAAAGGGTAGTCTATAAAAGCATTTTGCAGAGCGCACATTTCACTTCTATCGTACAAGTGACCACTGATCAGTGTTAATGTTCATTGAAAATATGGATTTCCCGAGATTTTGCCCTATCAACACTCAAGATTTCTTCTTGCCGTTCTTCAACACTCACAGTGCAAATTACTACAGACCGTGGAAGTGTTACGGGCAAAGTGCCATAAAAGACTTCGGTTCCACAATTTGTAACGAAAGGGAAAGGTTTAAAATCACCTTAGACGTTCAACACTTCCAGTCAGAAGATATCAGTGTAAAAGTGACGGACAAAGAAATTATAATCGAGGGGAAACACGAGGAGAGACAAGACGATCATGGATTCGTAACGAGATACTTAAGGAGACGATATATTTTACCGAGTGATTGTCCTCCAGAGAATGTTAGCTCAACTCTATCTTCAGATGGTATCCTAATTGTAATCGCAGAAAAGACAATAAGCAAATTGATCGAGAAAGTGGTACCAATAAATTTTAGTGAAACTAAAAAGGAACGAATTGAAATAAGAACTTCTACAGGGATAACGCAAAAAGATATCGACGACACTATTAGAGAAGCGAAAGATTTAATAAATAAAAATAAGGGTCAGATTATATTAAAGGAAGATCACAGCCGTTTATTGAAGCCAGAATTCATGTCCGAAACTGTAAGTGTTTCAGAAAATGCATTTCAGGAAACCAAAAAACAGTCTGATGATTTGAAAACATCTGAAAAGGTTGGAGAAGTTAATGCAACTGTAGATTCGAATTATGCAAGCAAGATGTCTGGTATGGCTTTGAATGATTTAGCAGAGCAGTTTGGTCAAACAAGTATGGCGTCTTCATCAAGTGGTTATAAGAGTATAGCTCAGGAAACAGTAATACAAGAGACATCAAGTTTCAAGTCCTCAAGTATGAAGACATCTAGTGAAAAAACAAGTCAAATATCCAGTTCTGATATAAGTGCTGAACTGAAAGAGGCAGCTGAAAGTACATAAATAACATCAGGAGTGCCATTTAGCAATAGTATTTATTACACTTATTATAATAGACCTGTTTACTCCTATAACAAACTTGAATCTTATTATTATATCAGCAATTGAACTGATTGACTTATTTGCAAATGCATTCTATCTTTTAATTTTATCATTAGAAACATAAATAATAAATAAGTTACAACATTATTAAACCGAGATCAATAAGCTAGCTAATGTAATAAAATACAATTATTGACTCCTCATTTGTGATAGTATAACAATATGAATATTAAGTTATTGTTGTTGTTATAAATTTTTGACATGGTTTATTAGAACTTTTAAGACCAGGTTTGTGAGTGGTAGAGCATAGTGTTTATACACTCAAAGAGCAGCTCAACTGGGGAAGTACCACCTTACCTTACAGGATACTGCAGCCAAATAACTTGAAGCTGTGTTCCTGCATGTGAGTAAGGCCACCAGAGCTCATTGGGGAGGGGGGAAGGGTCAGTAACGCGCGAGTAACGCCCCAGGTGTTGCAAGCGTCCATATGGCTACAGTAACTGTTTACCATCTGGCGGACCATACTCTTGTTTACTGTCTTTGTTGTATTCAAAATAAACCCAACTTTGTCCCTTGAGTTTTCATATATACATAACAATATGTATAATTTAAAACAGACTTTTGACACAATAGAAATTAAATAGATATAACAAGATACTACTATTCTTTACAGTAGTAATAATATAATAAGTATTCTATCAAGATAATATTCTTATTATTTATATAAAATCAACAACTGTGTGTTCCTACTATAAAATTAAGAATGTTGCTGATTCTGTTGTTAAGGCGGCCCTCTGTGGCCGGCGCAACTTCAACGCGAGCATAGTCTAAAAGCTTGTTGTTTCATCCAACGTAATGTTTGACTGCGAACAAAGAGAGATAGCATCAGAGCCGTCGGTTATCAGTCGGTAAATTCCGCTGATCACTCGCGGCCGCTTCGCTAGGTCGTCATTCATGATTTCGCATTCATAAAACTTGTTCCAGGAGTATACTTCTTGTGAAAAAATCTTACAAGTTTGTGAAAAAAAAGTTAGTTATTTAGAATCTCCAATACATTTGCAAGCCTGGTATCTAAATGTTTTCTTTACTTTTACAATTTATAGGTACATTAGATATGGCCAAAGTTCAGGCAAAAATGCTGTTTTTCGTAGGCTTTTACTGAATTTGTTTCACACTTTTTTTAAATTACGCCAAGATACAAGGCTAGATATAGTACACAAGATACTAATTTGTTCAATACATCTAAAGAAAAATTTTTAACAACGCCATAATAAGTACAGGGGTTTTGTATGAAAAGTATGACGAATTGAGTTTTCTTAACAACTAAACTTATTTAGTCTCACCATGTCTCTTCCTAACAAAGAACATTGTCTTGTCAAATTAGTCCAATGCTTGGTTTCAATATAAATTTAGTCGCTATCTATCATGCTTACGTCATAATACCTGCAAATGAAGACGGAAAAGACTAATCTGATAGCTTTAAATATGTTCTATCCTTTTTCAATAATGTTTATAAGAAAGAGATGTGATGTGACTAAAATTAGTTTAGTGTGATTCACAACAGAATCGCCACCATTTATCTTGCTTAAGCAACTTAAAAGTGTAAAGAATAAAAATATCATCAACACTGAATCAGTCAGTACATAGTCTTAATTTCTATTTAAGTCTCTTCATCACAACACTCCTGCACCTCATCACTATTCTTATCACACACTAGCAGTTCCGAGGTACATTTGTATGGGTTGATTGACTGTTAACATCTATCATTCTTCACTGACGGGTTCAGGTCGTGGAAGTATGCGTGAGCCATGGCATCATCAGCTGGCATCCTTAAAGCTGGGTTACATGTGAGCAGGCGAGCAAGCAGATCACGTCCTCGGGCTGGTAGTCTTATCACAACTTGGGGAATTCCTAAGCTAGGTTGGTAAACAGGCAGTGGTTTGTAATCTGGCAGTTGCGTTACTCCTGGCCATGTATCTTCATTTGGGGTACCTGAAATTCAATGTTTTTATTTTAGTGAAATTGAAATGTATGACAAAATCAAAATCATTTATTCAGTTTAGGCCCTAGTAAGGCACTTATGAATGTTACATTGGTACATACAGTTGAATTTACCACCGGTTCGGATACACTTAAACTGAGAAGACTCCGGCAAGAAACTCAGCAAGGTTTTTTTTGTGGAAGATCTATTAATATTACAGCTTTTTTTTCCAAATACTTATACAATATTTACATTATTATTTTATGCTTATTCGTACAATTGTCACTTAGCCAGGGAGATGCAAGTGCAGAGAGAAGAAACCATATATTCTTGTCTTCCACGTAATGAGCCACCTTATAGTAGGCTTTGTCAATTGACTTTAGGATATAAATAGTAAGAAAACATATTTTCCTCTGATATGGCTTATACTGAATTATAGTACTTTTACATAATATTGAACATTATCTTTATGATTCAATTGAATTTCAAAAATAATTTGTTGTCATTCACAATGATAAAAACAAACTTACCAAGTAATTTAAAAATCCTCTTCAATTGATCGTCAACATCTGAGCCAGGGAAGAGAGGACGACCAGAGTTTGCTAACTCAGCAAATATACATCCTGCTGACCACATGTCAATACTGGTGGTGTACAGCTTGGCACCAAATAAGACATCAGGCGGCCGGTACCACAGCGTCACCACCTCCGCTGAGTAACATTTCACAGGAATACCAAAAGCTCTAGCTAAACCAAAATCAGCTAACTTAAGCTCTCCATTTTTATTTATTAACAAATTCTGGGGCTTCAGATCTCGATGCAGAACGTTGTGGCTATGACAGAATGCTAGTCCTCGTAGCAGCTGGTACATAAAAGATTTCACGACGTCTAAATCTATTTCACCATTCAAACTATCAAAGTATTTCTTCAAATCCTGGTCACAATGTTCAAATACTAGTGTTAATTTCTTTTCACTATGTAGTACGTCGTAAAGCCTCACGATATTCTTATGTTTTAGCTCTTTGAGTAGGCATATCTCGCGTAAAGCCGAAGACGGTACTCCTTCATCGTCGTCGTCTAACCTAACACGTTTGAGGGCCACAATTTCATGTGTTTCTTTGTTTTTAGCCTTGAAAACTGTACCATAAGTACCCTCTCCAATTTTCTCCAGTTTTTCGTATTTCTGCATTATTTTTATTGAATAAATATACCAAATAATTAAAACGTTAGCGTAAAATCCAAAGTAAAATCGATGTTTTCAACTTTTTGATTGACAGACGTTCGTTATTTATTTATATATATTTGTCAATGTCAAATTGACAGTCAAGCACGTTTGTCTGACCAACTTATGATGAAAGAAAAAAAGGGCTATTTAAAAATAGTAAAAGACAGAAAACAAAACATATTATTTATTTATGTGTCATTAATATTCATACTCAATCATTCATTGATTTTTTTTAATACCTATAACTCCGTTAAAATAATTAGTAACTACATGTTGGAAACTGTCTGAAAACTCTAGAATACTCTACTCATTGGTGTACTAGCTTGCCCTAGATGCAGGGTTGGATTCAGACCCCCCAGAAAATTATTGTCTATGGAAAATAAAATTATACTACTTGTCGAAAATAATACTACGTTTCGCTTTTGTCCATTTTGTTATGAATTAAAATAAAAATGCATTTGGAAAGAAATTTTAGTTTTATTGTTATTGTACAAATCAACCCAATTTAGGCAAGTACCTAGATGTTTATTTCAGCCAATTCGTCAATCGGAACTTTGTCTTTGGCATTGACACGACATAGCATGTCGTCAGATGGAATAAATTCAATAAACATTAGGTACATTTACTTTCTTTCACAGCATCGTATACATCAATCTGATATATCATATCTAATATCGTATATATCACATAATATGTTAGTAGTTAAGTTAAATAATTGTAATTTTATTGCTATGAAAGAGTGGAGTCTCCTAATACAGGCATTGCATGCTTAAAAGGAGGCTCCAACCACTATTTTAATTATGTACTTAATCTATGTGTACTTAATTATTATTATTATTATCTCTTTATTTATTTGGTATCTTAAAATTACCTTTTTTTATAACATTAATGTATAAAATCAAAAAATATTATAAAAAACCTAATCGTATACATAAATATGATTTTTTTTTTTACAATATTTCTATAAAATCAACTAAAAATGTTATAAAAAAAAACCTAATTCTAGTGTGCCGCCGGCAGCAGGGTAGTGCCCAAGCTACCGGTGGTTAGGGCTGCAGAGAGAGGAATCTCCTGACGATGCGCGCCGTGTCCAGGAGTACTGCCTTCTGTATCTGACCCTTGACCCAGCCATCTAGCGAGAGCCTCTCAAGATGTTGGTCGAGACTCTTCGCTATGACACCATTCGCCGAAACAACTATCGGGACAATGATCGTCGAATCAACATCCCACATGGCGGTAACCTCGTGAGCCAAGTCAAGGTACTTGCTGAGCTTGTCCTTCTCGGCCTTCACGAGGTTCTCGTCATGGGGGATGGTGATGTCGACGAGCACTGCCCGGCGCTTCAATCGATCTGTCAGCACGATATCAGGCTTATTGGCTACAATAGTCCTGTCCGTGATGACAGATCGATCCCAATAGAGCGTGGCACGGCAATTTTCGAGAACTGGCGCAGATGCGTACTTATAGTACGGAATTTCGGACTCTACAAGGCCGTATTGAAGAGCAAGTCGCTGGTGGATGATTCTGGCTACTAGGTTATGTCTGTGCAAGTACTCGCCGTTAGCAAGATGAGAACAACCGGAGATAATATGCCTGAGTGACTCTTCGGGACGGCGGCATGCTCGACAGATGTCGACCGTACCGTCCTTCAGGATATATTTCCGGTAGTTATTCGTCTTGATAACTTCGTCCGCAATTGCACAGACAAACCCTTCGGTTTCCCCAAAGAGGTCACCAAAGCGTAGCCAGTTCACCGACGCGAGCAGATCTACATCAGGCCCTGTTAGGGCCCTGTAGAACCGCCCGTGTAGCTCCTTACTCTTCCATACGTCCTTGCGGTCCTCGATGCTTAGCACCTTTGGTCTGCGCCAGTTCTCGTTTGCCAAGGACAACGGGGTGAGGCCCCTGTCTACTGCCACCACATCGCGATGCATCCCACACTCGTTGTCAAGGAAATACTTCCTAAGACTGCACACCTCGCGGTTGTGGAGGTTCTTGGCGTTTAAAAAGCCACGGCCTCTACACTTACGCGGGATGTACAGTCTCATAACAGACGAGCGTGGGTGTAGCATGCGATGTGTTGTGAGCAAGAGACGGACCCTCCTATCCAGGGCGTCCAGCTCAGTTTGAGTCCACCTTAGTATGCCAAAGGAGTACGTGAGCAGGGGCATCACCCAGGCGTTGAAGGCGCGCACCTTGTTACCACCTGACAAAAGACTGTTCAGTACTTTTGTCAGGCGACAGAAGAAGCGCTCCTTCACAGCCCGCTTTATGTCCCCGTCCACAATACCCAACGACTGTGACATACCAAGGTACTTATAGGTTTCTGCTTCGGAGAGTGATCTGAGAGACATTGTCTCAGAAAGCTGTAAATTCGTTGAATTTACGACTTTCCCCCGCTGTACATGCATGACCGCACACTTATCTACACCAAACTCCATTTTGATGGCGCTACTAAAAAGTTCTGTAATTTTCAGTAGCTCCAACAAGTTTTGACGTTTTGGTGCAAATAGTTTAAGGTCATCCATGTACAACAGGTGAGAAATGACCTCACCCCCTCTCCGAAGCCGGCAACCTAGTTCTGAATCCTTCAGCAGAGTACTGAGCGGATTCAAAGCTAGGCAGAACCACAGAGGACTCAAACTGTCACCCTGGAAAATACCTCGCTGAATCCTTATAGATTCCTGCGGGCTAGAGGTGCCATCTCCACCACCTGGTTGACGAAGGACTGTGATCCACTGCCTCATACATGCGCTCAAGAAAGATCTTAGAGCTGTATCAACTTTATACAGTTCCAAGATCCTCTCCAGCCATGAGTGAGGCACCGAATCATAGGCCTTCTTGTAATCAATCCAGGCAGCCGAGATGGCTCCCCTGTTCCGCCGGACCTGTTGGCAAATTGTCGTGTCGTTATTATTATTATTATTATCGTATGAAAGTATCAGGAGTCAATAGAGTGATTTACTACAACTATTACAACTTTATTTCGTTATTAAAGTAGGTAATATTTTTAATTTATTTCAACCAATAACGGTCAATCGACCTAAAGGTAAAATTATGGTATTTTCGCGTAGTATAATGGCATTACGATATTAGATACACATCACAAAATTATGGTAAAAATAAAATAGTATAATTATACTACGAAATCCAACCCTGCCTAGATGGGCTCTATATCAAAATATTGGGGCACCCCAATCCTTTGCTACCTGACTGAGGCGAAACCAAATGGAGGGTATAAGTAATTTTTAGTTACACACGTTCGGGGCCCCTGTAGTCCGGGGGCCCCGTAGATACGACTGGACTACGCCCCTGGCTACTCTAGATATTATCTGAAACGGTCTTGATAAAAAACGTTGACTCAGAAATTTTAATAAAAATATTCATTTAAATTAAGTCAGCTATTCTAAACCATATAAATATTGATAAACTCTGATGAGAAACTTCATAGATTTATTGGGCCGAAGAGCGAAATTAACATAGGTACACAGAGTACGTTAAATTTTGCCCAAATACGGCATTTTTGTCTCCTGCGTTACAGTACAGTATCCCTAAAAAAGTAAGCGGCAACACTGTTGAATTACGAAAAAAATTGTTTTTCTTTCTTCACAAAAAGTCAAGTCAAATCCAAAAAGTTGAATTGTCATACATAATCATCATTTTATTTGGAAAATATAAATTTATTCAACCTGTTGAATTTTATATAAGGTGTGATCATTGAAGCATTTTTGTTTTCGTCAAACTTTTTTTGCAGTTTTTGCATATCTTGTGACATATTGATATGAACGATAGGTAAATATTATTACGTATTATCTTTGTGGTCGTATATACAAATCACGAGTGTTTCCAGATGAGCGAAGGGGAAAGCACCTTGGTGGATAAGTCGGAGAGCAGTTCCTTCGAGGACCTGGCTTCGGCGGCTGCTCACGAGATCGAAGAAGCGAAGCTCGCGGACGCAGCAGCCACAGCAGAGAAAGAAAAAGAAAAGTCGGGTGAAACCCCACCAGAAGAATGGCAAGACATACTAGGCTCTGGAGGGATATTTAAAAAGGTGATAGAAATAATTTGCTGATTGCTATGAATTAATTCTAATTCAGGTTAAACATGAAAACAATTTGACCAAATACTTTCTTCGTTGAGTCAAACTTAATTTGTGCAACATAACGTTAGTAGCTAATACCAATTTTCTGGTCCATTTCACTTATTACAAATGTCATAATTCTCTTTTATTACTATTTCTGCTATTCCATTATAATCTATAATATTTTCAGTTAATCAAACCGGGTGATGAATCGCAAGGCTTAAAACCACAAAGAGGAGATATTTGCACTATTAGTTATGAACTCAAACATAAAGATGATGGATATGTTGTGGAAAAGAGGGATCAAATTAAGATTTACTTGGGAGATAATGAAGTGAGTAAATTCTATTTATAAACACATCAAGGTAACTTATTAACATTTAGCAATCAAATGTATATTTTAAATTTACAGTCCTAATATTATATAGGATAACTAAAACTCCAAATTTCAAAATACCCAGCTGTTTTAATCCTTTATTCACAAAAAAGGTTATTGACTTAATAATGTATTGTGTATTTTTATCTTTTATCATGTCCATCTAAATATACCTACCTTTTAAGTATAAATCTTTATCTTTGATATTTTTTTCATACTTACTGACAGGTTCTCCAGATTGCGAATTAAAAATAACCCCTAAAAAAACTCCTATATATACTATACTATTTCCATCACTTTTCCCAGAATTAGCTAAAATTACTTGCAGCTTGCAGACTGTATTATAATCTGAAATGGGTATATTTTCAATTTTGTCCAAATTCTAAATTTCTTTGCCCAGGCTTTTGGTACCCCCAAAATATTGGCAACGGACTCGATTTTTCCCTAAAATTTCGAAAAACACTACCAATCTGGTGACCCTGCTTGCTGAGATTCTATCAGTGCTTTATATATACATATAAAGGGCATCCCAAGAATGGGTGTCAAGCCTTAAATGTCTTTTGTCACAGTTTGGTTAAAAAACATAACTTGAAAACTATAAAAAAATTGCCAGAACATACATGGAGCTGATTCAGGTGAAGTGTGTAGGTGGGTACCACATGACACCAATTCTTGGGACATCCTGTTTATACAAATCTGTCTTTTTGTAACAAGCATTTCTATACCATTCATCTGAATGAGATGAAACTTTGGTGAGTTGTTGTGTCTAGGCTAGATTTCTGATATAGAAAAGAGAGGCCACATGCAAAAACAGACAAGTGTACCATAAAGACATTTTAGAATGGGGCACCTTATTTTTTTATACAACAATAGATATACACAACTGACTTCCTATAATTTTTATTTTATTTTATTTTATTTTATTTATTCGGAAAACCAACAGCTGATTACATTAGTATAACTTCAGTGTACATGATGTGTGAGCCATTTAAAGGTCTTCACCAATAGAAACAGAAAAAATATAAAGAAAAAAAACAATGTTGTAAAGACAAGGTAAGACAGAAAGTTAAGTTTAACGCAGAATATAGGTCATTATTCTATTGTAGATCGTTGTGCTACTATACACTACTTAAGTAATCGTTAAAAGTAAACATTATTAAATAGATGTTAACATTTTATGTTTGTATGGTTTATACAATGCACGCTCAGTTGTCGGAGAAAAAACGCCCACTAAGCCGACGCCTCAGCGATGAGTTACTCAAGTTAAATATATCGACTTCGAAGGAGTTTGAAATAACGTTATATGCGCGGCTAGTCCTCCATAAGAATGAATTCTGTCTATAGTTGGCAGACACTGAAGGCACAAAGAAAAGAGGCTTGTGTCGAAGACGTTTGGGTTGTACATTAAATCGTAGCTTTGAGAGTAATTCAGGACAGTCTATGGAACCATTCACAATCTTAGAAAGAAATGTAATGTCAGCAATTTCTCGACGCGACGCAAGTGGTAGAAGGTGATGCTTTTTGCATAAACCCAGGTAGTCAATAGATTCTAAATTCGAGCGCAGACGGTAACTTAAGTATTTTAAGAATTTTTTCTGTATGTTCTCAATACGCGATATATAAATATTGTACCAAGGATTCCAAATTTGAGACGCAATAAAGTATTTTAAGTGTTTTAGCCTTGATAAAGTTTTTGGAGCTACGCATTACAAATCCCAGGGCTCTTGAGGCTTTCGCAATACTACTACTTATGTGGTCGTCGAATATCAGCTTGGAGTCATGAATGACACCTAGGTCACGCACATTCAGTTGTTTCAAAAGTTGTTGACCTCTTAGAGTGTAGCTACAGCTAATTGTGTTTTTTTTACGTGTGAATGATACGACGGAGCACTTCTCCGGATTCAGGTCTAATTTGTTGAGAGCACAATAGTCAGACAGGCGATTTATATCAGACTGGAGCTTGTCAGCGTCATATTGCGATGAAACAACTGAATATATTTTCATATCATCGGCAAAACATAAAAGGCGGGAAGATTTAAGACAGTGCTCGATGTCATTTACAAAGACTACAAAAAGCAAGGGGCCTAGCAAGGAACCCTGGGGGACTCCACTTGGAACCGGAATCCATGCAGAAATGTAGTTATTTATGACTACTGCCTGCGATCTGTTCTCTAGATAGGATGAAAACCACCTCAAGAGGTCTCCTCTTATTCCAATGCCGTGTAGCTTGGTAATCAGCAGACTATGGTCAATCCGGTCGAATGCCTTACTGTAGTCAGTATACACCACGTCAACCTGATGACCACAGTTCATTGAATCTGACACAAAATCATTTAGCAAGATAAGATTCGAGACTGTTGAACGTCCTTTTAAAAATCCATGTTGGGATTGACTAAATGAGTTTTTAAGAGCAGCGTAGACCTGATTATATATTATACGCTCGAAAAGTTTTGACACAATACAAAGCTTTGATATCGGCCTATAGTTTGAGACTTGGGTCTTAGTGCCTTTTTTATGTATCGGTGTGATAAATGCAGTTTTCCATATGGCTGGCACTTTACACTCGCGCAGAGACTTCTTGAAAAGTAGGGAGATCGGCGCTACGATCCCTTTGGCACAGCTTATCATAAACCGAGCTGGCAGGTGGTCGGGTCCAGCTGACTTTGATACGTCCAAACTAGTTATTAGCTTGTACAAATCCTGCACGTCAACATAAACTGATGAGATATCGGAGACACCGTTACTATTTTCGGAAGAAAATAGAATTTCGTGGTTAATGGAACTAGTGTGATTGAGAAATGTGGATTGGAAATATTCTGAAAACAAGCGACAGATACTCTCACCCGAATCAGCAACCGTATCGCCGTATGTAACGTAACTCGGAAATGCGTTACCTTTTGATCGTGATTTCATATACGACCAGAAATGTTTAGGGTTCTTTTGTATAGAGTTTTCGACAGAGTCGATGTAGGAGCTGAAACATTTTTTTTCCATAAGCCTAATTCTTTCGCGTAACAAGGTGTAGGAGTGGAGATCTGAGCGGTTACCATATGTTTTAAATTTGCACCTAAATTTATGCTTCTCCTTAATTGCCTTCTTCAACGCTGACGAATACCAAGCAGGAAAGGAGTCGATAGTAGATAACTTGGAAGGAATGAATTTATTTCTAAGCATCTTGATTGTATCATAGAAGAAACCTGCAGCATCATCAATAGATCTATGAGAGAACTCAGCTTCCCAGTCGATGGTCGTTAGGTTTTTTATAATTGACTCGTAATCACCTTTGTTATAAAAGTACTTCACACGGGGTGCGGATTTAAGACAGTCAAGTTGATCAAATTTAGTCACAATATCAAGGGCACTGTGGTGAGCATCCAGAGGGACTAGTGGGCTGCAACTTTCTGTCACAACAACATCAATACTTGACAAAACCAAATCCAGTAGCCTGTCAAACTTATTGACAACTCCGTTAAATTGTGAAAAATCCAAAACGCAAAGCCCGTCAAGGAAAAAGATCTCATCCTGACTTCTCGCATTGGATGGCCGCAAAAAGGAGGAGCTTGTTGCAGTCCAATTAATGTTACTCATGTTAAAGTCGCCTACAACGAGAAATTTGTGTGATGGATTATTCACAACAATATTGGTGAGTGAGTTCATAAAGTTCGCTAACTGGTCAGAAAACGAATGACCTTTATTTTGACTACATAAATACAGAACACATATGTGGAGTTTCGTAATCCCGGTCTTTTGCTTGACATTAATTGTTACCCATAAATCTTCTGCAGTAGAATTAAAAGTAGGTTGAGAATATACAGGTAAGTTTTTGCGTGTCGCTATTAGTACCCCACCGCCACGAGACTGACATGTTAGCTGATAATCGCGGTCCCTACGCCACACTATATACCTATTATCAAAAAGTTCCGCGTCCAAGACACTATCTGTTAGCCATGTTTCCGTCAGTATTACAATGTCGTATGAACTCATATAGAGATTCCGCAGAAACATATCAGTTTTAGAACGAAGCCCGCGAACATTCTGGTAGTAAATGGACAGACTGTTATTACTTATGCCGTTTGCAGCCATTGGTAATTGATAAAAAGAACTAGTAACCAAAATACTATCATAATAAGCAATAAAACTAGTACGTAATGAATAGTTAGTGTTTGTTTTGTTTCGTAACAAATGCTGTTTACATTTAAAACCGTGTCAGCAGTGTACAATGCAACAGAGTTCAAAAGTGAACAAATTAAAGTTGTGGGGTAGTGAACCAAACAATTTTTATTCCTTGTAGTTACTATTACAGTGTTACGTGAACACGAGTTAACAAGAAGGAGACAGAAATAGTATATATAACGTTTAAGTGCAAGTGAGAAAAATAGCGAATTAGCAGCGCATAACTCGTTGAGGACAGCAGGCAGGTAAGCGGCCAGTAGGTATCGACAGCGAGAACAAAAGCGAGGCGTTGGCGTGTGTGTTAGGACAGAGGTGACAAACATAAGTAGTGATTTTAAAATAATGGGAGCGATATAAATATTAATTTGCATTTGATAACAGTTGCAAGTGTTTGATATACATTGAAAGAGTTTTCGTAAGTAACGATCATAAAGGTTAATTTTGATATTGTTTAGCTTGATAGTAATCTAGCAATATGAAGTGTAGATTTTAATGTAAATACATAAGAAATAACATACAATATTAATATTAATAAATGATATAGTACATCATAAAAAAGTCCAAGTATAATGGCGTAGCAATGGACAAAGCAGGAAAAAGTTACCAAAAGAAAACAAGCTAAGCTAATTTGTTTAAATCAATTTCTGAGCCAATCACAGCCACTCGAGAAGTGTCGTTTTTACGCACGTGTATCTTGCCATACTTCACCCATATATACTTATAGTCCTTCGCCTTAAGGACAGATTTAGTTTTAGTTAACAGACTTTTAGATTGCGGGGTTAAGTGGTCGTTGACGTAGATACGTTGCTTGTTGTCTTGGAACCCAATGTCTTGTGCCGAGAGGGTCTTGTTAGCACGAGCTGCAGCAACAAAATCCTCTTTAACATACCTGTTGGTAAAGCTGGCTATGATAGATTTCTCATTGGATCCGTATACTGGAACTCTGGTAATGAAATTGATTTCAGACTTTGGAATAGTCGAATCAAGCCGCTTGCCAATAGAGTCGATGACTGAGAAAAGATTTTCATTGTTCTTGAGAGGAACTCCTTTGATCTCAACATTGTTCAGCCTACTTCGTTGCTCGATGGTAGCGAGTTCTTTTTTGATTGAATCAAGCGAGTTTTGCATCAAGTTTATGGAATCCTGCATGAGATCGACCTCATTCATCCTCTTTTCAACTACAGTGAGCCGTTCACTGTGTTCACTTATAGTAGCACCATTGAATTCAATAGACGCTTTCAAGTCAGCCAATTCCTCTTTGATCGTTTTAATATCCTGGAATAGAGTAGGGAGGTTGACGAGTGTTTTTTCGGATCTCTGCCATAATCGAGTCAAGTGAGGCTGTTCCAGGTTGGGCTGCAGCAGCTGACGGCGAAGCGATCCTGCACGAAGAGCACTTCCATGCCGCTCGACGGTCAGGGCCCAGTCGTCTGTAGCCTGATTCCGTAATGTTGGCACACGCAAAATCAAAGTGCCGTTTGCAAGTACCACACTGAACTCCATCGTTAAAATTGACGTCACAGGCAGCGCACTTCATTGTAAAGTTATAAACGAGTAATAGGTTGACGATCTATGAACTTATACGTTGGGTACTTAACGCGTCTTACTTCGACGGGCTTACAACATGTACTGATAATGATAATGTATAATGGTTCATGAGATACAGTCCACCAACAGACAAACGGATGGATGGACAGACAGTAGAGGCTTAGTAATAGGGTTCTGTTGGCACCTTTTGGATACGGAACCATAATAAGGGCTGTTGCAAACCCAAGCCGTCACCAGGCACTAGCTAGTATTTTAATTTGTTACTATACAAAAGCCTTCAAAACTGATGCCATCTTTATCAAACATAATTGACAGTGATAGGTATACTTTCAACAAGAGATGAACTTTGATTTGGCTTTCAGAAAGTGGCAGTGACTTGCAATTTATTTATCACAATAATATCAGGAACAAATAATAACAATAAAACCTTATCTTATAAAGTCTTTATGTTATATTATTGATAACACATTTATATCTGCATATTGATTTTTAATATTCCTAGTACTTTCTAGTCCATATTTAAATGTATATTAAACTTAAACTTCATATTTCTTTTGTATGTAACCTTTAGGAAATTATTTCGTATTTGTTTAACGTTTTTTTTATACTGTATTCATATAACAATATCTATTTGAATATTGATACAGTATAAAAACCATGAGGTAATAAATGTATGAATAAAAAAAAGAAACTAATTTCATATGGATACATTTCAGATATTACAAGGTTTGGACTTAGTATTAACTCTAATGCACAAAGGAGAGAAATGTCTTCTGCGATTAGGGCCACGTTTTGCATACAATGAAACTGGTCTAAAGCCTGGGGAAAGTCTGGGCTTAATTGGAGTAATTGACAGCCCCACATATGAAGGACCAGTTATAGGACCAGAAACTTGGCTGGAGGCCAGTCTTGAACTACACGACTGGGAAGAGGAACCTGAACATGAAACTTTGCCTGTTGCTGATAGAATGGAAATTGGGTAAGATATTTTGTGATAAAAATACTAGAATTGAATATTGTTGAATAAAATTTATTTAAAATCAAATAAATGTAGACTACTTCAACATTCAAAATTAAATATTTTTATGAATACATCCCAGCTTTAAAATTATACATACGTGGGATGAACCATAGGATATATTACCCAGAGATAGTGTAGATGGTATGTCTATTATTCCTTGGATTCTTCTCAGTTGAAGGCCGAGTTCCGAACCGGTGGTAACTTCAGTAAATGTGACCTTCATAAGTGCTTAAATTGAATAAATGGCTTTGACTTTGACTTTGGTAATAAATACAGGTGTCTCAATACCCAGCCTCAAGTGTGTACCGGGCGAAACACTAGTCCATACCAGCTCTGGTAAGCAAAAGAAAAAAATCCATGTCACATAGTTATGTGGTAAAAGCCATATTTTGAAAGTGTTGAAAATCAACAGCCTTGACCATATCTTTGATCGCAGTCACCAATGAAATAAAGAACATTGTTAATTTAGTCAAAAACCAATGATATTGGATTGAGTCATGGCTAAGCTCGCTATACCAGCGAACTTTGACACGTCATAGTTTAAAAAAGAAAGTACTACACTAACCCCAGGGCATGTAGTATCAAAAGATGGCCCACATATTCACTGTGGTACAGTAGTACCCAATTAATATGGCTTACCGATGTACCTGCCCAGAAGAAGTCGGCAGCTGGATTTTAAGCATTATTTCGTTAATCTTCGAGGCCATACTTTCTTTTCTTTGCGAACGAAGATTCACGACGCGCCATATCAGTTGGGTAATACTGTACAATACTTGACTCATGACATGTTTATTTTTCTTTTGCTTACCAGAGCTGCTATAGACTAGCCTTTCACTCGATACCCACTTGACGTGATATAAGGTATAATTAAATAACAAAAACTAAATTATGTACGCACGGCTACATAACAGATCAAGCTATACATTTCCAATATAAGCTGACCTCTCATTGTATTGAAATCCTATACAATGTGAGATCAGCTTATACTGGAAATGTATAGCTTGATGTGTAGCCGTGTGTACTCGGAGATGCTCTTAAATCGCAAAATGTTTTTTATTTATTATAGTAATAATATTTTATATTGCCATAATCCTTATATATAAACTGTGCCAAACAAGTACCCCCTGTCTGTTTTATTATCTATAAACTGATAAATAGTAAGTGTTATAAGGTGAAGGCCATTTGCTTTGTCAATAGATTTGGTAAATTTGAAAGGACCCTGACACAAAATAGCTTCCGTTGACAAATGTGTTCTGTTATGATAATTATAGTTTCGAGTGTGAATATTAATCGATTAAATATTATAGATATTCCCTATCTACTGTATATTTGAAACATTAGTTTGCTTCAAATCTGACTGAAATGAAAATTGATTCTTCATTAGGAAATTAATGTTTAATTAACGCCAACAACGAATATTGCCAAATTTCAAAAAAAGGATGGTGGACTGATTATCTACATCTGCATTTATAATTTCGTCTAGGCTTCCTTCAAATAGCTGTGATTTACAGTCCATCAAATTATAGAAATACATTTCGACGTTCGGTTCATCTATCTAATATATAAAAAACGGCTTGACCGATTCTTATGAAATTTTGTGTGTTTATTCAGTAGGTCTGAGAATAGGACGTAAACAATTTTTCAGTAGGGTAGGGTAGGGTAGCACCACGCGACCGAAGTCGCGCCGGGAAGCTAGTATTATTATATAAATAACCATAGATTTAACGGATACACCTTATCTTGACTCTGTACGAGTTCATGTAGATCATTTGAATATTACTACTTGGGCATGAGGTTTCAGTTAGGTTATTTCTGCTTTGACATTCTTAGAGTGGTCACTGTAGTCCAAAGATGAGCTCTAGCTTTAAGCCCTCTGAGGTTTATCTATGATTTAGTATTAAGCTACTCCATTTTTACATAGCACGAGGCGACGAGCCCGCGGCAATTGGTGGTACGGTCGCGGGGAAGCGATCCTAGCTGTCCAGCTCTACCGGCGAGCTCTAGATATTCTAGATGAGAGCGAGGGTGGTATATCCGAACCCACGCCCACGGGGGACTTGCCTCCCGCTTCGGACACACTGCGGGCGTTGCTAGAGGAACGGCTTAGGGTACATAACAATATGGCCGCTGCGCAGTTGAAGGCTGGAGCTTATGACGCCGCTTTACAGGTATGGTTTTGAGAAAAATTATAAGTTATAAAAAAAACAGGTTAAAAAGTTAATCCTAAGTTATTCAGGAAATCTATGTGTCAGGTTTAACCTCAGCTATTACTGATTGAGTTACAAACATTGACACGTTTTTATATCAATAGGATAGTATAGTATATGAAGTATATGTCGTCACTTTTGGCGCCTCTATAAATGAGTGCGTGGGCCCAGTGTAAATGTGAAATAAAGGGGACTATAAATTAATGTGCTGATTTTATAGGTGTTGAAAGGGATTTGAATGTATTAATTCAGCAGAAAATTTTAGTATAGATTTTGCAAATGTACGTTCATGTACATTTTTTTAATAGAAAGAAAGCAAAAAATGGCCATTGAAATATTTGTAATGATGTAGTTCATATCATAAATCAGTAAATTAAGTTCTGCTGCATTTGCTGTTAGGAAAATCAAACAATTGACGAATGTCGAGACGGCCAAATTAGTTTATTTTGCATACTTCCATAGCTTTTTATCTTACGGCGTATTACTTTGGGGATCTGCAGCAGATATTGAGACTATTTTTATATTACAAAAAAGAGCAATTCGTGCAATTTATAGTATGGGTGCTCGTGAATCATTAAAGGAATTATTTAAGGAAATAAACGTTATGACCGTACCATCACTTTATATCTATGAAAATATAATGTACATACGTAAAAACAAAGAAATGTATAAAACAAAAATGGAGACTCATAATATCAATACAAGACAAAAAGAGAAATTAGTTGTTCCGTATTTTAGACTAGCTAAAGTTCGTAAGTCATTTCTTGGCAATAGTGTGCGCTGTTATAACAAAATACCACTTGCGGTGACCAAGATGACTGATTTTAAATTTAAATCACATATAAAAAAAGTTCTGAAAGAAAGAGCTTATTATAAAGTAGCCGATTATATTGAAGATAAAGATGTCTGGAAGTAGGTAGCTGCACTCTGCACAAGTGCACCTTGCTCATACTTATACAAAAGCCAGTAGGTCAATAATTGTGTTTTGTATTTTTAAGGTTATTATTTTTTATTTATTTTCTTGTTCTTTTTTCGTCTGTATCTATGCTTAGGTATATCTTTTTTATTTTTAACTAGCAGCGAAACCCGGCGTTGCTCGGGTTAAAATACATCGCATGTTTAATGGTATAAAAAATATATAAGGATATTTTTTTAACATATTATAGATTTCTATTTTCGATATTGAGAGACTTTCCAGAACATTCAAATAGTTTGTTCTTTTTTTTACTCAATTGCAATCACAATTGAACTGACGAAAAGTCCATGAATTTCGATTTATATACCGAAATTTCCAGTAACGGATCACTCTAAAATATTTAGATGTACATCACTTCGATTTGGTTTTTATAGATCAATAATAACACTCGTACACATTTTGGAACTTTCCAGACCAAACCAAAAATTCTTGATTAATAAATTGCACTCATTTATGAACTTCCCAGATAATTCGGATAATTCCCAGATAAATTTCTAGAACGTTCTCGAACATTCTAACTCGATAATAACAGTTTTGGGACATTTTGGAACATTCTAGATGAAGCCAGAAATTTGTAGAACTTTCTATATCGATTATAATAGTTTGCAATAATTCTAGAATTTTCTAGATCATTCCAGATATTTGTTGAACTTTCTAGAACACTCCAGATGAATTATAACCGTTTTACTCATTTTGGAACTTTCTAGATCATTCAAGAAATTTCTCGAATATTCTAAATCGATCATAATCAATTGCACTAATTTTGTAACTTTCCAGATCATTCGGAAAATTTGTAGAACGTTCTTGAACATTCTAACTCGATAATAACAGTTTTGGACATTTTGGAACTTTCTAGATGAAGCCAGATCAATTATAACCGTTTTACTCATTTTGGAACTTTCTAGATCATTCCAGAAATTTCTCGAACATTCTAAATCGATCATAATCAATTGCACTCATTTTGGAACTTTCCAGGTCATTCGGAAAATTTCTAGAACATTCTCGATCATTCTAAAATGATCATAATAAATTGGAATTCATTTTGGAACTTTCCAGATCGTTCTGGAAATTTCTAGAACGTTCTCGAACATTCTAATTCGATAATAACAGTTTTGGGACATTTTGGAACATTCTAGATGAAGCCAGAAATTTGTAGAACTTTCTCAAACATTCTATATCGATTATAATAGTTTGCAATCATTCTAGAATTTTCTAGATCATTCCAGATATTTGTTGAACTTTCTAGAACACTCCAGATAAATTATAACCGTTTTACTCATTTTGGAACTTTCTAGATCATTCAAGAAATTTCTCGAATATTCTAAATCGATCATAATCAATTGCACTAATTTTGTAACTTTCCAGATCATTCGGAAAATTTGTGGAACGTTCTTGAACATTCTAACTCGATAATAACAGTTTTGGACATTTTGGAACTTTCTAGATGAAGCCAGATCAATTATAACCGTTTTACTCATTTTGGAACTTTCTAGATCATTCCAGAAATTTCTCGAACATTCTAAATCGATCATAATCAATTGCACTCATTTTGGAACTTTCCAGGTCATTCGGAAAATTTCTAGAACATTCTCGATCATTCTAAAATGATCATAATAAATTGCACTCATTTTGGAACTTTCCAGATCATTCTGGAAATTTCTAGTACGTTCTCGAACATTCTAACTCGATAATAACAGTTTTGGATATTTTGGAACTTTCTAGATGAAGCCAGAAATTTGTAGAACTTTCTCAAAACATGCTATATCGATTATAATAGTTTGCATTCACTCTAGAATTTTCTAGATTATTCCAGATATTTGTTGAACTTTCTAGAACACTCCAGATCGATTATAACCGTTTTACACATATTGGAACTTTCCGTTCCAGAAATTTTTAGATCTTTTCAGAAGTCCTCATGCGTTAGAAAAGGACAGCAATATATGATTTAACATTTTCGCCACCCACAACCACCCCCTTCCACCCACCGCGACCAAACTCCCTTACTACCACCTGGAGACTAAGGGGTATTTACCACCCCAATGGGAAGTTGATTGGTGTTGGTGGTGATAGAGAAAACTGCGTATTTACGTACCCACAAAAGCATTTTATATATATTATTAGATTATTTGAAAAAAAAAAGCCAAACATAGTCAGATTGTCCAAAAAATATATAAAAAATGTAACCTTGCTGAGTTTCTTGCCGGATTCTTCTCAGTTGAAGGCCGAGTTCCGAACCGGTGGTAACTTCAGTAAATTTGACCTTCATAAGTGCCCTTCTGGGGCCTAAATTGAATAAATGGCTTTGACTTTGACTTTGACTTTGACATAAAGATACATTAAATCTTAATTCACTTACATACAAACTTGTAAGCCATCTCTACCTCTGCCTCCTAAACTAGGAGGGAGAATGATTTTTTAATTTCACTTCTCAGGCATGAGGTCTCATTATGTTTTTCTTTTTGAATACCTGTTGTGTGTATGTTAGATTTTAATTTAGAAAACCCTCGGCCAAGCCTCCTCACTTTTAATAATCAAGACGCTATTATAAAACAACACACTTTAATTCCAGGCCGTAACGCGCGTCCTAACTTGTCAGCCCCAAAACGCGAAAGCCTTATACCGCAAATCCCGTATTCTGTCCGCGATGGGTCGTAATTCGGAAGCCCTGGAGGCGGCCCGCGCGGCGGCGGCGGCCGCGCCCTCGGACGGCGGCGCCCGCAAGGAGCTGCAGCGGTGCGAGCTCAGAGCCACCAGGGACCGCTCCCAAGAGAGGCGGCTCGCTAAACGCATGCTCGGGACTACCACCCCGGCTGGTAAAGGCGCCACTCCTGATAAGAAACCATCCAGAGCCAAGGTGACGAAATACTAATAGTTACAGTATTACCCAACTGATATGGCTTACCTGCGCAGAAGATACATTTTCAAAGCGCGGGAAACGCTATTGGTCGGCAACTGCCGCCATGTTAGCGCGCGCCGTGCGGAGGGGCGTGAATTGCGAGTGAGACGGAACTAACAGCTGCAGTATTATGAACCTTATAGTAGTGATCTAAGGTTGATTGTAAGTTTTAAGCATTCTTTCGTTAATCTTCGGGATTATACTTTCTTTTCTGTGCGAACGAAGATTCACGACGCGCCATATCAGTTGGGTACTACTGTTCCTAGTAATTAGTTTTAAAATTTGGTACTTATATTCTTGCCTGTTCTTCTCAGTTGAAGGCCGACACGTTTTGACGCAATAATTTATAAATATTTCATAGTATGATATTTTCGAATCTATGATCTGATTCTCGCGTTTCTGAGACCACGTCTTGGCAAACGTAGTGTGGGGCGCCCAAAAGCCCGATGGACTGACGACCTCAAAAAAGTGGCCGGACTGGTCTGGATCAAGGTGGCAAAAATCCGGCGTTCAGCAGTGGATTTAAAAAAAGGCTGATGATGATGATGACCATGTGAATTTCGTAAAGCGTGCACTTAATATTCGATGTATTAATAATTATAATTTTTCTTACATGTTTAACTTTTCATAACACTTCACAACCCGTCCTTTTTAAAGTTTAAATGAGCGTTTTGAGCTCACTAAACATAATTTGTTTAAACCTGTTTATTATGCCCAAGAATTATTGTACACTGGATTATAATATTATCTGTACGTTTTCATGAATAAATAAAGAACTTTAAAAAGAAAGAAAAGATTCCATGTGTATGTTCGATGTTTCTTTCAGATGCTGGTGTGGGGCTCGCTGCTGCTGAGCCTGCTGGTGGGCGTGGCCAGCGTGCTCGTCTACCGCTACAAGACGCAGGCGCATTGACCATACAGTGCTTACACTACACAACTACTATGTCAGTACCTACTTTACCTTCTAATTTACCTTACCTTTTAAATATATTCTCTTGAACCAAGTTAGTCCAAAAACTACATCATAAGGGTCCGTTCACACAGACCAGCTCGAAAGAAGAGCATATTTTTTTTTAATGATTCTAAACTAATTTTTTAAACGCGTATCAAAATGTGCTCTCTGAGCCGGTCTGTGTGAACGGAAAGTAAAGATGTATATTTCCATAAAGTATTTATATTCTTTTTTTCAGGTAATCGAGGATTCCAACGGTGTGATTGAATTGGGGAAGGTGCACATTATACTTAATTAAGGCCACATCATATCTTCTCTGGAACGAAAATCAAATCAATGCTTCGATAAAGCAGCTATCAATCGTCAACTATATCAGACAAAAAAAAAGAATGTAAATATTTACTTTATTATTATTTAAATAGATTACTGTGCGGTCTGAATATTTTTTTACATTTGTACAAGTTTTTGCTCTTTATATAAAACAATAAGATGCCGTCGAATATGTGGTTTGTCCCAGTGATAGGACAGTATTTTTATTTCATAAATACAAGCAATTATATAATCTTTCACTCAAACTTATTCCAATGTTTTGGGTAAAAGACACATTATTTTGTAGACTATCGGCTTTACTCATAAACGCTTTGTAACTAATCCTACTGATTAAATGGTCAAATAAATAATGTCACCTTGCCGTCATTGTCAAACAATTTAACGTTATTTAAGTGATCACTTAAACAGTTTATTAGTTAAATAATGTTTTATGATTAAGGGGTTATATTTGTACCTTTTTAATTGTAAAGAAATAGGTTTAGTTAATATTGTAGATCAGTCATTGGCTTATGTCAGAGGAAACAAATTATATAGTCCAGTAGAATTAGCTCAAAATTAAGCAACATTTTACATTAATTGTGGTACTAATGATTTTTGGCGTATCGATAGAGTTCTGTATGGATATGACTACCTTAAATTCGCAACCGATTTGGAAGTACGGAACATGGTGAAAATTGAGAAAAACTTTGATATTGAATAATTCCTAAACAAAAATTGTGGTACTAGTTGCGAGAATACCATGTCTTTAGAGAACCATTTCCTACCGTCTCAAGAAATTTGGACCGGTTGCGACATACGGAACACACCTAAACATAAAAGAGTGATTTTTCGCCTTTATCTCCTAGGCAAAATTTGTGGTACTAGTTGCGAACACATTGGTAAATTGTATTAGCCTATTACACTTAGTTTTAAGTTTGCAGCCGGTTGCGATATACGGAACCCTAAGAAAATACTTTTTGATAAATTCTACTTCCAGCAAAATTAGCGTATTCTGTTTTATTACTTATATCATATTGGTAGGTCGACTTCTACCTACTTTGTGATCGCAACCGAAGAGAACATTACGGAACATAGTTTTTTTTACGAGTAAAATGTGCGCGTATTCGCGTGTTACGAATGAAGGAACGGAATGCAGGCGGTGCGGGAGGCAGGACTAGCGTTGAGGAATTACAAAAATTAAAAGTCAAAGTCAAAGCCATTTATTCAATTTTTATTTAAAAAAACCGCGTGTATCGAAATCGGTAGTTTTTTTTTCACTGTTAAGTATTAACACAGCATATGCCTTATGGTAAAACTGTGGTATAAACGTTCTTTATTTTGATAGGTAATAATGTAAAACGTATCGAATATATACAATATCGTCGTATCCTACAAATAGGGGCGTAACTGCAAAACAGCTAGTTTTCAGGATTGATAAAAAAAAAACATTAGTTTCCAAATTTTGTGTGTTAGTTGGTATCCTGGTTATGCTAAGACTATTTTTATGAAAATAATGACATATTTTAGGTGTATTTTGTTCCTTAAATTCTCCATTCTAGTACGACAACTAACGGTTCACGGTACGGCTCGATTGATAAATTTTGCCTAATAATGTTGAAAGTGATCGTGTTTTTTCGTCAGCCGGATATATTTTCAACAAAATACGAAGTTTACTATCGAACAAAATCTTTGACGCTTTGTTGTTTTTTAAGAAAAACGTGCTTTTAAATTTTTATCTACCTATACTAATATCTATGCTAAAATAATAAAGGGGAATTTTTTTTGTTTGTTCAAACGGGCTGGAACTACCAGTCGGATTCGAAATATTCTTTCATCACTAATATGATATCCCCGAGTATAATAGGCTACTACCCGGGAACTTGGATGAAACCGCGGGGGACAGCTAGTTATTTCAGATTGTGGTATGAGCTCTCCGCCGTGGTTTTCCCAATGGAGTACAGCATGGGGTTCTTCAAAAAGGGCGTGAAGAGATTTCTTCAGGGTCGGCAACGCGCGAGTGATACCCCTGGTATTGCACGCGTCCATGGGCTACGGTAACTGCTTACAATCAGGCGGGCCGTCTGCTTGTTTGCCACCTTAGTGGTATAAAAAAATATATATTTGAAGCTGAAGATATTTTTGTTTGTTTGTAGAAGGATAACCAGGAAAACGGACGGGCCAGTTGGCACAGTTGGTTAAGGTTCACCTTACGCGCCACAGGTCGTGGGTTCGACTCCCACACAGGACATGCATTTGTGTGCATGAACATGTCTGTATGTCCTGAGTCTGGATGTAATTATGTATATTAAGTATGTATTTACAAACAAAAAGTAGTATATGTAATTATATCAGTTATCTGGTTTCCATAGTACAAGCTCTGCTTAGTTTGGGATCAGATGACCGTGTGTGAGGAATGTCCCAGGATATTTATTTATTTATTTATTTAAAACAAAGGTTCGACTTATAAGATGCCTTGTCATTCCAATCTTTCTCTATGGAGTTAAAACTTGGTCCTTTAGATTGCAAGGTCGTCGGAAAATCGACGCAATGGAGATATGGTGCTGGAGACGCCTCCTGAAAATTCTGTGGATGCCTTTTGCACCAATAACTTGATCCTCAAGGAGCTTCGAATAATGGATAGACTTTCATCAACTATGCTAGTTCGAATTCTCAAGATTTTTTGAATTTTTTTTTACATTATGGTGGCTCAGTGAAATTTTTCTTGGGGCATATCCGGCCGTAGGTCCAAAAGCAAAGTTAAGATACAGCACGAAAAGTTTTTGAAAATAAAGATTTAAGATTATCGCGTTCTGTGTTTCAGTGCGATAAAACGATTAGTTTTAGCGACTTACCGATCAATCAGTGGTCCCAGATGTATTCAGACAGTTATATTTTTTGAAATTTCTTTAGGAGTTTCCCTCCAAGTGTATCCCATTATTTGGGGTCGGCTCTCCTCGTTCTCATGCGCCAGGATGGTATGTCCTGGGTTGTCCGTACTGTGAGTTGGGCTAGTTCCAAGTCGCGGGTTACTGTAGACCACCATGTGACTTTGGGTCTTCCTCTTTTCTTTTTTGAGTTCGGTAGGGCCAGAGCCTGCCGAACCACGTGGTCTTCAGGACGTCTCATTACGTGGCCATACCAACGAAGCCTACTTTCTGTAAGTTTTTCTGAGATGGTCGCGACTAACGATGATGGTAACTACAGTAGTACCCAACTAATATGGCTTACCGATGTACCTGCGCAGAAGATACCTTTTCAAAGTGCGGGAAACGCTATTGGTTGGCAGCTGCCGCCATGTTAGCGCGCGCCGTGCGGAGGGGCGTTATTTGCGAGTGATACGGAACTAACAGCTGCAGTGTATTTATGAACCTTACATTAGTGATCTAAGGCTGATTGTAAGGTTAAAGCATTCTTTCGTTAATCTTCGGGGTCATACTTTCTTTTCTGTGCGAACGAAGATTCACGACGCGCCATATAAGTTGGGTAATACTGTACCTCTAATGTGTTCATTTCGCACTTTATCAAGTCTGGTTACACCTGCTGCCCATCTCAGCATCTTCATCTCAGCCACGTGAAGTTTTTGTTCATGCGCCTTTTTTATGGCCCAGCATTCGGCACCGTACATCATTGCAGGTCTTACAGCTGTTTTGTAAATTTTTCCCTTCACTTTGATCGGCATTCTTGTGTCGCAGAGGACACCCAAGAGAGCTCTCCATCTTTGCCAGGCAACGTTGACTCTGTGGGTGACGTCGGTTTCAATGTTACCATTAGCCGTCAGCATCGCTCCGAGATATTTGAACTGGGATACCTTTGGAATTGAATCTCCCTCGATATAGATCGTGAGTGAGATGGTGGTATCGCCGCTAAAATTGCATTCCAGATGTTCGGTCTTGCTTCTACTGATCCACGAGATTACGGAGTCCATTGCTTTCCAGGGCGCACCTCCACTGCTCGAGAGTAATTTGCAGTTGTTGTGCACTTTTGTCAATGAGCACGATATCGTCTGCATATAACATACACCATGGTAGGGGAGACTGGATATCTTTGGTGAGATAGTCCATTACCAGATTAAAGAGTAGTGGGCTCAACGCGGAACCTTGATGAACCCCGACTTTGACTTCAAAGGTTTTGCTCACTCCGGCCAAACTTCTCACTTTTGTGCTATTCCTGTGGTACATGTCCTGGACTAGGGCTACGTAGTAATCCGGTAGACCCTGTGATCTCATCGCTTGCCATACCAGGTTTCGTGGCACCCGGTCAAACGCCTTCTCAAGGTCTATGAAGATAAGGTGTAAGTCTTTACTGGTGGCCCTATGGTTTTCCATTATTATTCGGACTGTTTGGATAGCATTGATTGTGGATTTTGATGGCATAAAACCGTTCTGGTTTTCAGAAATGACAACGTGGTTCAAGAAGAGATCATTTAGTATTCTTTCCCATATTTTTAGGGTGTGAGAAGTAAGTTTTATGCCCCTATAATTCCCGCAAGCGCTGACGTCACCTTTGTTCTTATAAAAGGGCACTGTGTAACTTTGTCGCCATGATTCTGGGATCATATTGGAGTTGAGGACAGCATTGAAGAGTCTTGTGAGCCACTCAAGTCCTATAGGTCCTATCTGTTTCCAGATATCAGAGGGTATTTCGTCTGGCCCAAGAGCTTTATGGTTTTTCATCCTCGAGACTGCGGTTTTCACCTCCGCAACATTAATTTCCAGCACTGGTCCAGCCGTAGGATTTATTATAGGTTGTTGCTGGCTTGGGAATTCCTCGTTAAGAAGCTCTGCATAGTATTGGCACCATCTTTGGTTAATGTCTTCATTAGATGTAAGCAGCTGACCGTTTTCGTCACGGATGTATTTATTAATTTTAATATCTAACGTTGACTTATGTCGCTGCTTTGCGATTTTGAAGATTTCAGTGTCGTTCTTTGCATCTTCCAATCTGATATAAAAACATTCTTTAGATTGTGCTCTACTTTGGGCTACTTCGCGCTTCGCTTGTTGTTTCGCCTTCTTGTATTCAATGCGATCATCTTCCAGTTGTGTTATCTGCCATAATTTAAAAAGATCCCTTTTGGCACTTACAACTTTTTTAACTTCGTCATTCCACCATCTTGGGTCCTTGTTATTGCTTAGTTTTCCTTTTGAGACTCCTAAGATTTTGGACGATTGGGTTTTACAGGTGTATGCAAAGTTTGACCACATAAGCTCGGCGTTGTTGTTGTAATCATTGTTCAAGTCCTCCTCCAGATATTGTTTAAGGGCGATAGACAGCTCTTCACCTTTTGGGCTGTAAAGTTGTCCCCATTTGATTTTCGGGGTTTTGTCTGTGACCGTTCTTATAGGTTTAGTTTTAGACATGCTACCAAGATTATATGCTGCGAAGTAAGCGCCTCTCCAGGGATGACTTTACAGTCCTTAAAATTTCTAAGTAGATTTCTATCTTCCAGAATATAATCTATTTGTGTACTGTGTCCTGAACTTTTACAAGTGATAAAGTGTTCTGGTTTCTTTTGGAAAAAGGTGTTAATGATGGCAAGGTTATGTCTCATCCCGAAATCTAAAATCTCTTCCCCTTGTTTGTTTGCCACGAAACCTGGTATGGCAAGCGATGAGATCACAGGGTCTACCGGATTACTACGTTGCCCTAGTCCAGGACATGTACCACAGGAATAGCACAAAAGTGAGAAGTTTGGCCGGAGTGAGCAAAACCTTTGAAGTCAAAGTCGGGGTTCATCAAGGTTCCGCGTTGAGCCCACTACTCTTTAATCTGGTAATGGACTATCTCACCAAAGATATCCAGTCTCCCCTACCATGGTGTATGTTTGTTTATGGTCCCGTATCCTCGATTTCCGTGCACTCCCGGGTATAAAATGTTACAATTACATTGTTATTGTATGTTATTAAAAAAGAATTTCAAACAGTGTATTTCTATTTAAAAAAGAGATATAACGTAAACACTTTTTATTATTAAAGTAAAATTTAAAAAAAACAAAAAAACTTTTTTGATGCGTGTAGATAATGAGACGTCTTCTTTCCATAGGGTTTTATAGAGTTTGGTTGAAATTAGCTGTCAAACTGTTGATAATTCGAACTAATTTGAACCTTAAGTACACGATTTGACAGGTATTTTCAACCAACTCTATAAAACTGTATGGAAAGAAAACGTCTCATTGGATAATGGATACTGATTATATTAACTATATGTTATTTTATAACAAACCTTCTCCTGATATTTTGCTGTTTTGCAGCTACACCCCGTTTCGTAGGATACGTCGATATTGTATCTTTTCGCTATTTTTTACATTGTTACCTATAAAAATAAAGAACTTTCTTACTTAGCAGTGCAAAAAAGACGACAGATTGGATAGACGCAGGAATTTTCGTAGATTCCTCAACGCTAGTCCTGCGTCCCGCACCGCCCGCATTCCCTTCGTAACACACGAATACGCACACATTTTACTTGTAAAAAAAACTATGTTCCGTAATGTTCTCTTCGGTTGCGATCACAAAGTAGGTAGAAGTCGACCTACCAATATGATATAAGTAATAAAACAGAATACGCTAATTTTGCTGGAAGTAAAATTTATCAAAAAATATTTTCTTAGGGTTCCGTATATCGCAACCGGCTGCAAACTTAAAACTAAGTGTAATAGGCTAATACAAGTTACCAATGAACTCGCAACTAGTACCACAAATTTTGCCTAGGAGATAAAGGCGAAAAATCACTTTTTTAAGTTTAGGTGTGTTCCGTATTTCGCAACCGGTTCCAATTTCTTGAGAAGGTAGGTAATGGTTCTCTAAAGATATGGTATTCTCGCAACTAGTACCACAATTTTTGTTTAGGAATTATTCAATATCAAAGTTTATCTCAATTTTCACCATGTTCCGTACTTCCAAATCGGTTGCGAATTTAAGGTAGTCATATCCATACAGAACTTTATCGATATGCCAAAAATCATGAGTACCACAATTAATGTAAATTGATTATCTAATTCTACTGCACTAATAAAGAACTTACATTTTCGACAAAATTATATGTAGACCAAAATAATAATATTTTATAACTATTCAATATTTATTTTGTTTTATATAGATAGTGCCAAAATTGGTGATGTATCATAGTTATTACGTATCTGTAATGTGGCTATATTAGTAAAAGAGGTCGCGTACATAATAAATTATCTAATATCATTATGTATAAACAAATATTTTTTGATATTTTACAAACTAAAAAGCATTCCAACTATATCCGAAAATCTAATTCTATGTGAGTGTAATATGTATAAAAACTGTCTCTTTTCCGATTTAAGTGCTTATTGCACTCTATTGTTCAGTCGCATTTATATATTTAAAATATCAGGTAGTCGAGAGCTTATGAAACAAGTTTATTTTTTTAATATGCGTTTTGATCTTTCCGACGTAAATTGAATGTTGAAATGAAACACGTTATAAGTAAATTTAGATTTATTTAATCTAAGACATTGGTTTGGTATGGGGTCATAAATATCCCTGTAATATATAATAAATAAAAAAACTAAAATGGTGGTTCCAGTATACATTTACTAATAAAGAATATTGGTGAAAATATTTTTGTTTTAATTATTAATCTCAAGCTGATTGACCAATGTGCGTTTATTTTTTTAGGAATGTAAAAATATTAATAAAATTAAGGAATATACATATAAAAATAAGTTAATTTATAAATGGCATGTGTTTTTTTTTCTAGACGCATTCAAACAAATATAAAATTTCATGTATTGTCATGATTTCACATTTCAACAATTTCATTTGGAATTATTGTTTTTTTTTTTTAAATAGCATTTATACCAGATAAATTATCAAGAATGATAATAATATGAATAATTTTATTATCAATAAGATACAAAATATCCCATAATCATAACATCATTTATAAAACAAAATCAGGACAGTTCGTTCACCTATAGGCTATATAGATAGATCTATGGTACTGTGGTACAAATAGAAACATACATACTTTGTTATAATAATTTCGTTAAATTTTGCACGGAACTTGCAGCGGGATGCACGTAGGTATAATTTCCATGCAATTACTGACTTTAGTTTTTGTTCATACGAATTAATTTCTATTACCTACCGTATTTAAAAAAATATGCTATCAACGGACGCCAATGCCAGTACCTGTGCCAGTACATTAGATTAGAAGTGGGAATAACGGCTTGAATTTGACAACGCGTTTAAACGTTATGCTTATTTTTTTAAGCAGACTTTTTAAAGAGCTTTTCACTTAAAATGCTTTTTCATCTATGGAGCTTAAACGTGGAAGAAAACATTGAAACTTTAACGAAGTTTTACGCTGAAAAACGCGTGATATCGGCGCAGCGCGTGGCTCTTGCTCGTTCAAAAAGTGTCGTAGAAACGATTCTGGAAACAAATAATGGATCAATCAATGAATTTCCCTCGTTGTTTTATATGATAATATTTTTTTACATATATTACACTCGGGTGATTTTATTGTCCTGATTGCGTTCAAAATAATTCCAAATGTGAGAATTGCTAATTCTCGACATTTTACCTATTATTAATATAAAATAAAATATATAATTATAATTACTTTTCTATACACGTAACTGACTATTTTACACTCCACTATTTAAAATGTACACATTTACCCATTCATCAATTATCACACAAAATAATATAATATTTACAAACAGTTTTAGTTCACGAAAATAAAAAATCAAGACTTCGCGCACTCAACTACCAACTTTTTCACTCACGCTTAGTCGACGATCGACGACATACTAAATCAAACTAATCAAGAAAAAGCATTCAACGAAAAAGTGGAATATAAAGTCAAACTAAAATAAAGTCTATTACGTTGAACTTAAAGTGAAGTTGAAATCGCACGACAATAAGCTTTTAACGAAATATTATGGGATTAAATCAAATAGGTTACTAAATTAAAATAAATATTCAAAAAACAAATGATATGTAATTAAGTCGTATAGTTTTACGTTGAAAGATTATGGAATAAAATTAAATAGGTTACTAAATGCAAATAAAGATTACGAAAGCAAATGATACGTATTTTAGTCGTATATTCACTACATTGCACATTTTATAATACTCCATAGCAATTGATGCCATCTATCGACTTCCTGTGTTAATTTATTTACCGACATTACCGACAACTACCCCATTCATCGAAATGTTGTCAAAAGTTATCAACAGATGGCATGGCATTATGTGAGAATTGTAAGTAATTGACGAAAGCGGACTAAAAAGTTTTCAACGAAAAAGCTTTAAAGACTTAAAATTTTAAACGAAACGAACGCTTTTTCTAAAAAGCACTGCTTAGTTGAACGCTTATCGTTTAAACGCCCACCACTACATTAGATGTCCTGGTCTGTTTAATTTTACTCATTCTCCCTGATTTTACTATACCAACTTTGGTGCGCTTCACTCACTTGACTAAATATTTATTAAAAATTATAAATATATAAATTATTTAAACTAACTCCGGATCCCCACTTTAACATTATGGAATTTCGTAGAAACCCTACGTTCTAAAGGAACATGTCCATCAGCATCACATCAACGTTCATATCTCAGTCAGGAATTGTTCTTTAGTGCTAAAGAACTTAAAATAATTCCGTGAAAGGTTTATAAATATATTGCTACACATGAGAAAATAAACCATGTTACATCTTACGGTATATAAGGCGCAAGCCACACTCGTAACCGCAATTAAGCGTTTTAAAAGCAATTTCAACCTTATTGTCCGTCCAGTACGATTCAAAAGTATAAAATGTCGCACCCATGTCTTACGTCCTCTACCGTCGCGCGTTGTTTGTATCATATCAAAAGAACTCTTAAGTTGAAATTGCTTCAACAAAAAGCATCCACGTCTCGTGCTTTTACAAGGAGCGTCTGTGTCTGCGTTCCGTCTTACGAGTGTTGCTTGCGCCTAACATTTTACAAATAAAAAAATAAATCTAATAGTTTTCACTGACAACAGTCATTTAATACCTCTGAGGGCAACAACACTCAATATCTTACTAACTATCACAGCCTAGATTTATAAGTAATAGTTCTTGCTAACCAACTGGCTATGTGCGTTATACCGACAATCTGTGCTATCGTTCCTAAGGCTTGTATTGTGAACAGAGTCGCTACGAAGTCGTATAATAGTTTTGGTGAGAACACTGTCCATACAAACAGGTGGTGTCTGAATATTGCTGCTATAAGTGCGTATACGCCGATACAGTATACCCTGTGGAACGCTAGGATGTTTGATGCTCGCCATACTGTCTGTAAGTACCTGGAAATAAATTGTATGCATGACTAATAAATACCAATGTCGCTGGGAAATACTGTGGTTTTATCTTTGAAAAATAAAATAATAATATTATATTTGAATTTCATTCTAAATGTGTCCGCTTTGCCAGTAGTGAATATACAGGTTGTTGTTTTGGTCAGCGACGAGCGACTCAGGGTCGATAATACAAATGATACTGGTGCTAAAAAAAATACTTAATTTTTTTAATACTAAAAATAAAAAATTTTTTTTTTTGAAAATCATGTAATAAGCTAAAGTGTAGACATAATACTCAACGGGAGTGCGAGGGAGTAAAGGGGTGGGGCGATGGCGGCTTGCGCCTAGCTCTAGTCTGTGCACGTGCCTAATGACCATACTTTGCGGTAATTTTATTTCAAACTGAATAAGGTATTTCTCAACGTATTTACAGTATTTAATGGAATTAAGTCCATTTTTGGGGAATATATTTTATGTACTACCGCTCCTGGGTCGCTTGTCGCCGACCAAAACAACAACCTGTATTGTAAATCAATACCCCAAGCCGGGTCTACCGGCGTTTTTTTTATACAACGAAGTCTGTAAACAAGCGTACGGCTCGCCTCATGGACTTAGCCATATGGACGCTTTGAACACATAGGTCATAATTTCCGCGTTACCGACCCTTCCCGTGTCTCCAATGAGCTCTGGCGACCTTACTCACGCGCAGGAATACAACATAAAGATATTTGGCTGCGGTATTCTGTAAGGTGGAGGTACTATCCCAAGTCGAGCTGCTCTTTGAGCGAATAAATGCTTTGCTCTACCTCTCTAAGAAATGTTTATGCTTTAATATGTTAGAGCGTGTAAGTGATAAGCCCGATAACAATAGACTAGTGGCCTGAAAAATTATATTTAGTCAGTAATTTGTTTATATGATCAAAAAATATTAGACACGTATTTTTTCTTTTGTCAATCAAACAATGACGAAGATACAACGTGACGTCTTTTCACAAACAAGTGACGTCACAAACTTTGACGCGCTTTATCTTTGTCATAATTCTTTTGATTTGATAAAGCAAAAAATACGTGTCCAATATTTTTTGATACTCTAACTGACGGACTAATTAGATTTGCCTCCCTATAATCGTCGTGCGAGGTATACATACTTGTTCCATGTGTCGGCGTGGTGTGCGATGTGCGCGAACAAGGCGGCGCCGGCGATGGCGGGCGCGGCGTACGCGTGCAGCCCCATGCGCGCCGCCACGCGCACCGGGCAGTACTCACGCAAACCCACGTACCCAGAACCCAGGTCCACTGACGCCAGGCTGTTCGAGTTACCCTACACATCACAATACCCCTTTATATCATGATATGGTTGAATGAAAACCACGTCACTAAAATAGTTATGAATATGAGAGTGGATGGATATACGGGAAGAGGAAGACCGAAAAAGAGATGGATGGATTGTGTGAAAGATGATATAAAGAGTTAATGTCGGTATAACGAATAGAAGAGACGAATGGAAGAAGCGTACATATTGCACCGCCCCAAATGATTGGGAACAGGGCAGGCAGATGATGATGATGATCATGAGATAGTTTAAATTAAGTGTAGAAAAACACAAAAAAAATTACTGTTTGACGACCCGCATGGCCGAGGAAAACAATAGAAATCAATTGGTATTTTTTAACCGCAAGTCAATGGATTAAACTATATAAAAATGTTTTGAATAAAGGTATGTTTATTATTTCTAGACGGACGGAACCGAAAAGTATTTTTGATAGTGTTTACTCAGGTGCCTAAGATACAGCTGTCGAAATAATCGAGTATTTAAGACAATAGATGTTCCCTAAGAGAATCAGACCTGCACCGGTCCGATAATGATCTAGAAATGTCCCCGCATCAATTACCAAAATTAAAATTAGTAATGAACAAAAATATTAAGAACCACTGACCTGATAAAAGAAGAACAACGAACCGATCCACATATGCACAAGAGTCCTACTCAAGATGTCCAACATCTCTGTGTTCCTCACAGACTTGGAATCCAGCATCTTATGGTCCATACATTTGGAGGCGAGCACGCACGTCACAAAAATACTAGGCACCATTATAACATTGTGTGGCCTCATTAACAACACTACTATCAACATTATATGATTCAGCATTAAATAAGAAATTGACCGAGCAAGGTTCAATTTAACTTCTTCTATGTTCCACGGTTCCTCTGCCATTGAATCGTAGCAGCGATCTTCCATTTTAGATTTAGGTTTGTTGTACACGAATTTATTATTGTTCTGGACGCAGTTTTTAAAAGGTCCTATGTAAGTTAGGATTTCGAATACAAATTGAGCGACGAGAATGGCCCAAAATACGTTGACTATGTTGACTGCGTCGTAAGGGAAGTCTGGTCTAAGTATTTTTAAACGGTAGCACAATATAGTAAATGTTGCGGTTATTGAGAACACGGAATGTATGTGCATTATATTGTTCATGTGACTAACGTTACGCAGACATATTTTTAATGTCGCAAGTGTACCTGAAAGGGAAACAGCATGGTTACATACGGTTAAATACTGTATGGATACTTCTACGGGAAGAGGAAGATCTAAAAAGAGATGATATGGGTAAGAAAGGAATGCTGGTACAGTAGTACCCGACTGATAAGGCGCGTCGTGAATCTTCGATCGCACAGAAAACAAAGTAACGAAAGAATGCTTAAAACTTACAATCAACCTTAGATCACTACTATAAAGTTCATAATACACTGCAGCTGTTAGTTCCATCTCACTCGCAAGTCACGCTCCTCCGCACGGCGCGCGCTAACATGGCGGCAGCTGCCGACCAATAGCGCGCTTTGAAAATGTATCTTCTGCGCTGGTACATCGGTAAGCCATATCAGTTGGGTACTACTGTATGTCGGATAGAAGAGCCGAATGGAAGAAGTGTACATATTGCGCCGACCACAAGTGATTAGAGACAAGGGGAACAGGGCACAGGAACAGGGTCATCATCATCTAGATGATGACTTTTAGATATCTTTTCAAAACATCCGCTAGTTTGCTGTATCGAACAGGTTTTACCAAATCTGAATCCCAAAAAATAAACTAACGCAAAAAAAAAAGGAAATTTAATTTCTTATCTCTGAAAATATTAGAGCTCTCTCCCCAACTTTACTAGTGGTAAGCCGTGGGATGGAAAATGTAAAAAAAATAACATTGTTGACTTACCCACAACTAAATGCAGTAATAGAAAGTGTTCATTTTCGGGCGCATTGAGCCAATCCGCCGTGTCTGGTAAGAACAACCATCGGTCACCCGTCTGATTCATAGTTCTTAGGTACCTGAGGGTAAGTACATGTGTTAGGAAATTTATAATTTTCATTTGTTTTACTATGCTTGTGTTTGACCACAATCTCACCATAGTAAGTGATATAATACAAAGCCTAGAAGGGATACACTCTCTACTGCTAGTTGCTTCAAGCATATGACGCTGTCTCCCTCTGTTCCATGGCTAGGTCATTCGGTACAAATAAAAAAAAGTCTGTCAATTTGAGTGTTATAGCTAACGAGGCGCGTATTGTGAGTACCACAGATATAAATCTAAATAGATGACGCAAGTGTATGTACTTCGCGTGCCAAAAGCACACCAAACGGGGCACTCGCAAAGTCTGCATGTTCACCAGAGATGTGTAGCGAGGGATATGTTGCTGACAAATAGTATCACTTCATTTTCACGTCCTAGATCAATTTTATTGCTAGCCTAACTAAAGCGCTCTTGTGACATGGTAGGTAGAAAAAAAGTAGCACGCTAGGTTTTCATACGGATGGAGGGCCTTGCGTTATCTATTTAGATTTATGTCTATGATGAGTTGCTGCGATTACCTTCATAGACAGGTCAAGTTCATTATCGGACTCGAATACATGCCTATCAACGCCTCAAACTGTAATGTTACACCGCTTATCATCAGGCGGCGGTATGCTTGTTTGCCAACATAGTATAAAATAAGTTCTTTGTTTCATTTTTAATACAAGCTTTATTTGAGTGACAGTACTTGCATTGTCTTCCAATATACTAATGTATACCAAATATCAAGTCAATCCAACCACTGGAAGTGGGTGAAATTCGACCTGCAAGATTCCACCTGGACAAACATACAAACATTGCAAGTTAAATAAAAGCTTGTAAAAAAATGTGGCTAAGCTCACCTATGTAATCCTATGAGTAACACCCATTTAGGCACAATTCCAACACCGACTACCATTCTCTGATGCAATTCCGGCTTATCTTGCACTTCAGTAGCACCGGTCAATAATTTAGTTACATAAATCACAACCAATACAAAAGTCCTTGCTAATACAAAAAACATGAGCGTATTCCATAAGTAATACCACGTCATGTGTTCCTCTTCTATAAAACTGGTGCCAAAGAACGACCATGCGTGGAATAGAGTTCCACCGATTAGCAAGTAATCTATTCCGTTCAATTCTCTCAACGTTGATAGGTCTCTAGTCTTTTCTAATCCAGTTTTTATTATGAAATATGTCATTGTGAATGCACAAGCTATTAATATGAAAGCTAGTAGCCATAGAGAGTTGAATGAACACAGTTGGCTCTTAGTTTCAGCTATGAAACAAGAGGTGACGAGAATTGAAGTGATAATTGCTAGGATTATGAAGAAGGCTACAATTGTGCCGGCTTTTGAACGGCCGTGCATGTGTGTTACACTTATTTTCCGACTGTTGTCTGGCTGTAAGGAATATATTGTGATACATAGTAGAGATATTCCGATCTGTAAAGAAATTAAACTGGATTAATTATGATCCTTGACATGTTCTTTTTAAATCTTTGTAAAAGCCTGTCATCATCATATCAGCCTATGGATGTCCACTGCTGAACATAGGCCTCCCCCATTGACTTCCACTTCGAACGGTTTTGGGCTTTTATCCAGCGGTGCCCAGCGACTCTGACCAGGTAAAAGTCTGTATTTGACCGCAATTTCACCATGGTAAGTGATGATGTGGTAAGCACACAAAGTATAGATGGAACTGGCTCTCAAGTGCAGCTGTCGGAACACATCGATATGCGCTTGGCGACAGATTTTCAACATGAGGGTGGTAGCCAGCCAGGTGGGTACTACAAAGTACCCTACCATCGTGCTATGGTTTCCTCACGATGTTTTCCTTAACCGAAAGAGGGTCATTGTAGGATTCGAACCCGGGACCTTCGTCGCGGCATGTACTTACAAAATTAAGTAGCAATATAGCTGTTCCAATGGCGAACATATCAAACTCTGTGGTGGTCTCCGTGAGGTACTTCGACATCTCCGCTAGCGACTCTTCGTAAAACTCCTTAGCTATTTTGGCGGCGCTTTGCTGACCAGTTGCTAGATAGTGAGCGAACTGTTTCTCAGCTCGTTGGAATTGCTTGTAGAATTCTGTAAATGTAATTTTATTGTTATGTTTTTATAAAATAAATGATGATTTTTGAAGTTGTTAGGTTGGTTGGCGTGGCAGGTGGTAAGATACTCTGAATGCCACGCCATAGGTCATGGCTTCGATTAGGTTTAAAATCTACAAACATTTAAGTATTAACGAGTTATGTATTATATTAGTTATCTGGTTTCCATAGTACAAGCTCTGCCTAGTTTGGGATCAGATGGCGGAGTGTGAAGAATTTCCCAGGATATTTATCATGGCGAAAAACAACTTTTACTATGGGACCAATAGTGAATTCTCGATTTTTTTTAACTTTTCTTACAAAATGTCAACCTTGCTCGATCATAACGTTTGAAAAGTAAAAAAAAAAATTATGATTTCAGTGTTGGTCCCATAGTAAAAATTGTTCAGCATGACTAATCCAACATAGCTTTCGAAAATATGTATCTCGAAATCTCCACCCAGTATATAAATTCGGGTTCGAATGCTACAATGACCCTGAGCTTTCGGTTAAGGAAAACATGTGAGGAAACCAAGCCACGATGGTAGGGTACTCTGTAGTACTCACCTGGCTGGCTACCACCCTCAAGTTGAAAACCTCTCGCCAAGCACATATACGGTGTGTTCCGACAGCTGCACTTGAGAGCCAGTTCCTTCTAGGCTTTGTGTGCTTATATTTATATGTTGGTGAAAGTTTTACAATGATTTCTCAAACGTAGCATTGTATACGATTGGTCTAATCAGCTTTAAAAAACCGCGTATCGCATTATACAACAACTCTGCAACTTCTTTAGACACAATCTCATTAAACTATTAGTCCCTCGCGGTTTCACCCTCGCGGTTCCCGGGATAAAAAGTAGCCAGGGATAATGTAGCTTCCTTTTTCGATCCCGACTGGTAGTTCTAAGAGATTAGGCCGTTTAAATAAACAAAAAACTCTTCTTTAATATCTAACTTTATTATCTTTATATATAAAATTCTACTGTACGTGTGTATGTTACTGAACTCCTCCTAAACGGCTGGACCGATTTGAATGTTTTTTTTTGTATGCGTTTGGGTGGCGCCCTGGATGGTTTAGATTCACAAATCAGGCCGGCAGATGGCGCTGCAGTCGGTATCTAGGTTATATTATCGACTGCAGCGCCATCTGCCGGGCGTTCAGTGACATACACACGTACAGTAGAATTAACTCCCTGATGGTTTAGATAGGGTAGGGTAGAGTAGGGTAGCACCACGCGAACGAAGTTGCGCCGGGCAGCTAGTATTAGTATAGATATTTACCTGTGTCAGTAGGCAATGCAGGCAGGTTATGTGCAGCCATAACGTGCAACAAGTATAAATGTTGGCGGGTATCAGGTGGTAGTAATGCTGGCAACACTCGGCCGGCGCTGTCGCCGGGCGGCGGCGCATTCAGCAGCCACGCTACTGACGGTGCCATGTCCACTTGCGCTACTGTTGGGCCTGGCCCTTGACTGGATATAAGTAGGTTTATTTCAGCGCTTTAAGGTCCGAATTTTGGAACGTCAATCAATGCTCAATCAAGTTTTGAGTCGAGAAAAGAGTCAATTTGGTACTTGCACCAATAGCATTAGGTTTATTTTCGATTACACGATCTATTCTTGAGACTTGATTTGAGTTTTGATCTCGTTTTATAATAAAGACGTAAACAAAGGTTACTTGGTGGCATTGCGAGGAGAATACAGGGTGTTGTTTTGGTCGGCGACAAGCGACCCAAGAGCGGTAGTACAAAATATATATTCCCCAAAAATGGACTTAATTCCATTAAATACTGTAAATATGTTGAAAAATACCTTATTCAATTTGAAATAAAATTACTGCAAAGTATGGTTACTAGGCACATGCATAGACTAGAGCTAAGCGCAAGCCGCCATTGCGCCACCCCTTTACTCCCTCGTACTCCCGTTGAGTATTATGTCTACACTTTAGCTTACTACATGATTTTCAAAAAAAAAATGTATTATTTTTATTATTAAAAAAAAATAAAGTATTTTTTTTATATTTTTTTTAGCACCAGTATCATTTGTATTATCGACCCTGAGTCGCTCGTCGCTGACCAAAACAACGACCTGTATACGCGTCGAGTGTAGAACCTCCTCTTTTTTTTGCTTATGAGCATGAAGGAGACAGTTATACTCATAAATATAGTGGTATTTTATTGCATTCGTCCATTAGAATTGACTGACTGATTAGAAGCAATAATTAAAAAAAACATACCGTATATTGAAAATGCGTATGTGTGAGTACTGTGAACGTGCCAGCTTTCGTTAACCGACCTGTATTAGTGTAGCAAAGTGGATCTTTGGTAGTTAACATAAGATATATTACCCTCTGTTCAAAGTGATCTCGATAGTGCGACGGAGATAGATAAATCATAACATGGATATCTATTGAATTTGAAAGATAGAAAAGAAAGTTCTAAAATCTCAGTCAAGTCAGACTTTCAAAAAGGCAATATCAATATTAATAAGTTAGTTTTAAAATTAGCGTTTTTAGACTTACGGGTGTGGACATGCAAAATCGTTGGTCTTGGCGAGGACTAAAGGCACTAACACTTCAGCGGGAGTGGCGCCGCCGTGCCCGCCCGCGTCGCGCATGCCGTGGTCTCCGCAAATGAACAATACGCCTGTACGATCCTGAATTATGGATGGATATCGGTATAAAACTGTTGTTGTTTGTAAACAACAGTTATAATAATCTTGTACAGTAGTACCCAACTTATATGGCTTACCGATGTACCTGCGCAGAGGATACTTTTAACCGCTACTTGAAACCGCTATTAGTCGGCAGCTGCCGCCATGTTAGCGCGCGCCGTGCGGAGGGGCGTGACTTGCGAGTGAGACGGAACTAACAGCTGCAGTGTATTATGAACCTTATAGTAGTGATCTAAGGTTGATTGTAAGTTCTAAGCATTCTTTCGTTAATCTTCGGGGCCATACTTTCTTTTCTGTGCGAACGAAGATTCACGACGCGCCTTATCAGTTGGGTAATACTGTATCACTATGTCTCTTTCTAACAAAATACATAAGAAAGGGGTATAAAAAACTTTGTCCTGTAACATTAGTTCCATTGCGTGTTTTCAACGTGAATTCAGCCAACATCACAATGAGGAGAAACGCGCTTGTATTCGACGTGAGAGGCGATAGCGTAGAATGAGGTCTCTAGTAATTAAAAATTTTACTGAACTTATACTGTTTGCGCTATTCAAAGTGGATTTGCACTAATTATTCATGATTGTTTAAAAGATTGTGTCATTTCTGATTAATTATGGCAGACATACAGTACGAATCGCTACCAACCCGTTTTAGGCGAGTTTTGTCTTTCAGAACAAAGCGGCACTGCGCAACACTGAGGCACAGAAACAGAAGTCCTAGTTGTAGTCTATTTACTCATAAATGAAAATGGCATAGACTAATTTGACAAAATTTAATATTTTCTATCCTTTTTCAATTATTATTTATAAGATAGAGATGAAATGTGATTAAAATTAGTTGACACCATTATTATTTTAATGATGTCAATAAAAATTATGGCTATTTACTTATGACAAAAATTTATCTTCTTACCCATTTCTGCATTTCAGTGAATATCTTTTGGACGACTAAATCCATTTCCATAAGTTTAGGCTTGATCATCGGACTGCGCGCGCCCTCTAAATGTCCAATGTGATCCAAGCCCAAGTAATGCAGAACTAGGAAGTCAAATGTGGGTTTCTTATTCTCGTCTGGCGTGAGAATCTTGTTTAGATGTCTTGTTACATTATTATCTACCTGAAACAAATGGAAGGCTTTCTTACTTTAACTAAAACTAGCAAATAAAATGTTTCAAGATTCTAATAAGTAAGATTAATTTTGGAAAATTCTTGCCATTGAATGAACTGCCAATTCATTCAACTTTTTAAATACACTTGCCCTTTCTGAGATAAAATAGCTCTGCATCATGCTGGAAGACAAAAATTATGAATTTTAGAATCAGTAAAAGACAATCCCATATCATCATTACCCACTTCTGATTTTAGCTTTTTTACTATAGTACTAAGATAGACTTATAGACGCTTGTAACACCACATTACCACTACCATAAGTTTCCTAATGAAACAATTTGTAAGAAATGCTTCTAGAAGAGTCCACTAGAGGCTGTGCTCGTCATACAAAATGTTTACCGTAGGCGCTAGCAAGTATTGATGACGTTAACATAGCAAACTCATGGTTCTCTCATCTAGAAGGTATAAGATGAGTCGCGCAGTCATTAGACCTTAGCTACAAATCCCTTACCTCAGTATAATCAGTAACAAAGAACGACGTGGTCCCATCGTATTCGCTCCACAGCCCAGGGAAGAGTCTCAGCCATGTATCGTCTCCATACATGACGGATCGGCGGCCGCGCGACGACGCTACTCTCAGTACACTGTCACCGCGCACCGCGGGTGCTCCGAAATTTAACGCTACGTCCGCGAAGGTGGATACACTGCCTGTCATCATGGCCTACGGGTGATAAACATTGATATAGAGTCTGATGCATATAACAACATGGTAAAGTAGTACCCAACTGATATGGCTTACCGATGTACCTGCGCAGAAGATACTTTTTGTACATTTTCAAAGCGCGAGAAACCGCTATTGGTCGGCAGCTGCCGCCATGTTAGCGCGCACCGTGCGGAGGGGCGTGACTTGCGAGTGAGACGGAACTAACAGCTGCAGTGTATTATGAACCTTATAGTAGTGATCTAAGGTTGATTGTAAGTTTTAAGCATTCTTTCGTTAATCTTCAGGGCCATACTTTCTTTTCTGTGCGAATGAAGATTCACGACGCGCCTTATCAATTGGGTAATACTGTAAAGGATTTTTTTTATGATAAATGAAATAATAGACGTACTGAAACGGATTTGCCGATGGAAGCTGTGGCATTGAAATTTGAACTCTATTGTCATGTACTTTGAATATATAAACATTTATCATGAAAATTCTTTACCATGCCGTTTCATAATGATTTTAGCAAAATGTATCTCATTAAAGTCTTTGGAAACTATAAAATAAGCAAGGCATATAGTAGTATGAAGTAAGTAACTTGAAGTAAGGAACACATTTTGTGAGGGTATTACTGACCAGTCAATAATGCTAATATTGGATGTAAATAATTAGGTAGGTACATACGTATGAATAAGTGGGACATGGGACATTTCACAATTACGCACTGATGCGATGCGTATATCAATAAAATTGCAATACGGTATGCATATACCTATGCACGTTGTATAAAAATAGATTAATAAATGCATTGTAGGCGAATGTAAGAGCATTTGATCTACGCCCTAGTTATTTAATAAGAGGTTCTTTTCTTAGTTAGATTATGGAAAGAAATGGTTGATTGCCAGCACAGAAAAAGAACAAGAAATATGAAAAAAGGGAAAGTAAAAACATTAAATTAAAAATCAACATAAATAAACATAATATTAAAAATAAAGATAATATTTGCTCGTCTTTAGGAGGGTGCGCTGCCAAATAGGATCAGATTATGCTGTAGATTACAAAAGCGTTGTTTAACAGCTGGATTCCGATAATACGAAGTACCAAGAGATTATCGATAAATATAAATATTATAAAACAAATGCTTATAAAGATAATAATAAATTGGATATAGTTTTAACCTTGGGCGACATTGAACCAAGAGACACCAGATGGGAAACATTGCACTATGCTTGCTTTATGATGTACAAAAGGAAACATGCACGAAAGCTGGAAGATAACATATGCAATAATATAACTAGATTAATAAAGCTATAATGATAATTTTGTACTTTCTGTATTTTTAATTAATAATAGCCAGTGTACCGGTGGAAACCAATAAAATCGGTCTATCTATTATTTTACTATGCTGAAGATATCATATCATAAATTGATGACATAATCTAAATCTATTGAGGGATTTAAGTTTTAATCTACTGCATTCCAGGTCTCCTATGAACTGTGGCAGAGGCGTTACGCTTGCATGGACATTGAACAAAGTAGGTAATGTGCAATAGCTTTAATGTGCCAGAAAACGTGCAATATTTAGTTTAACTCATTATATTTAGTTATTATTAGCCAAGTATAATAAATATATAATATACATTAAAACTAAGCATACAATACAGTAATAAGAAAATATTTGCATACCTTATCCATGAATATAATTGTTTGGTTCAATTTAATTTTAAAATTAATATAATACATGCGTAAAAATATTGGGATAGCACTACAGCAGTATCGCAATATCAGTTTTAAGTATAAGAGTCATTTTACATCGAGACGGGACGCGACGTGAAACTAAGATTAGAGACTCGCGTCGCCCATGAGGCGTATCCGAATTATCTCCCTGAAATGTGTACCTTTTGTTTACAAAATAAATTTCTATTGCTATTTTAATAACTACACGTCGCGTCGCGTGGCGTCTCGGTGTGAACTGAGCCTAATAAACAAGTAAATATTCATGATTGAATAAGGTAACATTTTATTTCAAACACAATTACCAAAGAAAAAACTTATAATTTTCAACAATATTAAAATATCTTTAGGATAAAAATAAAAAAAGATGAGATCATAATGTTTTTTCTTTGGATTTTGTTACAGAATAAAGCCAAAGATGTGATGTAATTACAAAGTGACACTTGCAAATATATCCCGCCAGAAGTTTATGGTGCGCCTCCATTGTGCCTTTTCCTTCTTTCTCTCAGGTGACTGTACACAATACAATAGAAATTATTATGTATGTTTGTATATGTTGAAGAATCATGAATATAAGTATTTTCTTTGGTACTGTGATGGAAATGATGTATATTTTATTTGAGTATATTTCACTAAAAAAATATTATGTGTATGCTTGTTGTAGCAGATAATAAAAAGGTAATTTTCATGGTCAACATAATATAGTTCAAAAGTTCAATCTTTTCTTTTTAAATTAAAATAAAAAGCTGTCCACATTCAAAAAATAAAACATTTATTATGCTTGTTGATAGGCGATAAAAAGTCACCATCTTCATAATAATTAAATCTTTATTTTTAACCGACTACAAAAAAGGAGGAGGTTCTCAATTCAAATGTATTTTTTTTTTATGTTTGTTACCTCATAACTCCATCATTTATTAACCGATTTGGAAAATTATTTTTTTATTTGAAAGGGTACACTTCCCGTTTGGTCCCATTGTCATCAGATCAGGATTTGATTACTTCTTAGTGTACTTTGAAGTCGGTTTAAGTTTTGTGTAAAACAGTCCAATTATTTAGACTCTCATTCTAATTTTTGAAAGTATTATTTACCTTTATCCTAGGCATAGTGACAGTGGGTGGTTCAGCAACAGACACATAAATGCAAGCCGATTTGTTCTTCAACAGCTGTCCAGTATAAGGCATGTATTCTTCAGTGACAAAGTCATAGCGCAGGCCGTCTATGACCATTAGAACAACAGTGTTCTCACCGGAATTGTAAACTTCATGACCATCAATGCTGGAATTATCAAACAGAAGAGTTTTACTGCTTTGTTCTCTATGGTTCAAATAGCCTTATATAATATTGGCATATAATGAAGTTAATATCCTGGGAAATTCTTTACACACAGTTATCTGATTCCAAACTAAGTAGAGCTTATGTGCTATGGAAATCAGCTGAGACATAATTACACCCAGACTCAGATGACACACATTTTGCCTTATTTATACCACCAAGGTGGCAAACATGCATACGGCCCGCCTGATGGTAAGCGGTTACCATAGCCTATGGACACTTGCAACACCAGGGGTATCACTCGCACATTGCCGACCTTGCAACTTCTAATATTCCACATATATTTGAATATTCTTTCAGTCAGAGTAGCAGTCGCAAAGTTTATTTAATTTAGGTAGTTTGTTATAAATTACAATAACAGAATGATTTCATAGTTGAGTATTGTTTTTTTTTTGGTATTTTAGTCTCATAAGATCCTTCAACTTAATTGTAATACTGTACTCAATGTAAAATTAGAATAAAATGTCTACCTGACACCATCTATGAAGTTGGGTAAATCATCCATATGAGCCATCTTTCCTGACTGATATTTTAATGGAAAAAATCCATACAGGAACAGCATGAAGGCCCCCAAAGCCATAAACAAGAGGCACAAGCCTGTCCATCGGTGCTGGACCCAAGACAGCATAATGAATGACCTTTGCCGGTTTTTCCAACCTCTTAAAACTTAAGTATGGAGTCAAATCGGTATTCTCTTACTACAATACTTATTACAATACTTTCGCTTTATAAAATTCATAGCTCAAGCCGGCTTCCCACTGCAGGGAACTGCATTGTGTAACTTTGTGTGCAACTATCTGATATTCAGTTCAGACACAATCGGTTCATTCACTATACAACGTTTGAATAGAATTTAAAGCCTTTATCGAAGAGATAAGATAGTTATTTCAAGAAATGTGTAGTATTCATAACATGGAATTACTGAGAAAACGTATAACAAAGATTATATAACACTGAATTCGTATTTAATTTTAGGGATAACCGCATATTTATCTTGATTTTACTTTTGAAACGTAAAAAATACAATTGAAAGAAACGAAAACGAGTCAATCAATCAATCAGCTGTCATGTTTCGCTGTCACTGTCACTTTGTCAGGGTTGCCAGCTAGCAGTGTTTGATTCGGGCAGATAAATCGGCAAACAAGGAAATATTATACAATTTAGTCAAAATGATGGTATTTAAAAAAAGAAAGAACGTACGAATTTATTGAAAAGTCTATTCTTTTCTACTAATTCACTACATAATTACACCCAGACTCAGGACATACAAAACATTTTTTTCAAGCATACAAATGCATGTGTGGGAAACGAACCCACGCGGTTATTGTTTATTTGCATACATGTACATAATATTATTTCCTTAAGTCTTAAATTGGGATTTACAATTAGGTGTGTACATGCACCCCGTTAGGGTGTTATTTATTATAATCTTGGTGAAAAAACATATGTTTGAAAGAAACTTGTTCACATATAAATTATTGTACTTTTGCGTACGATCCTAGGATTAGGATAGTAAGTACAGTAGTACCCAATTAATATAGCTTACCGATGTACCTGCGCAGAAGATACATTTTCAAAGCGCGGGAAACGCTATTTGTCGGCAGCTGCCGCCATGTTAGCGCGCGCCGTGCGGAGGGGCGTGACTTGCGAGTGAGACGGAACTAACAGCTGCAGTGTATTATGAACCTTATAGTAGTGATCTAAGGTTGATCAAAAGTTTTAAGCATTCTTTCGTTACTCTTCGGGGCCATAATTTCTTTTCTGTGCGAACGAAGATTCCCGACGCGCCATATAAGTTGGGTAATACTGTATCGTACTTATTGATAGAAACAAATAATATACGATAATTATCGTAATGAATACAACAAAAGTTCTCGAACTAGATACGTAGTTAAATTTTTTCATTCAAGACATCCTTTTGATGTGCAATGCGATGCGATTGAAGCTACCTCCCAGACAGAGGAGTTACTATGCACGGCACAAAAGCGACAATTTTAATTATTAAGTTCTTATTATTATGAATACATTAAATATGTACGATTTAGATTTTTACAAGATTATAAGTGAGCATCCGTGAAATTACGATGCCCTTTGTGAACCCACTAGATTTAAGTACGACAAACGTCTAGCCTCCACATACGACGCCTTAGTAGGTGGAGGCTTTGATACCTTTAGGTACCTAGGTAGTAAGGTGCGGGGCATGGGGTTCTTCAAGAAGGATGTCAAGAGATTTTTACAGGGTCAGTTACGCGCGAGTAGGTAATACCCTTGGTGTTGCAAGCGTCAATAGGCTAACGGTGACCGCTTACCAGCACTGTGGGTCTGTGGCCATAATATATGCTTGTTTGTGTACCTGAAAAAAGGTAAAGGTAATACAGGTGTCTCAAGAAGTAGGTACTGTCAATCGGAAGTCCAAAACAAAAATGTCACCTCTGTACTTCCGATTGAAACAAAGTACTTCTTGGGAGATTCTGTATAATTATTATTACCTACTTAAAACACCTACCTTTACGAATCCTGTTTGTTTAGGCTTCGTAAGTAGGTAGGATACGTAATTCGAAATTCTGTGCGAGTGACGCTTTGTTCAATACCTACCTATTGCATATTTGCAATGTGGGATTGAATTCAGAATATTTAGGCTACCCACTAACATAACGCATACAAATAAAAAAGTGTCACATTCTATTATTAGTTTGTTTTCATTTATTTTAATCGCAATGACCGCCCGCTCTGTCCTGACGAATGTTATTTATTTATAGTTTACGTGACGTATCTCTACGTATTTATTTTGTGATTAAAATCAATGTTTCACACCCGCCAACTTCCATAAAATATTCTAGAAAGACACCTACTGTTTTCAATGGACAAAATAATCAGTCGGTTATTTCAGAATTCAGCTTCATCACCATTATTGTGACCATGATTTGTAAAATAAAATTGTGGATGTCTTATTTAATTTTGTTCTACTCTTTAGATTATTTCTCAAACGACCATTTACTATAGGACAAACACTAAAGTTCAAGAAAATAAAATTAGATTTTTAATAGAACCGACATACACTAATCTACTACTAACACTATCTCTATGCTCGAAGGATAAAATGTAGGTATAGAAAGTTTTTTTTTCGTGATTGATGGTCCCATAATAAGAGTTGGTCACACTGACGGGTACCTGAGTAGGTATATACCTATACCATTCCTTAAAGTTGCAGGTGAATTGCAATTTGTTGCAATTGACCATTTACATGCTAGTAGCTGTCGTTACTTACTTGTTAGTTCAATAAAATTACTCACCAAAAACAATCACAACACGGCGTCTCTTTTGTGTATAATTTATTCCTTGAGGTTCCTTCACGAGGAAATAAGTACCTATTATAAAAAAATCTATTTCTTTTTTAACCAACTTCATAAAAAGGAGGAGGTTCCCAATCCGGTTGTAGGTATGTTTTTTTAATGTTTGTTACTTCAGAACTTCGTCATTTATTAACTAAAAAATTCTTTTTCTGTTTGGAAGGGTACACTACACTTCCCGTTGGTCCCATTGTCATCAGTACGTGGATTACGTAACTTTATTTCAATGAAATTCAGATTGAAATAACCTCTGAATCGGTAGAAATATTACAAATTCGGAAATGGTTCCATTTCTAATAAACCACTGTTTGTATTTGCAGTTATCAGAACGTAAAAAAGTTACCAGAAAACCCGCTTTATTGAACCGATTTCAATTTGAAAATGATTGAAATTTAGTTACGTAATCGCCCCACTGGTCAGGGTTTGATTACTTTTTAGTGTACTTTGAAGTCGGTAAAAGTTTTTTGTAAAACAGTTTTTTGATGGGCCAATTGGCGATTCCACCTATTATCACGCCACAGGGATCGATTCCCACACAGGACATGCATTTGTGTGCATGAACAAGTATGTATGTCCTGAGTTTGGGTGTAAATATGTATATTAAGTATATTTACAAACAACAAGTAGTAGGTGTTGTCTGGTTTAGTACATCAACCTCTGCTTAGTTTGGGATCAGGGAGCCAATTCTCAGCCAATCGTAATTGATCGCTCGATCGAAAAAAGTACGAATTCGAACTTTTATCGTGTGTTAATCACGTTACGTTATTCCGACCATTTCGAGGTCGGCATTTTTAGAAGGAAAACCACTCAACTAGTCCTTTGATTGGTCGGGATCGTTCGAATTGACTCTGCCCCCCGAAATTTTGCAGTCGAATAGGACTCGAACCGTAAGTTCGATTCGAAGGCTAGTTCGAGGGAAGTGAGAATTGGGTCCCTGATAGCAGTGTGAGGAATATTCCCAGGATATTTTATTTATGTCAACGCCTGATATTTCTTTAACCCTATTATTAAAAATCCTCTTGTTTGAATCATTGGTTACCCTACAATTTTCAAGTTCAAGGTGTATTCCCAATGAATCAGCCTAGTGTGGGCAGCTGAAAATCTATTTAAATCACTTTGTCGATCGTGGAAACCATAGCTTCACGACGCAGAGCAGCGCGCGCCTGCAACGAACTAACTCCACTATAAAGGTGATTATTTTTTAAATTTTTATTCCTTTTTCAAATTATTTTGTAATCATCGGCTATCATGAATTAAATCATAATTATTTTGCGATGAATTTGAATTTCGAGTCGATATTTGGTTTGTTCTTTGATTTGTTTGTTGTGCTAACTGCCAGTATTATCAACAAAATGTTTTTGTTATTTTTTGTGATCAAAATATTTTAATATCTATTTTTCATACGTTTTACCTAATATTTTATTTAAGTGTTTAATATTACTGTTAACTACTTGTTGTCCTACGATTTCATCAACATTGTTTTAGGCGATAAAACACGAGTGGTAGTGAAGCCGAATGCTGTATAAGTTGTAGGTTCGAATCCTACAGATTGAGCTTCGGTGAAGGAAAACATCGTGAGGAAACCATATTGTGTACTAAACTTACCATCTTCAGCCGACATCACTCACCATTGTGAGATTGTAGTCAAACACTGAAGAAATTCTATGTTTATTACGAGTCGGTAGATCCTATACTTTACCTCTTGTTCTTTATGTCTCTACCAATATGTGTCTACCTTTTAATTCATCTTCAAAGCTCACGTATATACTTAGATAGGTACTGTCAGACAGTTTCAAATTGCAGAAGTGTTGAAATAAAAAAACAATGATTCACCAAAAACAACAAGAATGACGACCGACTAATAATACAGTCTGCGCCATGCAGTCGATTTAAATATAGCTAACAAAACACCGAATATAATCGATGTCGCATAACAGCATAGCGTGAGGAAATTTAGTTCATTCCCATTGCATCACATCCACATCGAAAATAGTTCACAGGTGATTCATTCGTGGAAATGTTCCAGAATAATATTTTCGTGTTTGACTCCTGTAAAACTGTTATTGAGTTTCGCGTTAAAATAATCGATTATTATTGCTTCTAGAAATTTATGTTCTCGTTTGCATTTTTCCGAGTCATGTATTAACCGATTGTGATTAAAAAGTAAACAACATGTCTTTTAAAAAGAATTTGCATTTTTGAATTCAGAATTTCCAATAATTTAAAAGTTTCTCATAAACAAATGTTCTACACTGATTGCAATAATACAGAGCTGTTATTCAGCAATCAGTAATCGCCGAAAATAACACGCGATTCGAAAATATCCAGTGTTTATGTCTTGCTGAGTTGTTAGGTAGACAATGTTGATGATTTATAGCAAGATGCGTGGTTTTATGGTTATATCGCAGTTTGGCACAGGTATTTACTGCTCTGTATATATGTTGGCGTATGATCATTGGCTGAAGCGACTAGAATCACATTTCAGAATCAAATAACGAACATAACAATGTTATTTTAATGCAGCTGAATTCGCTACCGAATTACAAATATCCAATGAGACATGTGCGCAGCTTTTGCACTCATGGAGATACGCTTTAAAAAAAGGGGTCTTGTCCGCGTAAGGATAAACACCTTCTAGTCAAGTTCCATAAATAAAAATCTCAACAAACTCACTCTTCTATTTCGTGCTGTTGCAGCTTATAGTGTAAGGAAGGTCGCAGCTTAAAATCTAATACCACCTTCTTTTGTATAGCGTTTACTGAGCCACCACATAAAATTTATTTTATCTTCCCATTTGCATGTAGCAACCATTATAAAATTTATATATTTTTTAATTCCAGATGTCGATAGTACCAATGATGTTCCGTGACTGGTGGGACGAGTGGGAGAGGCCTTCCCGCCTGCTCGACCAGCACTTCGGCATGGGCCTCAAGAGGGACGAGCTCCTCTCTTCCCTCTCATCCGTCCCGAGCAGTTCCCTGTTCAGGAACTCTTACTTCAGGCCGTGGAGGACGACCCTCGCACGTCAGGAGTCCGCCTCTACTATTAACCTTACTAAGGAAAAATTTGAAGTGAGTTATGATTGTGACATTTTTTTAAAATATTTAGCTTGTGTATTTTGCCATTTTCCAGTTATTATAAGTTCTAGTCACAATAATTCACTTTCACATAGTCCTCAGTCAGTCACCGTCCATAAACGTCATGATTTAGTACAATTGTGGTTGCCTACTAAAACTTTTCACGGACTTCTTGAGACAACTTGAAAAGTCACGATTCATTTCATTTCACTTCACTGGTGCACATGGATTGATCTTTATTGGAAAACATACCACCGATAATATGCAATAAAACTCAAAATATACGAATGAATGAAAATAAAAATGAAAACGCATCGTCACTCTGCAAGTTCCCGCCAAAAAGTCCGACATTTTTATTATGTAAGAAACAGAAGATAATATATCGATGTGTAAGAATTATTTTGAAGTCAAACAAGACCTGAATCAAACAAGAATGCACCTTGCAGCAAAGACGACACACTTTTGTGCAAAGGAGTCTGCAGGACACAAAAAAGTCCGTCACGGATTCAAAGCACACAACACAACGTACATTATATCTTCGATTATTATGTCGTACCTACATGCAATGGAAATGCAGAGATTGCGAAGTATTATGGTTAGGAACAGTATGAATCAAAATCCCTTGTCAATTCCTTACTTTGCATACGTATGCAGCTAGGTATCTTCATGACCATTGGGCAGGTAACGAATTGTAGTAATGAGACTAATAACTACATTTTGTCACACTCAATTAAGTCCAATGAAGCAAGTGCCTACTATAGTTATCACTATTCCTAGTCAAGGTCCAATTTAAATGTATGTACCTGCAGCTACTTAAATAATTGTTAATTGTTGACTTCTGTTTTACCAAAATCTCAGAGATAAGTGTAATAGTCTAGCAGAAGGTGATAAGCATACAAACATTTGGGCTTGACGAAAATGTATTAATTCATGTATTCAAAGTAAAAGCCATTTATGCAATGTAGACCCAGAAGGGCACTTATGAAATTACCACCGGTTCGAAAGACTGCCTTGAATTGAGAAGAATCGGCAAGAAACTAAGCAACGTTATGTTTCAAAATATTTTTGGACAATTCCTGTATGGTATCATATATATATATGTTCAATATTTAAATTTCAGGTCATCCTAGACGTCCAGCAGTTCACACCCGAGGAGATTACAGTGAAAGCCTCAAATAACTCAGTGCTAGTCGAGGGCAAACACGAAGAGAAGCAAGACGAGCACGGCTACATTTCCCGTCAGTTCACTCGCAGATACATCCTCCCTACAGGATACGAGCTCAACGACCTCGTCAGCACCCTATCCTCCGATGGAGTCCTCACAATCACAGCCCCTAAACGAACACCACCAAATGCTGGTGAAAGAATCGTTCCGATCACTAAAACTGGCCCAGCGAAGCAACCTGAACCCCAGACGTTTGAACAGCCCAAGGAACAGACAGTACCTATCGTAACATCCCCTTAATTATATTACTCCCCTACCAAGAGATTATATCGATAATTTTATCGATAGCTCAACGATCGAATCATAAATAGCATTTATTTTTCAGCCCGCTGTTGGCCAACAACGAGCGCTACGAAAATGAACGAATTAGGTTTTTTTTATAAGAGGAATGCAAAACATCGTTGTTTGTATTTAAATGTGAAAATATAACTCATCATAAATAAAATCGTATTTTTAAAATTTTGTTTTTTATTACATTTAGATTCTTATCATTTCATTTTCGGACCTTGGATGTTTTCTGTTCTAGGTATCTATGCATGGAGTCTTATTTATTTATTTAATTAATAATTGCAGCGGTAGGACAGCATCAATTACACTAATTAACACATTAATACCAGGAACATTCGCAAATGTGAATGCGCAAATGTAACAATGTGAAATTTGGAGATGTTTCATTTATAGCTAGTAAATTAATAGTAGTAGTTATTGTATTCTGGTGTATTCTTGACGAAGGAAATTGAAGAAGGTTAGCAACGTTTAGCCAGCGCAAATAAACTATGTATGTACATTCAACTTGACATTTTGACGATGATAATTATATGAATGGATCAAAGAGACAAAAGAGAGAAATGTATAACTCTACGTTGAACAGAAGCTCAAGCAATTTAGTGAACAATGCCATATAAAACTAATACTACTAAATTCAATAAACTAAGCAAAGCAGCAAATAATATAACGGTTTGGTGTATATACAGTATGTACCCATTCATTGGCACGTAATAAAGGACAAAACATTACTGAGAAACACTTAACTTAGCTGACCATGTCGCAGACGACCTGAGCAAACCGCGACCGTACATTAATGTATGTGAAATGCCACAGAATGCAACAAGAGAATACATGCTACACGGCAAAATAATGAATAATAATTCCTCCTCTCGTTAATGTAGAGCTGTAAAATAACATGCGGTAAGCATGCCGTGTTAAAAATGTCAAAAAGTATTTTCTATAATTCAAAATAGTCGTAAAGCAATAAAGGGAGAGTTTGACGAATTTAATTTCGCTCGCTGAGTGTTGGAGTTCAATAATATTGTTAATTTATCATTGTGCCTCGAGGGTAGGGGCGGGATGAGGAATGCTGATGCTTTACACACAGCTAACAATTTCGAGATGTTCAATTAATTGATTTTATTTTTATTGCCTGTCTTGTAATATGAGTAAAAAATACTACGTACAACTTAAGCTGAAGATATTGTAACGTACTACAAATATTTTTTAAATAATAATTATTGAAAATGTAGTGAAATTAAAACATAAATGAAATAGGAGTAGTAATAGAATAGTGTCATCTTTTGGTGAAGGTAGGACTTAATTTAAATAAATATGAGTAGGTAGATTTCATTTCCACGCCATCTCTCGAGGATACTGTTAACTATTTGGTTATAAACAAAGATCATTTTGTAGATCATTTTGTTGCGTTTCTTTACAAAGACAAATCGAAGCAATACAACGTAAATATGATTGTAATTTTATTATTCTGAAACAAACAATGGTATAAGTTATGTTAGATAAACTCAGATATGGTATTCCTTTTATAAATCTATACTAAAACTGTTCTAATTTCAAATTAATAGCATAAGTACCGCTCATCTGGCTATTGAAGACTATGAAATTATACACGTAGCTTACAGCTTATAACCTTATAGCTTAACAATAAGGTTCATCTGTTTAATCTGTGGTTGATTTGATGATGACACAGATAAACCTTATACTAAAGCCATAAGGTTAATTTTCATATGACTCATACAACTGTCGCAGAGATCATGCTATCTTTTATAAACCATAGTTAGTATATGTGCTATCAATAACAGAAGATTTCATTATTGTTTTTACAACTTTCAACGAGGCTGCATGTGAATCCACTCATGGTCAGATTTCGTCGAGAAATGCCTTTGTTGCCATCTTCATTTTATAAAGTGGGTAAGTTAAAGAAGCCTGCTATGATGCTGAAGGCACCTAATACCAAAACCATATCGAAATCAGTTCAATAAATTTTGAGGAAAATTGTAACAAACATACACTCAACCTCTCACCCCCGAAGGTACTATCTCCGTTCCATCGTAAGGCATAAAAATACCCGTAGTCCAAAAACTTTATCCAAAAAAAACCAATAACAATTAAAGGTGTAAAATAAAAGTGCGTTTAGCGAGCAAAGTGGTAATGTACCCCTGGTAATAGATCTCATAGCCATGGATCACTCAAGTCTAAACGGGGAGTCCATGCGGAGTGGGGAGGGGGAGGGGGAGGGTTCATCAATCAGCCCGGAGCGATTACTGGGTGTGTGGTGTGCGTTACGAGAGGAAGGCGGAGATGGTATCTATTATTATTATCCTATTGATAATATAAATGAGAATGTTTGTATTGTTTCTCAAGCACGGTGTAATAATAAATAATAAAATAAATAAATATCCTGGGACATTCCTCACACACGGTCATCTGATCCCAAACTAAGCAGAGCTTGTACTATGGAAACCAGATAACTGATATAATACATATACTACTTTTTGTTTGTAAATACATACATAATTACACCCAGACTCAGGTAATACAAACATGTTCATGCACACAAATGCATGTCCTGTGTGGGAATCGAACCCGCGACCTGCGGCGCGTAAGGTGAACCTTAACCAACTGCGCCAACTGGTCCCGTGAACGGATAATAGCCGAACGGATTTAAATGAAACTGGGCACATAAGTAGATAGAAAATACGATGCTTTTAATATTGAGAAAAAACTATTCCATAGATCTAGATACAGGTAGTAAGTATAACAGTTTTCTGGTTTCCTTACTTTGCTTGAGATGAGACCAAACAGCCCGTGTGTAAAAAAAAAACCTACGATATTTATTTAATTTCTATTATCTCACTAACTTTATAAGCTTAGAGGTAGGTACACACGGCAACACATCAAGCATTTCATTTCCAGTATAAGCTGATCTCGCATTGTATAGGATTTCCGTACATTGGGAGGTCAGCCTATACTGGAAATGTATAGCTTGATGTGTAGCCGTGTGTACTAGAAGTCCAGCTACCAAGGTAAGGTAACTCGTTGGTTCTCGTGAGGGACGCGCTACCTATAACAGCAATAATTGATGTCATTGCTATTTTTTTAACCGCTAGCCCAAGTATTAAGGTTCCAATAACAACACGTCAGAGTCCAATCTATAAGACAATGTAACAATTGTACTAAACACTAAATAAATAAGGAAAACTGCGCACTACATACATTTTTGCCGTTCTTTCTTCATAATAACCTCTCGTGACTTGTACCACGCGCTAAAACGCTTGCACTGTTCGACAAGCGATTGATCTGCCGGCCGTATTAATTGTTGCTGTCTGAACCTATACATACACATCTATGTCTATAAGCTATTGTATAGGTAGCCGTGTATTTGAATTGTTTCTAGACTGAGGGACTGTTTCACTGATGGTCTCTGTCACTGGTCTGGAGGTGAGGGACTGTATCTGGTAAATATCTTTACAGGCCATCTCATTCGGTTCAGTTCCAAAGAAAGAGACAGGATTAATAGAGATCTATTGGATAAGCTATCAGAGACTGCAGTCAGTATTTCTAATGAAACCTTTCATGACATGCCAAGCGATTTAACAGAGCTACGTGGAAAGTACGTAGGTATTATTTTTTATTCATCTACAGTCTGTCTACCTATGCATTTTATGTGTATATCTCGACTCCTTTATTGAATATTGGGGAAATTTAAATTAGTAGTAGTAAATTAGTAGGTATGATTGATACTCCGTATCTTAATCTTTTCCTTTGACTATTCAGACAATATTGAGAAGAATGCAAATATAACTATCCAGGATGTCAAGATTATTGCTATCAATCACGATGCAAAATAATACATTTACTAGTAAAATTATAAACCTTATATGTCTTATAATTAAGTAGCAGAGAGTATCACAGTGGATAGTGGAAATAAGAAATGTATAATATAAATAACTATATTTTATAAATATAATATTTTATTAGAAGATAAGATTCACATAATTATGAATTGACACACATGTTATAGATAAGTAGTCATAGCAACCTAATTTATTCTTAAAATTCAAATCGATTGCATAGACAAGAAAATAGATTAGATGAAGGTTAAGATTACACAACTATATGAATTGACACACATGTTATAGATAAGTAGTCATAGCAACCTAATTTATTCTTAAAATTCAAATCGATTGCATAGACAAGAAAATAGATTAGATGAAGGTTAAGATTACACAACTACAATAATATGTAGGAAACTGCACCATAACACCATTCATTGAACTGGCGCTGATTGCTGATTACAGAATGGAAAGTTTATCGAAAAAAAAACCCGACTGCGTAATAAAAAAAATACTGAAAAGAGAAAAACAAGCTCTGTAATCTATAGAATTGTGAATATACCTTGAATTTTATTTTATTTGAAATGGCACAGAAAGTCTAGAAGGAGACTGCTTCTCAAGTGCAGAGGGTCTACTAAGAAAAACGATACACTATAATCCGACCATCGTTGTCAAATATTAACGAATAGAATTGCAGCAAAACTGACGAGACGTAAATTTTATGTAATTCTATTGGCTAATTGATTGACAACGATGATTGGACTAACGTGTTTCGTTTTTCGTAGTAGGGCCTCAGGTCCTGGGACACACTAGAGGTGCACAGAACCAAGATAGGTGCTTCGAGACTTCACCACGGCATTCGATGTGACACCACTGAGCTTACTTGTAGGTCAGAGTGAAAATCTAGATAGATACATCTGGCTTTACTTTAGCCTTTAACGGAGTGAAGACAGGAAGAGCAGAGAATAAAATAGAGATACAAATCAATCGAAAAATAATGTTACGTTGAAATTGGATGTTTCAGGGTAGAGAAATGAGGAAGAACGCCCAGAAAGCCCCATTAGGGAAATTCTGACTGAAACCACAGAATAATTAATAGTACTAACGTACAGAAGTATAACTTTCTGATAGCAAACATGCGAGTTTAATCCTAGTTCCAAGGTAAGTTACGTTCACAATACTTCGCACGCCTCGATGCGACTTTCGTTATAACTGAAACATAAAGATTACATTCCCATTCCAGGTTCCTCCTGGGAAAAAGGTAGATGCTTAGATTATTTTTATATAATAATTTGCTATTTCACTCTGATATAATAATTAAAATCCTCAAATGGCGTTATTTTGCCTGGTTTTGATAAAACGGAGTTTTGTTTTTTTTTATTTGAATTTTTATATTAATTATTGTTGTTTAACTAGCCACTGTTAGTACGAGGTGCTCGGTAAAGGTTCAAACAAAATGAGATTTCTGTGTTTCATGCATCTGGTGGACACATTTCATTTTCACCTGATGGACTAATCAAAGTAACGGCAAATTTTTTTTTTGGGGATATCTCCAGCTTTGATATTGACACGCAGAAGCGCATCGTACGCTACTAGGTTCCATAGCAACGGGCCCAACACCGACCCCTGTGGAACCCCTTATGTGATCTCCCTCCGGATTCTCCTACCGTGTTGTTCCATGTACAACATTCATCTGTCGTGCAAGTAGTCCCTGACAATACCTTGCAGGTAGGAGGCATCCCAAGGCAGAGAGTATAAAGCCCGGTTAAAAGGGTTGACGATATCGAGACCACAGCCACAGATTAACAAGAGAGCGGACGCGCAAGCCGTAGCAGCCCTAGGGATCTCATTTTTATAACTAGCCCTCGCCCCGCGGTTTCGACCGATTTTCGGGAAACCCAAAAGCCCATGATTCTTTATTTTCTGTACAATCCAAAGTAAAGTATCTATACCTTTTCTTTTTCGTTTCTTATACAAACTTTAACACCCCCTTTGAAGGATAGTTTTGAAAAAATAATAATGAGATTACTAACCGACGGCGGTATACCATAATTAAAATTAGTATAGTATAAGCTAAACGGCGGTAACTTATAATTGTGCAGCAATTACGGTTATATCTCGCAGCTCGAGATACCTCTCTAGCGGTTAGTAAAGTAGTTCGCAAAATTTGTAATGGTTACCGCTGTGCAACCCTATGTGAACTATGAAAATGAGCCCTATAGTCAAGTAAATAGAACATAAAATGAAGTAAGGTTGTACTACCTTACTACCTAGAATAGTAGGTTGTTCAACAGGGATGAAATACACTCATTTCACACGAGATGTTTTTCGTCGAAGCGCCAATTAATAGATCGAGTTACCCGAGTTAAACACTCTAATTTTGATTCGACTATGAGGAAAGTAACAAAAGCAAAATATGCAGAAAATATTAAATGGTTACCTACTTCCGAAAAAATTTAATAATAAAAAATAAAAATAAATCGGCCAAGTGCGAGTCGGACTCGCACTTGGCCGATTTATTCCGATTTTTCCGAGATTTATTCCGTGTAATATTAATAGTAATAGTAAAATTAACTAACTCTGCTTTGAAAAAAAAAAACGCCAAAAATATTGAATGAAAGGTAAATTGCGGTTTACGATTTATGACGTATTAAAAAAAAACTACTTACTAGATCTTGTTCAAACCAATTTTCGGTGGAAGTTTGCATGGTAATGTACATCATATATTTTTTTTAGATTTATCATTCTCTTATTTTAGAAGTTACAGGCGGGCGGGGACACACATTTTACCACTTTGGAAGTGTCTCTCGCGCAAACTATTCAGTTTAGAAAAAAATGATATTAGAAACCTCGATATCATTTTTGAAGACCTATCCATAGATTTTTTTTAAATCAAACTCATACGTGTGGGACGTACGAGTTTGATTTAAAAAAGTTCTAAGTATGGGGGGTTTTTTTTTTTTTTCTATTTTTGTGTGAAAATTTTAATGCGGTTCACAGAATACGTCTACTTACCAAGTTTCAACAGTATAGTTCTTATAGATTCGGAAAAAAGTGGCTGTGACATACGGACGGACAGACAGACAGACAGACATGACGAATCCATAAGGGTTTTTTTGCCATTTGGCTACGGAACCCTAAAAAGAGAATATCATAGAATATCTTCAAAACTTGATGCCTGTACATTTATGAATGTTTTTGTATGAAAAACTCAGTACAGTAGTAACCAACTATAATAATATGGCTTACCGATGTACCTGCGCAAAAGATAAATTTTCACAAACCCCGGGAAACGCTATTGTTCGGCAGCTGCCGCCATGTTAGCGCACGCCGTGCGGTGGGGCGTGACTTGCGAGTGAGACGGAACTAACAGCTGCAGTGTATTATGACCCTTATAGTAGTGATCTAAGGTTGATTGTAAGTTTATAAATAATAAATAAATATAAATATCCTGGGACATTTTTCACACACGGTCATCTGATCCCAAACTAAGCAGAGCTTGTACTATGGAGACCAGATAACTGATATAATACATATACTACTTTTTTGTTAGTAAATACATACTTAATATACATAATTACACCCAGACTCAGGACATACAGACATGTTCATGCACACAAATGCATGTCCTGTGTGGGAATCGAACCCACGAACTGCGGCGCGTAAGGTGAACCTTAACCAACTGCGCCAACTGGCCCGTCAAAGTTTTAAGCATTCTTTCGTTAATCTTCGGGGCCATAGGTACTTTCTTTTCTGTGCGAACGAAGATTCACGACGCGCCTTATCAGTTGGGTAAGTACCTACCTATACAGAGTGGACATTTTAGACGGGTCTTTAATTTTTGATTCAATGCAATCGGCATTTACCTACAGTTTTTTGAAAAAGGTACAACAGCGAGAATCTCGCGATTTTTGAAAAATATTTTTAATAACTTTCTCGATCCTGTCTCCAATAATGATCAAAAGGCTATATAAAAGGGGCCAAGTTAGGTTAGGGTACTAGAAATGTACTGGAAAAAATCATTTCCCATACATTTTGTTAGGAAATTAACTCGAACGACCGCGTTCGCACTGTTCGGATTCAAAGGAGCTTTCTATCGAGAACGCTCAGGTTGAAGAAAGAGCTCCCCGCCGTGGTTTTCTCAAGGGAGTCTCGTGGGTTCCCCATGCTGGGGTTCTTCAAGAAGTGCGTGAAAAGATTTTTGTACGGTCGGTAACTGCGATACCCCTGGTGTTGCAAGCGTCCATAGCTACGGTAACCGCTTACCATCAGGAGGGCTTTATGCTAGCTTGTTAAAATAAAAGTTTTGAGACTATTACATTAGGATGACTGGATTTTCAAACATATCTGTAGGTGGTAAACATATTCATGATTGGAACATAGGTTCATAACTGAAAATACTTTAAATTAAAAGTCACTAAAGGGCCGATTTTTCAATGGCCCTTATAATAAGCTGTAAGTTTACCTATTTGGCTCTTAATTTAATTTGAAATTAGAACAGTTTGTTGGAGAAATAGCTTAACCTCAGAGTATATAAATACTACGTACAACAGAGAGACAGCGCCCATACTTCAAAAGTTACCACCGTAACTCGCGCAAGTACAGCGACGGTGGCGAGATTGGGGTACTAATTCCTATTCTGGGTTTCTAAGTGACTACAGCAATGTTTGTTTTTCAGTAAATGACAACAGATGACACTGTTGAAAGAATTTAATTTTAAAGAACAATGAGCACATTTGTATTTTTTTTGTTTTTGTGTAAGAGAGGTAGAGCGTAGCATTTACTATATACTTTTGTTCAAAAAAGATAAGAATTCCATACATTAAGTCCTAAACTAATCCAAAGAATTATTACTATGTTATTCAATTCTAAAAATACTGATTTTAAGTTGCATCTTACCCCACGGTTAATTGAGCCAATTCCCAAAATACTCTAGCTATTGTTCATCAACAATGAAGAATTTTCACTAATTCTGAATGTTAGCTCATCGTATTTTCTGTAGAAAATAAAAAATATATGTGAAAGAATTATTTAAATACGACAATTACATTCCGAGATATAGAATTTTTAAATGAGCGCGCGACGCGCAATTCAACCGCTCGGTACTCGATGCGTGTGACGTCATGTTCCAACGCTCGCTCAATCCGTCGCGCTCTTTTTCTCTTGAAAAATCTCATTCCTTGGGTTTATAAATTTGAAACTTAGCACTATTACTTATCGTTCAGCAAGTCCAATAAAAGTTGTTTCTTCCATTGGACCCACTGAAAAATAATCCTCGTCATCCAAAATAAATTTATCCGCTTTCTTTTCAGTTTCTTTTATTTATATCCATTCAACAAATGACTACGGAAAACAGACCTAATGCATTGCGTTACGGCTATAGAAGAAATTAAATAAAAGGCATTGGTGTGAAATCTTTAGAATAAGTGCAAATTGAGTTGGTGACCGTAATTTATTTTACAATAGTGAACATTGTCATCATATAGTGAGAAGGAACATAATGTACAGATGGAAGAGAAAGAGAAAAAAAAAATATTGTATTGGTTGATTTTATTTTCTCGCAATCGTAGTGAAAAATAGAATGTTACACACGGCGCTAAAATCCCATTATTACTCTGTTTCTATTTACTCCTCTCTAAAGCTCGGAAGTAGAACTACCTCGTGTATACGGTAATTTTAGCTCCTTAAATAACAATCTACTATTCTATCACATCCTGATTGACTCTGTATGCCATGAGAAACCTAATTTTCGTAATAAATTAATATGCCATCTCGAAATCTCCACCTGTTATAGGCATAATTATTAATTAGAATTGAGCCTTGAATTAACTGCCAAGGGAAGCAAGTGCAGACAGGCTACTTCAATACATCCTTGTCGTCAATGTAATTGCTGGGTAAGCTCCCCAACTAACAGTCGAATAATGAATGAGTTATTCGGCTACAGATGGAATAAATGTTGAGTAGTTGCTACGTAGTACCCACAATGTAGTGTAAAAGCTTTTATTACGACTTTTTAGCATTTTTTACTTTAAGTGCTGGGGCATTTCACGTGAAACGGACATAAGAAAAAAAGTGACATCCTGAATTACGCTCATATTCTGATTAATTATAGTCAATGAGGACATGAATGTAAGCATACATTTTTTTTTCTTGTATGAGACTCATTTGTGATTTTATGGACTACGAAAGATTTGACTAACTATGAACAACACATTTTTTGAATAGAGTAGTTGGGGTTAATCACAAACTAAAAAAATATTTTAAATAGTGTTTTATCGAGAAAAAATACGTGTTATTTTTATTATGGAGAGAAAGTAAAAAAAAAAAAAAAAAACTTGGAGAAATCCGAAAGTGAACTTTTTAATTGAAAATTTTATCAACTTCGACCTTTTTTTTTTAATTCTTTATTTATACGAAATATACCTTAGACTGTGTCGATGTTACACCGAAAGTTTCAAAATGGGATCTCCATTCTTTTTTTTTTTTTTTTTTACTTTCTCTCCATAATAAAAATAACACGTATTTTTTCTCGATAAAACACTATTTAAAAAATTTTTTTAGTTTGTGATTAACCCCAACTACTCTATTCAAAAAATTTGTTGTTCATAGTTGGTCAAATCTTTCGTAGTCCATAAAATCACAAATGAGTCTCATACAAGAAAAAAAAATGTATGCTTACATTCATGTCCTCATTGACTATAATTAACCAGAATATGAGCGTAATTCAGGATGTCACTTTTTTTCATATGTCCGTTTCACGTGAAATGCCCCTGCTTTAACCGTGTTGTGGAAACGTTTACTCGATATTCTTATAGTACATTTATTCAATAGTCGTATAGTAGCTACCAATTCTCGTTTATACCTCACATGAGTGCAGTAATAGAGTTGTCGATTCCCAAGTTTCATGTTTAAGAAGCTACTATATAGCTGCTACTCGACATTACTATATTAGAGCAAACTCGCCGAGTAAAAGCTGTCTATTTACTGAAAAGTACCTTAATATCTGTAATTGTAATCTAAGCTATTTTGTTGAATAAATTAAACCACTATAACTTTTTCCTTGCACGCGATACATACTTAAATATGCCCATACTAACAAATGTAATACTCATGGAGACCTTTCATATGACATAGATTTCATTTGATATGATAAGGTTTACAACACAAAGTACGACACCGCCCATTATCCTTTAAAAAAAATCGTAAATTGACGCGCGACGCGTAGGCCATCTATGTAAGGTCGTAAGATTTAAGTAAAATTACATAAATTGCAAATATTTAAGATACGAGTTTTACATATAAATTTAATAAATTATTAAACCTCAAATTATATTCCCTTGCAACAAAGCTTCATCAAAAGTGATTTAGTAGCGTTTTGACTAAGAATTAATTCTCAATCAGTCCAAACGATGTTTGTAGCGACATCTATACGTGTAAATTCTACACTAATTATAAAATGTATGTGATTGACCAGACATGGCTTAACTGAATGAGGTTTATCTAGCGATAAAAAATCGGTCCTAAGGCGCCGATCCAGCAGAGAGAGTTCTAGAGTTCTGTGTTCTACATTCATTGTAATCTATGGGGCGCCTTTAAAAGTAAAAAAAAGTGTTTGCGTGTGATCGGTAGCGAATATTGCAGAACTCTAGACTGCTTGCTGTGTGCACAATAGTGAATGCGGAACGCAGAACTATAGAACTCTCTCTGTGGAATCGGCGCCTAAGGTAAGGAACCTAGGGTAACAATGAATTTTCACATAGGTTCACCTACCTAATCTCGATTTTCTTGAAATACGCATGTTGATATAGGGGCAGAGAAGGGCAGATGTTAATTTGTTATTATGACTTGAAAGTCAGTATGAGACACATTGACACATGCGTGTGACTATATCTTTCAGTTTCTTTTCAAAGCACCTCATTCTACCTTAAATCTACCTATCATGGTGATAAATTCCTTGTTTGAATTAACACTAGATTAAATAATAAAATCGACTATTTTGACCAAAGAACTAATAAGTGGCGTTAATTGAGAAAATAAATGCCCTCATGTTTTTATTTAAGTAAATATTTAAAATTTCTCTACGAGACAGGGTCCGAAACGAGGACATTCGTAGAACAAAAATGACCGATATAGCTCGTAGAGTTAGTAAGCCGAAGTGGCAATGGACAGGCCACATTGCTCGAAGAACCGATAAACGATGGGTAAGGAAGGTTCTCGAGTGGCGACCACGTATTGGAAAGCGCCGAGCGGGACGACCTCCCACCAGGTGGACCGACGACCTGGCCAGAGTCACTAGGCGCCGCTGGATGCAAGGGGCCCAAAACCGTTCGAAGTGTAAGTCAATGGGGGACGCCTATGTTCAGCAGTGGATATCCCTCGGCTGATATGATGATGATGAAACAGTTAATATCTTAAACATATAGAGCAGGTAAGTTATGTAGTAAAGATAAAAATTAAATTAAAAGAGTTACTAGAAATAAGTCAATTGAAAAAAAATACATTGGTTATGATAAACTGTGATAAGCAATGGTTCACAGATCACAAATCTTCCGTGCCTAATTAAAGACTTCAACGCGTTGTGAGTGCGTTACTTCATTCACTTTATTAAAATAAGTCGATTTATTTTATACAAATTGTTTTCGCATTTGCCACTATAGGCTTAACGGTAACAATAAATCCCAAGAAAAAATATTGGAATCAAACCGAGAAGTGCCATAAATGAGCTGCGTGTACATTAAATAAATTGATCCCATTCATTAATCAAACAAGTGCCTATCTAGTTACAGTACGCATTAACTGGCTCATTAACCCATTCAAACCGAACGGCGAACCTGTGAGTATTAAATCCCATTAATATCGCGTTTCACTATCGCTATTAATCACAAAGCACGATCAATGCCACGCGATTATTTTATAGCTTGAATAAAAACAATATAAGCGAAGCGGGCGGAGTGTAACAGAAATATCAGTTTGATATCGCGCGGTTTGATTCGCCGTGACGCGGACGCCTTGGGGCGGAGCCTCGCCGGAGAGGGGCGCGCGCCGCGACACCTCGCCATACCATTTCGTGCGAGCCGCGGTAACGCTCGTATCTCCCCCGGCTACATACGGTCCCGGTCCCGTCCGTTCGGTAACGTTCCGTTTTATGTCCGACGCGTGTGTGTGAACATTGAGCACGTGCCACCGTGTGGTCAAGTTGTTTCTTCGTGATTCATATAAACCGCCAAGATTCGGGTGAAGAACCGTGAGCCGGTGCCGGCGTACGCCATGGCCGACGCCGACCGTGATTCGGACCTTGGCGACGACAGTCCCGTGGTGAGTCTATCATTTATTCTTTTGACATAACTTCAGGGTCGTAGGTACTTCGTGACCAAAAGTCTATTGCTATTAGCCATCAACCTCTGATAAGATAATGTGGTGATTTGACGCGAAAAATGTGAGGCCTAAGTTGAGCAGTCTCTGATTTGATGAGATTTTATTGATGACTTATTGGTGCTGTTGTTGATGGATGACCGTTGTTTCTGGTGGGTTCCTGACGTGTCAAGATAACTGTTGTTTATGTTACATCAGTTGTTATGACAACGTTACTTGCCATGCATGGCATCACGGCATGCCACGCTCTGACATTGCATTGTGCTTTTAGCGAGCTGTGAACCTAATGTAGCGTTTTTTTGTGGGTAGGTAGGATTACAAATTGGTTTTGACTGTTATAATTTTAATAAGTGGGTAGACATTACAATAGTTGTTAATTAATGAAGATCATGTTACTTACTTATACAGATGTTTTATTTTTATTTGACATAGGAAGGTAGGTCAGTACCATTTATAAAGGCATACATTTTATCAAATAATCTATGAGGTGCATTATATCTTCCGTCTCCACCATGATGATTCTTTATTATTTGATTGTCTTCGGGATTTCATAGTTTTTTTTTTAATGAATTTGATAATAATATTAGTTTTATTTAGAATTAACTGTAGTTTGTTAGATACCTAATAGTCGGGCTTACACTACTACCAATTAAAACCCATTAAAAGAAGATTAAACAGTATACTACTAATTGATCAATTAAATTAAAATAAGAGCAAAGATTTGCCTACATTTACGAATTACTAAGAAACTAGGTAGGTAGGTAGGTATTCTATGAAATAATTCATATGAATCATCAATTCATTCGAATTTATTCATTCGTGATGTAAGCACAATCACATTTATTATTCTGATCAGAATCATATAAGAATTAGAATACCTGAAAATAAGTATTTGTCGGTCCTTATCCTTAACTAGATTTTATTACTAAGCCAATTTAAATCAATATTTATTGAACGCAAAAGCTACAATAAGTTTTATTTCGATTATATAGATTTTTGGGTCCTTCGAGCCGGATATTACCGCATTCTATGCATTCGTAATACAGTAGGCATGTTGTGACAAACATAGACAATAGATATAATCATATTTTAGGTAATATTCCTAATAATACCTACTCAAAGATAAAACGTTATCGTTACGACATACCGTCCACTCATAATTGCTACTGCTATGTTAATCGTTGTTTCTGTTAGTCTGTAATGAAAGTAAGGTATAGGTGTAGTTATATAACATCCTGCATTTTATATCAGCTCATGCACTATATGCTTTGTGACTAGGGTTGCCATCTGTAAACCCCGGATTTTGGAGTATAACCCGGTCATGTTAACAGTGTTGCCACGAGAACTTGAAACTTTACACTCCTAGGCATCTACTAAACTAGGACAAATCTGGGGAAACCGGGCCGGATGGCAACCCTATTTCCACGCCTTTTTATGTTAAGACCTTCCCCAGCCTGCGCATAACAACTCACAAACATTTTATCGCATTCGGATGAATGGTTAGGAACGCAAACGTCACATACAGATATAAACAAAAAGTCATAGATTTCATACATATATCTCGGACTATCTTAGACTCTTACCTTTTGGTACTATAGCTTATGCTCAGGATGCGTTGCAATGTCCCTTTAAATGTTTTTAAATTGTCAGAATTTTTCACGCAAATGCCAACTAAAAGTGTTCAAACATTGATTAGAAGTTTCAACTGAAACCATTATCCGATGCGCAAACGCATATACCTATGCAGAACACGAACACACAATAAAAAATACATCTGATTTGATGAATGTGGTAGGTAAAGACATTTAATTCCATTTGATACCCTCTTTACCATTTATTTAAGGATCTCAAGCGATCTTAGTTCGTCCTTAGGCTCAAAAAATACAACGTGTGACTTTCAGATTCCAAATGATGCTATTTCATATTATTACGATTGGTTCATGCCAAATTTGGTACATCTGTGAAGGATAGTTGATAACTGTTCCAACATGGCCTTTTGTTAGTCCTAGCAGGTAGACAAAACAGACTTGTACATAATATCAAAAGTAATGGGAACTTTAAGTATTAAAAAGGCAACTAAAGAGAAAAAAAATTAGTAGGTAGGTACCTGGATAATTTTGGGTCAGGCAGTTAAACTATGAGAAAGTATTTATTTACACTTTTAATGGTAATGAGATTGATTGTTTCGTAAAGTTTTGGAAGAATAAAAATATATTAATATAAAAGACCTGACTGACTGATGTAAGTATCAAATACACAGCCTCAATCGCTGGAATTAAAAACTTTGCATTAATTTTGGTTTTATTTAGATAACCTATATTAAAACGTAGGCCAAAAACGTACCAAGGAAGGGATATTTTCAAAATTCAAAACACTGATTTTTTCAGTTGTGCAATAATCAAGGAAGCCAGCACACAAGAGATAGAAGTTACAAAAACTCCTCATTAATTAAATTCCACACATCCTCTTTCGAACATGCTTTCATACTAGCGACAAAACTGCAAATTAATGCACCCATGATAAATATGGCGACAAAGATGTCTCCCAAACACGTGTGGTAGCGTCGCGTCCTGGCGGCTTTTACAAAATGGCGCTGATATGATTATTAATAACAAATTCGGGTCTCGCGATTCGGTTTCAAGTTTATTTTATTACGGGAGTCGAGACGAAGGACGACCCTTTTACCATCTGTGTCGGCTCTAGGAAATTTGACTGCAATGCGCATTGTTTATTTAGCGGAACAGTTTTTGTCGCCCGACGTCGCTATTCATAAAAAACTGACGCCATCGATATTAATTTTGGCGTCATGTTTTTATTTGATCTGGTAATCTGACTTCACTTCTTCGACACGGTGACCAATTAATGGTTAAATTCGAATGAGTCATTTTAATTTTATTTAATCCTTAATGCAATGTAAGTTGTTGATTCAAGAAATGCTTAAATATTGATGGGAAAATATCAAAAATCGGTAGCTAAATCTAAAAGTAAGGTTTAATTAATTAACGCAAGTTTCGCAAGTGCACTTCCTTGGAATATGAATGAAGAACTTCGGAATTCTAATGATCTGGCCAAAGGAATAAGATCTGAGGACTTTATTATCGCTTACCTGTATCATTAGCCGTTTATTTATGTCTGGACAGATATAATGTTTGCGTTTGACTCAATCATTTATTCAGCGGTGTCAGTGACTCCGGCGACATCTCACGGGAGGCCAGCACGCACGATTTATTATCCCCACACGGCGAATAGAGGGCCACAAATTAATTAATCAAATCTAGCTGTCACTCAGTGCACAATCGCAGCCTAAACTTAGCTCAGATTCTGAAAGCACGTCCGCCAGCTTCCTTTTCCTGTCGACACCGCGACGTTCCATTAATTGAAATAATTGGCGGGCTTATGAATTTATTTTTTCGCGTTGACAACACTCCTCGACACCTTGAATTAATTTTAATTATGAATTCTCAGATAGTTGTATTTATTTCGGTACGAATTCTGAGAAGGCACGCAAATTGGAATATTTTAGCAGTACCTAATTTATTTGAATGATGTTGTAATTTCACTATGATAAATAAGTTGAATTACTGTTATTCATTACAGACCTTTTGGGCGATAGCCTGACTCCAACAAACACATGTCATATCAAACAGTTTTATATCAATTAACCGTTGCGTGACGTGAATTATCTTATGTAATCGTAGTGGTAAACAGTGTAGGAGCAAAATGAATGGTATGATACGTATGAATTGTGTCTTAAGCAGCCATCAGGAGCACCGTCCGATTTATCAAACTTTTGTCTTAAAACGGTTCTCTGTTTGTAACTTGTGTGTCCCTGTATAGTTACCATTCATCCGATAACGATTCGTGAAAAAAAAATGCACTGTGAGTACTGTGAAGTCTTATAAAATAAAATCCTGAACTCTTGTTATATTTGTTAGTAAACTAGTTCTGCAAAGGATCATCATAGTTAATTGTTAATGTGTCAGGGCCCCAATTCTCGCAGTTTCGACATTGATGTCGAATAGAAATTTGGGGAAAATCACGGCGGTCTTCTGTCAAAATGCGACATTAATGTCGAAGATGCAATCGGGGCCCTGACACATTAACAATTAACTAGGTACCTATTTAATGTCACAATGTAAGAACAATGAATAATTTCCTTTGCGTATTATGCTGACTGTTGAACCGGGCAAATAAACATGCTTGCTACCTTCGTTTTCAATTGGAGGCTTTTTTGCCGTCTTGACCCAAATGCGGATACACATAATTTTAAACAGTTTAGGCAGGTGCCACACAGAGAGCTACCTGGTCGCGTGCTCTCAACAATAGGCACATACCTATCTCATCTCGGTAAAGCAAGGGTGACGTCAAGAAACATTCACACGTTTTTACACATGACTCATGGACTTTTGTGGTGTCACACAATCGGTTGTATGTAGATAGGGATTCATAAAATTTTTGTTATTTTTATCATTGGTATAGATTTGAATTTAAACCTTCCGCGGGTTATCAATTGCACATCAAATTATAGGAATCAATTAAAATAAAACATTATAAAGATGATATCAACTACTAATACTGATTTTTTGATTAGTTTATCTGACTTTAAATCAGATTGAAAAATGCAACTTATATTTTATTATGTAGCAGTAGAACTTATCATTTTTTGCACCCTTCAGTCACTATCGTTATTTATTTATATACTATTTTTTTTTTATTTTGATAGCCCCACACGGTTGATCCTTTGTTAAACTTTTAATTTGCATACAAATAAAATGGCTGACTCGACAAAAGAACCTTTGTGTGACAGATCTTTACACAGAAATCGAACTTGATCCTTTATCTCTCATTTATATTCAATATATCTGTCGTAAATAATCGTATTGACATTCAATATTTATAAAGGAAAGGTTGCGTGGGTCGTGACGGCCTATCACACCGTCGCGTATCATCCATCACTTCTATACGACGCGTGGCAAATTTCAGCAAAAGTATATTGACTCAATTGTTCTGTTCTTACTAATATTGTTCAGTAACATATTCAATGATAAATTGCGACAACGATTTCTAGGCAAGGCCATTGTCAGTGTAGTATTTGTGTGCATTTTTTTGTTTATGTGGGTATGACAATATTAAACGTATTTCATCATGATCATCAGCTTATAATGTCTCACTGCTGAGCACAGTTACAAATGCGGTGAAAGGGAATGTCCAATTATTCCACAACGCCTGCCCACTGCGGATCGGTGGAGGTAGGCTAGTGGTCAACCGCCTAGCTAAAAGGCTTCTAACAACTATCCATTAGGATAGTTGTTAGAAGTTAACCTAACCTAACTAATATTATAAATGCGAAAGTGAGTTTGTTACGCCTTCACGTATCAACTACTCAAGGGATCATCATGAAATTTGGCATGCAGATAGACTATGGTATGGAGAAGGACATGGGCTACTTTTTATTCCGGATGAAACCGCGGGGGACAGCTAGTTAAGTGATAACCGGGATCAACGGCTTTACGTGCCTTCCGAAGCACGGAAAACGCTCCAGTTGAAGTATTACTATTTAATATTTCATTAAATTACACAACTGTGTAAAAGTTGTTCACCTCTTAGCTTATTATTATGTGACAATAGCGTTGCATTATTCTATTAATAATATCCATGTGTCAGCTATCTGATTGTGATGTGACCGAGGGTAATAGTATTCGCATCTCATTTTGATACTTATTGAGATTTTACGTCCGTAATCGGTTGGGTTATCTTGCTTCTCTTCACCCTACATGGTAGTTATTTGTATTTAGTGCAGGTAGATGTGTTTAGTACTTTAAAAAATAATACGGCAAAATAAAAGGGATTATTATTGTTGTGGTAAGTAACACTTGTTTTTTTTTGTAAATTAGGTTGATTTTAGGCAGGTCAGTGAGGGCACTGACAGCTTTAAGGGTTTATTCCGCGAAAGTCAAGCGAAAATAGTCTTAGCCAAATTAATGTGAGATGTTTTTTCAAATTCTGTTGCCGATATAGAAATAACTCATAAAGTTAGGGATGACATAATATAGAAATAACTCATAAAGTTAGGGATAGTCTCATAAGACCATATTATTCGCATGCCTTCAACCCTTAATGTAATGTGTCCTTACTGACCCGTCTAAAATTGACCCGTATAAAATGTCCACCTGTATGTAGGTGTTGTGAATAGAAGTGTTTTTTCCCATAACAAAAAACGTTGACGGGCCAGTTGGAGTCTATCACGTCGCAGATCGTGGGTTCGATTCCCACCCAGGACATGCATTTGTGTGCATGAACATGTCTGCATGTCCTGAGTCTGGGTGTAATTATGAATATTACGAACAAAAAAGTAGTGTCTGCTTAGTTTGGGATCAGATAGACGTGACTGAAGAAAGTGCCCAGGATATTTATTATTATAAATATTATTTAAAATGTAGGTAGTTATATAATTGTTATAACAATAGTTTTTCGCAAATATTAAATTGATGGATTGGTGTAATGTTTCCAACATTTAAATGAAGGGTTATATTATATGTGTCAGTTTTGATTTATGATTTAGGGAAGGAGGGTTTTGAAGGCCAAATTCTAAACCGTTACACCGATAAAATAAATTTAATAAGTTATTTAAGGTCAGAAAAAAAATATCAGAAAACTGCTGTTTTACTAACTATGTACTCTTAGGTCATAATCTTAGTTACAATTACTTTTTACATAAAAATACAAATCTGTAGGTAGGTCTGTAAGCTAAGATTTCGTGTTTAGTTCAATAAACATCTTAACATAATATATATAAAAGTAACTTTTGCTTGAACAGGTAATGTGTTTGATATGTTTTTTTTTTACATTTATTTAAATATTACTCTTTTCGACCGTTTCCAATTTATATCGGATTTATTTAAATGTAAATGATTCGCTATGTAATTTATTACAACCGTATCAAACACAACCCGTAGCAATTCTGAGCAAGCGTTATCGCTCACGACATTTTTCTATCAACTATTAAATTATACAATTTCGCTATAAGTGTATAAATAATTCACATATTTATTGTTATATAAAAATGAACATATCGTAGTGGTAATAAAGTTCATATTACATTAACGTAGGGATCAATTTACGTCATTTTATAGGAACTGTGCAAAGGCAGATAGGCTGCGGCGCGGGCGCCCGCATAAGAGCAAAAACAATTTATTCTATAATACCTTCCCTATTGGTTAATATAGCATTCCTATTAAGTGTTGATTAACAACAACTTTATGTTGGTTAACGGTTTTGTGGTTAATACAAAAAAAAACTTCCGCGGAAACAATACATGTATTGATTACTTGTGTTCAAGTTGATGTTGATAAATGAAATAAGTTTGCATAGTGGCCTATAAAATAGACGTAATTAAGGCCCGGTTTTCCAATCGCTAGATAAACCTCGGTGAAGCTACTCCTCTGATAAGTCTATTTTTTTCTAATTTCAAATGAACAGCTAGATTGATAGATTTTTAGCCATTGAAAAATCTGTACTAAGTAAATAGGTATAACCATTAATGCCCGGTTTCTATGAATAAAAACGAATCGTTTTGCTTACCAATGGTAGGTTTTTTATTGCCAAACTGGGCATATAGATAATTTCGTAAGCTAATTTTACCTGTGATAGCTTCCATATGGGAGGGTCTGCTATGCAAAGCTTTGAGGTATTTGCTTCATTATAAGTAAAGATATAAGAGTCTTAATTTTAACCGATAAATTTAACCGGTCCATAAATTATAGGAATCGGCCATAAGACAAGTTACTTATAAAATAATATACATGGCCGTACAGAAAACATATATAGAAAAGGTTCTACTGGCAAAAGTAGCGACATCTTTATTTATTCAGGTATGTGCGAATAACTTCCCAAGTGTTAGCTACAAATTATTCGTTATGTTGATACGTATACTGTTCATAATCAACCGTATTGTATGTTTGTCTGTCATTAGAAACGCATCCGCGTACGCCTAATTTGCATGTTTATAACAATGTATGTGTTAATACCGACTTATACTGGAATAAATGAGAGGGCGGCGACGCCATTTGAGGACGGTTTATTCAAATCTACACGTCGGGAAATACTATGATTGCTATGAAACATGACTTTCTAGAAAGCTTTCCATTATTTACATGCACATAATGAGGTATTAAGCTATAGTTGTTACTATACTCATAATGTTGGAAACAATTCTAGTAAAAGTACAAAAAAAAGTGGAGTTGGGGGTTAATTTCACCCACAGATATTTAAAAAAGGATTTCACCATATTCGTAGCATGATATTCTTCACATGTTAATTGAATTAAAGATATTAAGACTGCTATTTTACCGTAGTGTTGACATGCGTGATAACTGATAATTCATGACAATAAAGCTTATACATATTCTGGTTTCCGTAGCACACACGGTTATCTGATCCCAAACTTCTTAGTTAGTGTGTGAAGATGGTCTCACAGGATATTTATTATATTGTCAGATTATCATAGTCAGATTGTCCAAAAAATATTTAAAAAATGTAACCTTGCTGAGTTTCTTGCCGGATTCTTCTCAGTTGAAGGCCGAGTTCCGAACCGGTGGTAACATCAGTAAATGTGACCTTCATAAGTGCCCTTCTGGGGCCTAAATTGAATAAATGGCTTTGACTTTGACTTTGGCTACTTTACTGTAGGTTGACATGCGTGATAATTCATGACGATAAAGCTTATACATATTCTGGTTTCCAAAGTACAAGCTCTGCTTAGTTTGGGATCAGATAACCGTGTGTGAAAAAGGTCCTACAGGATATTTATTGAGCTGCGAATGCAGGGAAATTAACCCTTCAGATTTGTGTGAATTAAACCATAAAGTCACATAGGAATATTTGTCATTCCAAGTGTTATATAAAATTATAACGTAGCATCTCTAGAAGTAATCATACAGGTGAAAAATAATGTCTCTTCAATCCATGAGTAATCGATGAGTTTTATTTGCTCTGATACACACATTTTGTTACTCATCCGACTTATAACTGCCGAATCATAATAACAGATGCTTGTGAAATAACGGACTCCTTACTTACCCAAGTGAATACACTTCTAATATTTCTGTTGGAATTTAGAATAGATTTTCTATCTACAATCGAGTGAAAATTGAGCATAAAGAGAAATGACAATGGTATGTTCCAATCAAATAATAATTCTTTAAGATATTTTATGTAGATTATGTACACTTACCAGCTTTTGCCCCGCGGTAGATTGATGTTTCTTACTTTTACTATTCTAGTCAGTTAGTTTCCTTAGATGGCCAATTATTTCTAATTAGTCATTAATCGTGTTTAAGAACAGCTATATGTCACAAATACCACCTTTCACAAATTTCTATGAGTACACTTAACGACAAAACTAATATTATTTTAATCAATAAAGCACAGATGTCGGTAAATGAGTAAATAACAAACAATGAAGTTATGTAAGCCGACACCGGGTCGGTATCACGACGGCACCGGTGGGTCTTCGCGAAGTCATATGAATTATAATCGCGTTCCGATATTGCGATCAGTGCACGCCTGTCCTTAATTAAACGAACGTCTAAGACGTTCGCGCCCATATCGATAATACCAAGAGTTCTATCCACACTTGTTTTATTTTTCCGTGCTTATCATTCAACCAAATTGGAGCACAGATTTATAGAGAACGTCAAGAAAATTGGTTAACTCCCAATTTATAGAAGACTAATCGATGGAAATAAAATATAGTAAAAGTAAACCAGTCACTGTCAGTGAATTATGAAACGATAAAGACGGCAACAGTTTTGATCATAGAATAACTTTGACTGGACTTTCAGAAACTGGCGGTAAGTATAATAGTTGTTGATTCTGCAATTAAAACTGACACTTAGGTCCGTATTCTAGACGTCAATCAATGCTCAAGTCAAGTTTTGAGTTAAGATTGAAACAATTGAATTTGGAAACTGCATCAAAGATATTAGGTTTATTTTCGATTAACACTATCTGTTCTTGAGGCTTTACCTAGAATGTTCAAGCAAAAGGATGCAATATGTTTATGGAGTACTAAGAGGTAATTCCACGCATGTCGTGACCGAGAGGCTTGCGCTCGCGCATCCAGCTGTATCAATCATCCCCACCCCGCCCATCTATGCCACTCGTCAGAACAAAGAGAAACATTTCGCTATTATTGTTCGTAGAGATGACCCGAGTAAATGGTCATTAGCCAGCATTGCAAATGTTTTTATATTACAAATTAAGTAAACAATCGTATGGCCTGATGGTAAGCGGTTACGGTAGCCATATGTGACTCAATTTTCGTAACAAAATTTCAACGGTATCGTAGCGACTTCGACGATTAAACTGTGTTTTTTACTACAATAATGTCAAATAGCAGATTGAAAAACGATCGTATAGACAAATTATTGAGGCGTATACACTTTTGATAATTTTTATACAGAATATTCCACGAAATACAATTTAAATAGTTGATGTCGCTACGACACCGTTGAAGTTTTGTTACGAGAATTGAGCCACTGAACGCTAGCACGGGGCAACACTCACGCGTTACCGACTCTTTACCCCTCCCCAATGAGCTCTGGCGACCTTACTCACGCGTTACCGACTCTTTACCCCTCCCCAATGAGCTCTGGCGACCTTACTCACGCGCAGGAACACAACATTATTAGTTTAGGGTTGGTTCTGTTTTTTCGCATTGTCTCAAAACTTCATGATTTCCTCATTCCCCCTAACTCTCAATATCCGCGTACTTATCGGTATGGGCACTATTGTTTTTTCATCATCTAAGAGGTCCCGGTACATCAGTTAGACCTGGGCCGTGTAACACCAGGTAATGTAATTTAAATCACAGATTTTTAAGAGATTTATATCCCAACTTCTATGAATTTAACACCAATTCTTATTTAGTTAGATATAATTTTATATCAAATCCTCCAAGTATAATAGTTTTGTTTAATGACATCAAAGCTTGCACAACATCGTAACTGAATACTTTGTAATGAAGACGGCAACCTTCATCGATTCTTAGGAACATGATAGGTTGATGAGCTTAAGTCGATAACTTTACTTGCTTCCATTCATATCATAGGGATATTTATGTTGTTTTGTTGAAATGAGATTTTAATTCCCTTCCATTTTCATTGGGTATTTAAGGATTGGATGTTGAATTAGTTTTTCAAGTAGGTTGAATATGGAAAAGGAACCCTTTTTGGGTGAAGAGCTCCTTCGCAATTAATCAGCAATTTAATCGGCTCGTCTGTTTCGACTATTAATATTCCTTTTGCCTGCTTAGAGTTACAAGTTTGAAATTCATGTGTTGAAGATGATACGGGATTATATTTATGTACCTAAAGATTTTATAAATAGAAATTATTATAGCATTAGCATATTATTGTCGTTAGATTTGTTATTACTGTTATTAGCTAAGGATGCATTGACTGTTCTTGTCGCAATCTGTAAACAGAGGAATAACAAAACTAGTTTTACTGATTTACAGAAAATGTTTCTAACCCGTCCTATAAGAGGGATGCGCGTCCTATAATAAGAAGAGGGATGATTCCTGGGAAAAAAAAATATTATTCTAATTAGTCCGTCAGTTAGATTATCAAAAAATACGTATACGTATGGATACGTATTTTTTGCTTTACCAAATCATAACAAAATGACAAAGATAAAGCGTCAAAGTTCGGGAGTGGGGGCTCGTGACGTCACATTTGTGTAAAAATTGTACCATAACGTGACGTCACGCGGAACTTCAACACACGATATCTTCGTATTTTTTTGTTTAATTGACAAAAGAAAAAATACGTGTCTAATATTTTTTGATAATGTAAATGACATAGATTTTTTCTGTCATCTAGCCTATTGATGTCATTGTTATTTTTTAACGCGGGAAGAATAATGGTTGTTGGTGTACAAACTTGTCATGATCGCTAAATATTTATTATATTTATTTGCATTGAATACAAATAAAGTATTAAAGATTAGTATTGGATCGAAGGTTGATACCGTACCATGCTAATGATTAGATCGCATTAGCGTTTGTTAGGTTTCACTTCGAGACTTCTTACTTGAAACTTGAAATCGGATATCTACTCCATGTATTGTTATTTATAATCGATATTGATATCTAGTTGATTGTAACCACAACTCACATAATAATTAGACAAAATTTGTGTATGTTTTATTTTGAGCCAGTTTCTTTTAAGCTTTCTGTGCTTACCACCTTCGGCTACAGCATCACTTACCATGGTGAGATTACGGTCAAAACACGGCCTATTCACAGTAAAAAAAGGGTAGCTAAATTAGGGTAGCATAATATATATTTGGCAGCAGATTTCAATTAGCTACCGATGTATACGTAGTGTATGGTAAAAATGATTAAGCCCAGTGACAGGCAGACATATAAACACACAGAAAACGGCGTGTGTGGGGCTTAGTATCTAATTGGGTACCAAACTCTAAAAACAAGTTAATTTATATTTTATTCGAAATTTTTGTATTAGCATCATTGGTACGGACAATCAAGACGATAAACTACGTAATAAGTTGTGTCTCGTATTTGCTATAGGTACTTGCTCTCGTTACTAAAGAGTTTCCTAAACTGATGATTACAAATGATCCGACCGTCATACAATTGAGCCGGCCCGACATAAACAACTCAGTAAAGGAGCTTCCTTCACATCAAATTAGGCGCTTAATTATTTACTGGTACTAAAACGTACTGTTCAACATAACTTGACCTACCTTTACCTCCTCACTATTAACGAAAATACGCGCTTGAGGGTGAAAATAAAGGATGTCGAGGGATCAAATTAGAGTAGTCTTTTTCTAGCACTAAATGCTGTAGGAAATAAAAGTGATGTGCCAACAAACTGTCTGACGAAGCAGGTGTATTTTTCCTCAACTTAATTCTGGGATAAATAATTCGCCTTGTATTTTTTGGATAAGGCTAAAGTCTCCTTTTGGAGATAGGTTTATGCGAGGAAGTAAGTTTACTTCTACATTATTGCATTGCAATCAGAGCAAAGTGACTGCTCCTGCTTGTATTTTTTTATATTCTAATTTAAATATGGTTTTTCAGAGGTTCGTTCATCACAAAGAACTGTCACAGCCACGAGAACCGCAGGGCCAAACATTTTGTCTTGAGTCTTAAAGTCAACGCCATTTTTTCTGAAGTTACCACCGGTTCGGAAGTCAGCCCACGGAGAACGGAATGGTACGGGATTCTTTCCACGCGATTTCTAGTACTTAACTAGATTTTTTTAATGTAGATAGGGTTGTTATAACGACAATCTCACCGTGTAAGTGATGATGGAGACGAAGGTGCCGGTGGCACACAGCCAATAAGGGAATTGGCTCTCAAGTTTCTCCACATCATCCACAGTTACCTTGCCTCTCTGAAATGAATTTGTATTGATCTCCGTTGACTTTACGCGCCCTATTCAGCTACGACTTTGCAAAATGCAATTCATCTTGGACAATTTTACGAGCAACACTAGCAAGCTAACTGTCGGCTACGCTCAATAAAATAATCATTTATTGCGCAACGCCAGTTTTATATTTGGTATTCGTGTATAGGTATATGCAAGGGCGTAACATTTGTCTATTGTGATTCTTGTAGATGTAGACAAAGTATGGATAGACGGGTTTTGTGATATTATTGACTCAATATAATCAATTATTATTATTTATAATCCAAACGATCGACCTCGGGAATCCGTTGGGCGGGTAGGTTTTTTCCGCCATCGCATTAGCTTGGCCATCCAAAGAGGAAACGCTGCCAACCTGCTGGGATCCTTGCTGGTGGTTATAGCATCACGAGGAAATTTCCTACATTGTATTTTGTATATTTAATGTAAATAATAAGTAATTTATATTCTATTTGTTTTTCGTCCTATCAAATAGTCACTCAGTACAAATCTAAGCTTAAATTATTCTTTGACTAAACTTTAGATAAGAACACAAAACATAGTTATAGTTCAGTCTAACATTAAGTTGAAATGTTGAGCAAACTTCTTAATTATTGTAAAAACATGGTCCATTATCGAATTGCGTAATTCCTGACGAATATAATTCGAGTGTGAAGTATTGTGTATAAGTATTTGCCGACAACCATGCAAGTATGGATGTGTTGGCAAACGCCTGTATCAAGCGGTATTGACATACACGGTACAAAGACGCCGCCCACCGGTACATATATATTAAGCTTAGTCTACAATTGTAGTTCGAGGTGTCACAAATTGTATGGAGCCAATACAAAATTGATACTGACTTGGATCTTTCTTTCTTTTACTCAACATTAAAAGACTTGACAATTAAACAAAAACAAACAGTCAAATTCTACTCTAAACAGAATTTTCAAGCTGTTAATTTACAGGGTGGATACGACAATAAATGAAATAACGTAAAGTATTCATAAATATAAACAACTTTTATTATGGGACCAGCATCGAAATCCCAAAAAAATACAGCTTTTTATACAAAAGGTCAATGTCTCCTAAGCTAAAATGTATCAAAAGCTGTTTTTTTGTTTGCGATTTCATTTACTTATTGCCGTATCCACCAACTGATTCCCAATCATTTAATGTCGTCGCAGTAGGTAGTATTTTTTCTTAAATGCTTTACATAATTTCCCGCATTTTTTGTTGACTGAAAACGCATGACCTGTTCATGAAATTCAATCTTGAAACTTCCAAACCCTTTTGGCCTTCCAATCTTCCAATCTTCTTTGGCCTTTCTTGACTTGTAATGACTTTTATATGAAAGAACTAAAAAATAGTTTATCACAAGACACAATTAAAAAGACATTTTTGCATGCTGGTACCCAAACTTTTTCATTTATTTCTTAGAAGGGTGTCGGGTATTTCCTTTACGTCATTTTATGATGTCCTGTTTACGCTAATCGACACATCTTGATCTTTGTCACATTTGTGACGATAGTGCAGATGATACGTTTATGATAATTATGTTTATACGAGTCAATGTTATGTCGGGTCCTATACTTTACACGCATTCGTTGGATTTATGCTATAAAATATTAATAATATTATGAATATGCTAATATGGTTGGTCAGTATGTACACAGGTGTGCATATTTAGTATTAACTCATGCATGTTCAGAAAGATCTTTTAATTATTTACTTATGAATCAATATTATAAAAATACACTTGATTGTTTAGAAATATGTATTCTTATTTCTATAAAATTACCACGTTTAAATTGGATTTCTAATTACGATAAAATTTAAAGTAACAATATCCTTGGAAATTCTTCCATCTGGTCGCCAACTAAGCAGAGATTATACTATGGAAACTAGATAATATACCCACCACACCTGCGTTATTTTTTTGAAATTTACACACTACTGTTTTAAAACTCGTGTAAAGTAAAATATATAAAAGTCGAATAAGTATCAAAACCTTTTGGTCATACAAGCTGATCACCAGGGTAGGGAGCGGTTTGATGCATTTGTTTGACACCCCGCCTGCGATATCCCTGCTGTTTTGTACCGTTACTTTTCTTTCGGCAATCACTTTGAGCTTGTTCAATACTGTGTTTTTTCTGTTATTGTCAGTTTTAGCTGTCAACTAAAGTAATCTTATACGTATTAATTTTAATATTTTAATACTGAAGATTGAGCTTAAGTTATACTTACTTTACTTATAAATTACATACCTACCCCACATTGTGTTAAGTCAGCTGATTTTCTAATGCTGCTACCATGGACTATTAAATTCCTAAAGGCTTTTTACTGCATACTAATACTCCACTAACATACATAATTCCTCCAGCTGATTTGTCCACATCTTTTAATCGCCATGAAGTTGTTTATAAACATATCAAAGCGCGGTAAGCGCGTCGAGTCGCGTGCGCAGCTTTGATCTCCCCCACTACCACCTACGTCGTCACGATGAATGGATGTCATGGTTTTATTAATTTTGTTTTTTTTTTTTACTATTTATAGGCCTGTGTTTGACCGCAATCTCACCATATGGTAAGTGATGATGCGGCCGAAGGTGGTAGGTAAGCACACAAAGCCTAGAAGGAACTGGCTCTCAAGTGCAGTTGTCGGCACACACCGAAACGTGCTTGGCGACAGATTTTTAACTTGAGGGTGGTAGCCAGTCAGGCGGGTACTACAAAGTACCCTACCACCGTGCTGTAGTTTCCTCACGATGTTTTCCTTCACCGCAAGCTCAATCTCATTGCAGGATTCGAACCCGGGACCTTCGTCTCGGTATCCGACGTAACCTCTGAGCTATCATCGCCTTAAAAAAAGAGGAATATATATTAGAAAATATAATTCTTACAATTTCATACCTATTGCAGTCGCAGATTTTCCATTACCCGAGAGTACTACGCAAATACTAATTAGGAATTATAATGAATAGTTACAGTAGGTCATTATTTTAATAAATATAAAGTGATGATAATTTAACAATTGACTTATAAGGTAGTATCTAAAGTCCCTAATAATAAAGTAGGTAAAGAATTATTCTAAACTAGCGGACCCGGCGAACTTCGTTTCGCCTAGAAGTCGAATGTGTTGTCACAGATTACCACAGATTCTTTTGTTTTAAATTGAATGACGTTGACATTCGTTACGCGCGTTTTTTTAAATATGCAAAATTAAATGTATATTTTTCAATCTTTCTGAGAGATTTTCTTAATATTTGTTTCCGTAAGAACCTTGTACAGAGTATTAGAAAACTACAAAAAAAAAATAAGCCAAATCGGTCAAGCCGTTTTCATGTTATGTCGTGACAACGGAAAACGGGTTTCATTTTTATATATATAGATACGTATGTCACCCGCCCGCCAGAAAGAAGACATTCAAAGCGTTTAACAAATTAATCTGCAACATACAAACCATAATAAGCATCCTTGCCGCACAAATAAACGTGACAACGCGACGGCCGCATTAAATATAATTAATTAAAAGTAACATAAAGGCACATAAAGAGATAATGTGCACAAAGGGCCGTGAATGGGAATGTTTCTTTTCAAGTAGCTGTCGCTATAAACGGGCGGCGCTAGTGATGTCGTGCGTAATCGACGTGATTAATCGTTTATTATAAAAAATACGGTCTTTTAATTATATAATTACGATGTTTTAATTTTATTGTCTCGGGATGAAAAATAAAACCGTTAAACAAGGCATGCAGTCTTTTAAATAAAATTACTCATTGAAGACATACCTACCAAAAATGGCATAATGATGCGTTCTAATGTTTGGTATCGGTCAAGTTTCAGTTGGTTTAGTGTACGAAGTTGAATCGTTAGCGTCTACGCGAGACATGCCGTGGGAATGTTATGATTACTTCAATATATCTTCACTCGAAATTGTTTTACTTTGTCTTGTATAGATATACCACCGTTAATATTTAATCTGCTACATAAGTTACTTAGCTTCAATCTAATCCTTATTAGGTAATAATTAAAAACGTAAAATCAAGTTGTTTCATCAATAATGCTCGAACACTTTCTGACAAATCGACATGAATCATAAGCTCTCTGTACAACTCCATTTTCATTGGGCCCATGTGCGTTGTCTACTAAGTTCATAATGGTGTTCAATGCTATTGAATTAGTAGATTTCCAAAACTATCAAATTGTTAATTTTGACACCACTGATAGTTCATTGAAATATAATTGTAATAGCAGACTTGAAGCAATAGCAATACACCAACAAAATACTTAAAAAAAGCATTCGTAATTTATAGCGCGGCAAATAACTTTGCATGAAAAAGCAATCAACTGTCAATCAGTGTAGTTAACTTAGGATAGGTATATCGCACAGATTCTCACGCCCATCACACGCTACCATAGACCGTAGTTAGCGAGTTCTGCGCAAACGATCTCGATTCCCAGAAAAATACCGGCTATAATGATACGTTGTCTATACTTACACAAATATAACAATCAAATATCGAAACATAAAATGATTGTAGTAGAGTTCGCTAGTGATGTCGATACGATTGTAGTTTATCGAGTTTTATCGGTTTTATCTATGGTCATGGTAAACATAGACAAGTATTCGTGGAATGTTATGTTAAATGGTCATTAAAATTACAGGTTTATTTATTTAAGTTATACAATCTTCAGGAAGTCATAACATCATTCGTAATCAATAACTTTCTAGGAATATCAAAAAGTTTAGGGTTGACAATTTGACATACACAATCGTTCCAACCGACTTCAGTTTTCGTTCAAATGTAGTGAAGGAAAGTGTTTTACAAATGTCTAAATCCTAAAACAAGCTCCATAAATTTCTGTGTTTCTATCTCGAAGTGTTGCTACTGTTTAATAGCGGATGATTTGATTATAAATTACAGTAATTACGGATCTCGATCGTCGGACGAGACACGCGTTGGAGGGCGTAGCACTCACACACGCTACCGTCTTTCAGCTTACCTTCTGTTTTTTTTTAAATACGAAGAAAAAATGTGATGTGGCAATAACATTTATTTATACCATATTTTTAAGATCTAGAAGCTTTATTAAATCCGTAATCGAATGAAATATGAATTATGTAATGGCACAGATCTAGTTTATCATATTATCATGAAAGATGTTTTGTAATTATATTATGGCGTATTTTATATTATATTAAATTCCCACTTAATATATCTTATTATTTGAACGTCATGAAAGTTGAACAGCAGATAATTTAAGACAGGCTTCTCTTGCATTAGAAACCAATTATTTTCTTGCATTTAACGCCTATTTTACGCCACATGTAACTTGGGCATCGATCAAGTGTATTACATTTCCAGTTTATAATATCCAATATTATTTGCCATGATGTTTGTAGGCACCGGTAGCGCATAATTAGAGGATTGCAGTCAGGTCGCGCGATAACTAGTCTTAATGACGTGAAATCGCACTCCAGCGGACGCCATCTTGAAATGAAGCAGTGATGGCGGGAAAGCTTGCAATTAGCCATTGCCGCTTACTGTATGATCACGATATACAAATACATCACTATAACACTTTCAAGAAATATACCTTGTTATATTCTTAATTGTCATTAAGTCAGCGATGAATCTGATTAATTTTAATATACACCATAATTAAAATATTATTATCCAATTAATCAATTCCCAAATTACAAATTTTAATTAAGGGGAAGAATTTTGATAAACACTTACTTTGCAAGGAACTTGTGTGCAAAATTTCAAGTCTCTGGACCCTGCGATTTTAGCAGTGCGTGCATTTGTCAGTCAGTTTCTTCTTTGATATACAGGGTGTAAGGGACATCGCCGCACAAACGGATACCATGGGTCCAGGACATGATTCTGGACTCCCCCATGTTGGAATTTTTCGTCGGTTTTTCCCAAATTAAAAAAAAAAAAAAAGTTTTTTTTACTTTTGACTGTTCATAATCGTTATTCTTACCTAACCTAAAGAGATTTAAAATAAATAAGTTATTAATTCATTACTTTCACTAAAAGTAGCAATGTAAATAAAACTAGAAACGGTGTCTTATGGCGATATTCGCCTGCAGTCAGCGACATACTACGTAGGCACAACGTTATCGCGCGTTTAAATCGCGGTGTTCACAATACATTGCGCGCTCGAAAATGACAATTTCTATAACCGATCATTAGCGAGGTGAATGCCTTTCACAATTTGATTAGTGGCATTAGGTGTAGCCTTTTCGCGAAGTTTGCGTTACCATGCAAAATACACCCTGTATATACTGGGTGTTGTTTTGGTCAGCGACAAGCGACCTAGGAGCGGTAGTACAAAATATATAATCCCCAAAAATGGACTTAATTCCATTAAATACTGTAAATATGTTGAGAAATACCTTATTCAATTTGAAATAAAATTACCGCAAAGTATGGTTACTAGGCACGTGCACAGACTAGAGCTAGGCGCAAGCCGCCATCGCCCCACCCCTTTACTCCTTCGTACTCCCGTTGAGTATTATGTCTATACTTTAGCTTATTACATGATTTTCAAAAAAAATTTTTTTTTTATTTATTATTAAAAAAAATAACGTATTTTTTTTATATTTTTTTTAGCACCAGTATCATTTGTATAATCGACCCTGAGTCGCTCGTCGCTGACCAAAACAACGACCTGTATATAGATAGATAAATCATCAATCCACCATTTTTTGTCATCATTAGAGTCAGTATCAAATAATCGATTCCCACGATTAACTTAATTCAAGAGCTGGCAATCGAAAAGCGAAATCGGAAACCTTCTGATTTCTGACTACTGTGGCTGACAGACGGCAATTTAGAGATGCGATCTGGCTACTGAAACCCTCCAGCGATCATTCGAACACGCAAACCGTTTAATAGTTGTTATTATAAAATAATTTGATAGTGAAAACAATTCTTTTGAATGTTTTAGTCAACTAGAATCTTAAACATGAAACAAACATTAATTAAAAAGACGATTATGACCATTGTTTATGGTTACATCACAATCGCGAAAGATATTATTTACTGCTCGTTTACACAGGAGATCATTCAGCCGTCATATGTGAATTTTTGGGCTATTTCTGAAAGTGCCGGCCAGAAGGAAATTTTGCTAAATATTATTAGATCTTGGTCATTTTGAATAATTTATTGTTATGAGACGAAAGTGCTTTAGGGGTTCGAATTTTTTTTCATTTTCATAAATTTGTCGAGTGTTCGTCGGTACATACATCGAATGATGTCCTTTGGATCGAAAAGTTTTTAATTTCTCGATCTGCCCCCCTTTTTTTATTAAACCATTACATTCCCGACTCGACAACTCGGACGAGACAACTCTCTCCATCAGGCAAAGGCATTTAAAGAAATTGTTACAGCCTATATACAAAGAAGATATAATATTAAGGTGATTATGTCTAAATGAGTACTAAGCTATAGATCCATCGACAGGGATCCCAGGTGTCGCTCGGGGCGATCGTGACGACACGCGAAACAGAACTAACTCGATGCTCCTGCGCAACTATTCACTGGTATTTTAATACTAATTCACCCTGAAGAACCTTTAGAGGTTTTCATCGATGGAATGCTAAAATTATATAGATTTGGTTTTTATGTGCCCTATATTTTATAATTCTTTGAAGTCTAGTTTGCTACATTAATAAGGTGCTTTCTTTAAAGCATTTGTATATCTACCGACAGAGTGTTATGTATTATATTAATTAGTGTCTCCTTTCGTTTTACTTTCATTACGATCCCAAACAAAACTTCATAAATAATTTTCGATTCTATCGAGACAGGGAACGTGCCTGCAGCTCCCCACTTTTAATAATAATTTAAATTTAGAACGGCGAAGGGATGAGACATGTGTGTCGTAACGCGTTTGGCGAAATGTGATTACAGTCCGTAATTAACGAGCTGCTATTTATGGCCCTAACCAGAGACAATTTAAATATTTGTCTAATTCATATTCTAAAAACGGAATTACGTTGCGGGCTGGGTCGTTTCGGAATCAACACTCTTTTGAAATAATTATCATTGTATTCGTGAAAGTGTTTTACCGTTGGCCAACCGTGTCATGTCCGTTTTGTCCGGTCCTCTTGAAATAAAGCACGCTTTCAATTGCAGACTAATTATTCCAACACGAGAACTCATTCGGTGTCGTCCGTTTTTACGTGTAAAGAGATTAGTCGACTTTAACGACGCTCGCGCTCAAAGAGCATTGTGATGGCGACCGATAATGATGATACGTTAAGAAAAGTATTACATTCTGACCATAATGGGCCGTTGAAAAGGAGCGTTTCTTATAAAATTTCATTTGGATTCAGCGCTCGTCGCGTCGGTGTGTCACACACTCTGCTTATGAATAAATTACTGTTGTACATTAATTTATTGATTGTTATTCAAATTGGGTTTCTCAATCGGAGGTTGGAGGTGATGCGTCTCGTCTCGGCTTTTTGTCCTCCTTGATGTTTTGAGGTTGACTAGCGTTTATTTTCTACGACGGAAAATTGTTTTCGAATGCTCGATAATATTTGAATAGATCGCTACCTACATATATTTTTACGTTCGCGTAATACGTTCTGATTTGCGTCATTCGGCATTGATTCGCTTAACGTATCGAATTGTCGTGCTGATGTCTGATGATTGACAAGTGGAAAATCCTCACAAATCATCATTATTTCATACTACACTTTGACAAACATGTTTCTTGATTTTATTGCCCAACTCGCGGCAATATTTGAACACGATCCAAATAAAATACCCGATATAGTACCTATCATGTATTTTATGAGTCTACATTGTTTTATTAATGTTGTAAATGTTGGTTCAGTATAAATGATATTATATAGATGTAAACATACATGCAACGTAAGTAGCAAAAAATATATTTCTATCGATTACGACAATATTTAAGACAAAAATACGACGTCTTATGAACAACAATTAAAATCATACACAAAAGTTAATTTTCTCGATTCACGTAAACCTATTAGTAATAGACTAAAATAAATTAACAAAATACAATATTAGATTTAGTCATAGTCGACGTACAAACTATAACACAATAGTAATTATTATATCCGCCATATTGGTGATTTGCGCTCGCGCAGTCCGATTGGCTGAGTCTGAAAACCGATTCATCGGTTAATACTGAGTTTATTATTATTCTCAACGTTATGGTGTTTCTAAGAACGTTCGTCGCCTCGACTGTTTGTAATGACAAAGGCACTTTTTATTATTTGATCGCTCGCTCGTTTCTGTTAATTGTTCCGGAGACGTGATTTTAATATATCATGCATGTTGGCTCACTCCTTTTATCGTGTATGCTAATTAGTATCGATTGTCGTTGTCGACTTATTTCTCTGCTCTCTGGTCCGTTTAGCAATGTAAGGATTGTATGCAAGTATGTACATTAAATTATCGTTTAGCATCCGTTAAAGGGTTTATTTTAATGTTAAATTGAATAAAACGACTGTGGTTCCTTTAGCTAGTTGTAACTATAGTTAAGTTACATTTAGCAAGTATCAAAGTATTGCCTTAAGTATATTTAAAAAGCTATCTAATTAAAAGAAGTTCTTCCACAGCTCCGACTATAGATAGCATTGTATGGATTCAGTAGCTGTCAAACCAAGCGCCTCCGTTAAGCTTTAACTCCACTTCAATAACAGAGCTAACAATATCGGTGGCTTTTGTCTTTTGTTTACTTTAAGTAATTAGGTAATAGTATTAGATCTCCTCAAACTAAAAGTCCAAGAGACACCGATCTGCTCTATTGCTTATAGTTTATCACCAAGTCATCGCCTGGAGCTTTAGCACGTCACTTTCCAAGTCCCTCCAGTGAACTTCGTCCGGTCTGTCGTTCGCCCCCGTATAATGCATCTGTCATTTTCAGCGTTTACTTCATGTTAAGCAAACAAACGGACATACCCACTTTTGTATTTATAATATGAGTAAATATGAGGAAAGATTTAAATATGCAAAAATTTTAAAACACTCAAATTGTTAAAAGCGATACAATGCTACGCCTCGCTACTGTGTCGCAGGCTCAATGCACATGTAACCCTTTGATGACTCGCACATTTCTCGCTCCATTTGACTTGCTGATGCTAACACCGGTGGTCCCCCGGGACCCGCGGTCTCGTCGACCTCTTCTATTTGTTAATAAGCACCCACTAGCATACAACATTTGGGGGTTATGTATGCATCTCATTATGTTAATGCTATCACCAGATATAGTATAGCTTTTTTTGTTTACACGCGACTCTATAATATGATTATTACTAAATGTTTTATTAAAATTTATTCAATAGCTATTGTTGGATACAATAATTTTGAAGACGACGTCATATTTTTTATTAGGTTTGTGTAGATGTTTATTCAAATATCATATTTCTGTCGGTATTTTACTTGCAGATTAACATTCAACTCTACATAATTTTCTCAGGTAAAAAGCATTTTGTGAAATAAAAACTCATCTTCAAAACTAATTAGAATTATGATTTATCAATATGCTAGAAACACTAATCAGCATCTAGATATTACAGACTTAGATACATTTCCTTGAAACAAGCAGAACCACGACTTTCGCATCGCCACTCATACTTTTTAAAATATATACCCGTTTTATGCATCGATCCCTCTCAGATAGCCCTCCCATATCGGACACTCATCAGCACATAAGGACCCTCATTGGTCACAGAATAGATCTCCCGTGTTACGGATGGATCTCGCGCACTGTTTACCCACTCAACTTCACTTGGGTTTGATGTTGTCACATAATTGCCTTCTCTCGGTTTACGTGTGGTCTACGTAACTACAGTAGTCTGTTATTCAACATTTGTAAGCTTTTGTTTGTAATATGGAATGGATTGATGTAGTTATATTTCTCTATCTGCTATATTTAATCAGATAATTTCCAATACTTTCTTAGTTTTTTCGAAATTCCATCTAAAGTTGTATGCCAGTGTCATTTCAAAAAGACTAATATCATTGTGTATTAATAAAAGTGGTATTAATTCTAGAGACTTTTGCCGTAAACCAAGTTTAGTTCGTCAAAAACTAGATTTAAGTCACCCATAGAGAGCAACATAACCAAGGTTCAATTGCCACGATACATTCTTCCAAGTAACATACCAAATCCATATTATAAATAATGTCACCAAATGATAGTCCTAAAGTGGAGATCAGAGCCCGGCTGGTGGTGTGTTCGTCGAACAGTCGCTAATGTGCGGTGGCCACGCCCCTTCCTGTCGCTTCACCCCCGGGCTCGCATTAGCGTGCGCGTGCGGCACTTGCGAGCACAACTTCCACAACTTGTGCGTCGTTAAATAATCATTTCAGTTTTCAGTGCTTGTGACACCTTGTTGGTACTGATTCGACGTAGCAGAAACTGAATCAATGTTTAGTGTAGAAGACCTCTGTTTATACCTTTCCAAAATTGCATTCGCATGCGATCTCGCATACGCGTGAGAAATGGAGATGTTTTGCCGATTTTAAACTCAAGATAATCTCAGAGAAACTATCGTTTTTTCGAATATTACCACTCTTAATTTTATTATTTGACGAGGCACTATTATTAGTACTTTGGATCGCGGCGGTTAAAAAAATAACAATGACATCAATTATTATTATAGGACGCGCTTCTCTCGCGAGAACAAACGGGTTAAGATCAAGCAAGTTCTTATGAAAAGCCTGAATTAGTACTATTTAGAACCCATCTATAAAAGATTGCTATAATTCTCTAAATGTAGTTTTTAGCTAGACTGTAGGCACTTATTTATTAGCATACCAATTATGCTGATAATAATCAATCGGCCGTTAAAAAAATGACTTGTGTCACTATAAATAATCACGTTTACAACTCCAATAATGTTCGGTCAACATATAAATTAGATTGATTATGTTGTTAATAAAACAGCTTCCGTATTACTAAGTCCACATGTTCTAACCATACATGATTCAGCAAATAAAAATCAATCAATTTTAAGACACTTGAAGGTTCATTGCTCTGATGAATTGTGTTGAATGTAAGAGATTTGTTGATTTGCAATGTAATAAATATGTAAATTCACATGAATGATGGCGTACTGTTGTCGAATCGTCTTGCTACCGGTACAACACAATATTGTCGTCCACGTAACATAACGCCTTTGCATGTTTCTTTATTCATATTTAGTGCGTTATTTGTATTGTTTGAGACGTTAAGCATAGGTTATGTCTGTTACTTCTAGCCATTGATGTTTTCTAGTACAATACAAATATTCTTAATGTTAGAGTTGGTATGATTATGATCAAATTAAATCAAATCAAAAAGTCATTTATTCAGTTAAGTTATTTGATAAGAATTACTTATGAACGTTAATTTGTTACATACCGATGAGTTTACCACCGGTTCGAAATACACTTAAACTAAGAAGACTCCGGCAAGAAACTCAGCAAGGCTTTTTAATAACAGCTTTTCCCTAAACTTTAGGGCCTAAACCTTTCCGTCGTTTTACTTTGTCTTCTAACACTTAGTAAAAGGAAAACTTCAGCAAGTCATTCAAATCTCTTTTTGATCGAATTATGCAATTAGAATGATCGACTAATTAAGTCCTACTAAAAAAATTCGGTTCATTTGAACTCATGTTCTTTGTTCATTCATTCAAAATAGACCCGTCAGTTACCTCTGTGTGTAGCGTATATCAAACTATGTGACGTGTGTCAAAAGCTACTAGTTTACCTGTAAAGTATACTAAGTGCTATAGTGTTGTTCTAGGGACCAATGTTGACTTACGACCGTGTGTGGTCCAATGGTCAGACGATACGATGATGAGAATATCGTAACCACCTCAAAAAGTTATATGACTTTCAATCTTACAACTGAGAACGTTGGTCCATATTTCTTCGAATCGACTGCGTCTTATTAGATTGTATTCCAAATGTTTGGCTAAATAAGACAGTGTTGCCTTTGAAAAAACGAAGGATAATAGCGAAAGTGTTAAGTCGGGCTGGTTTGTTAACTTTTTTGTAAACATAAATTGAATTTACGTTATTTTTAAGTGATGAATGACGTGTGTCGTTGTGTAGATATGCAAATCGTTTCAAATTGCAAGAGGATGTGCAAGCTTTACGCCAGACGTTGCGTGGGTGACCCATTGTATTCCGTAAAATACTGGCCGACATGCTATTACGCATTCAATGTTGTCAACTTTAATTAGATCATTTAAATCGGTGTTAAAAGTACTAAATCTGATATTACATTTATTTTGCACACAATTCGTTAATATTCTTTTGAAATCGTCTACTTATGCTTTTGTACTGTATCGCTATTCAGATATAAGTAGGTAAGTTGCGTTAAGCATAGCTGCTTTATTAACTGTATCTCTTTTCTTGTTCGTAAAAACTAATAAGGTAACGAGCCGAGACGATGGTATAATAAAATCCAAATAAGCTTTTAATCTATCAATATGGTGGCCGGTGGCCATTAATAAGCTAATGACAGGTGAGTTTGACAGCTACTTATCGCGCCATCTAGCGGGAACAGTTTAATATCGAGCGCGTTTCTCTACGTCAAAACGTTATGATAGGCGGTCGGTTGTTCGTTTTTGATTTAGTGCCCCTTCGTTGAGAACTGCATTGATTTATCAATAATTTCAGGTATGCGTGCTTGGTATTTTTAAGGCACGATCTTACTTTCATGTCATACCATCTGAATTTAATCATCAATTATTATGTTTTGTTTATTATCTGATTTGTGTGAGTAATACTTTAATATCTAAAACGAGATTGAAATAACAGCAATGAGTAATCGTGCGCGCTTTATAAGACGCATATCAATTTAGTGGAATTAAAAGGACGCGCGCGAATGCTAATGTTTGTGTCTCGTATTGTTTGTAAATCGGGTGTGCCTGCGCAGCGGGGTGCGGTTCTTTATTAGGAAACTATAAATGAAAGTGTGTGGTGTGTCCGGTGGTAGAAAACGATTTGTCACCTCATAAAACACCCGTTGGTCCTCAAGCTGTCCTAATATGTGAATATTAATTTTAAACATAGATAAAAATTCAATAATATACCAATATGCTCACACGTTCTGTTCAATGCTACAATATAATTTAAGATTTTATTACTAAATTGATTCCCATTGATCGAACTCAAACGATGTGATATTCTCGTTATGATTTATTCATATAGTAGGCAGACTTGATTCGAATTCGTATTTAATATTAAAATACAATGACAGTTGACAGATCGGTCGCATTCGATTACGATTATTTTGGGACCCGACTTTTTTGACGATTTGTTTTATTTGAATCAGTTTGGTTTATTTGAACGATATCGGGATGGGATCATGTATTGATTTTTGAAATGAATGTTTGTTTTGATGGGTGACTTTTTGGAATGTCGAAATGAAAATAAAGATAGAATATGTGTATAAATAAGCAGCCTTCATATTTATAAAATTTTTCACTAAGATAAGTTATAAAAACGTATATTATGTGTAATTCAGCGTTTGCACAGATAGATAAGATTTATAATTATAATATTATTTTAAGGATTTCATTTATTTATTTGCATTTTTATTATAGATAACTATATTTAGTTATATGTGTCATACCAGCTACAATCTGCCCATTCAGGAGACGCGTTCTCTTGAACAGATATTAAACACAACAATGCACTATACAGCTAATTTTAAAGATAGAATAATAATAGTTGAAATATTAACGCCGCGGTTTTCCCAAGGGATACCCATACACGCCCAACCCATACAGCATGAGGTTCTTCAAAAAGGGTGTGAAGAGATTTTTACAGGGTCGGTAACGCGCGAGTGATAGCGCTGGTGTTGCAAGCGTCTATAGACCACGGTAACCGCTTACCATCAGGCGAGCCGTAAGCTTATTTGCTGCCTTAGTGATATAAAAAAGTTAAAAGGTTTTTACTATGAGTTTATTGTGTATTAGGTTCTTACATACATACATAATAGGACTGTGGGTCCTCGTTTAAGGGATTCAATATTCTTTTGTTACATTCTCGCAGTCTCTTTCATGAGGATGCAGTTATGAATCGTAGAACTTTGCGCTGTAGAAGCGTGGACATTCGAAAAGTTTGCCGTTCAGCCCCCCTAAAAAGGAGGCTAAAGCAATATTGGTAAGACAATTCATTTTTTCGAATTTACGGCAGATATTATGCAATTCATCAATTCCGAATCTTTTATTGAATTGAATTGTATATAATGAGTAACTAGTATACCAAAAAATATTGAAATTACGTAGGATCTGACGAGAATTCGCAAAAATGAATTGCGTTAGCAATATTGCTTTAGCTTCCTTTTTAGCCCCCGTGAAGTTGCCATTTTCCAATAGTTGCACAGTAGCATACAATTCTTATTTTTTGCGGGCTGATGAGACCTATACCGTGTATCTTCTGGACGTTATGATTATCGCAAAATGTCCATAGATTTCATAAGACATCCCAAAGCCTGAAAGAGTAGGTAAGCGGATTATACTTTATTACAATAAATAGAGTGAAGCAAAATCGTTTTAATTGTACATCCAGCGGCAACTGACTTATAAGATAAAGAGTTAGTATACTCAAATGTTATCAGTGAAACAGGCATTCGAATAGAATATAAACGATGTCAGTAAATCGATAAGTGACATTTCGAGTACTACTCGATTCCACATCGAACATTGATTGATAACCGAATAGGTCCCCATCGATCCTCTCATTGATTAATGGGAACAGTGTAGGATGCGCATTCTGCGAATTGATCTGTTGTTTATCGAGTTACTAGCTGTCCCCCGCGGTTTCACCCGCGTTCCCGGGATAAAAAGTAACTCTATGTCCTTCTTCATACCATAGGCTATCTGCATGCCAAATTTCAAGATGATCCGTTGAGTAGTTGAGGCGTGAAGGCGTAACAAACAAACTCACTTTCGCATTCATTATAGTTAGGATTAGGATAGGATAGTTAGGATACCAAAGTGTCTGATCATAATGAACTAGATTCTAATTCACTTTCCCTCCAGGAAGGAGGAATCTCTCAATCACGCATAAGTCTATCCATAAACAGTTACAATCAGTTTTAACGGTTTCACACAATATTCATACTTACATAGTGTGAAGATCCGTTTCACTGGCTGACCTATCTGCGGTTAGGGCATTAGTTTCCTGGACCAGGTTTACGATCACCGCAAACCCTGGGTAATTAAACGGCGGTTAAGGTACGGTTTAACGATATGCTTTACAGCCGTCATGCGTCCATTGTCTGAACATATCTAGCGTTACGGAATACGCAACAATGTAAATGTAATAATTAAATTAATAAGTGACTTATGTTTTACGATCGGAAACCTACTGATGTTTGACTTGCTGTGCATACATTGTTTTTTAATGGAGTTAATGGTGTAATTTTTTATTGTGCAGTTTTTACATCACGCTGATTTGTGCAACTATCTGAATGATGCGTAGGATGAATTGACCTAACCTCATGTATTGCAGTCCCTCCCTCCTGTGAGCAGTTTTCCAGCTAGATCCAAGCCACTGCTTTTTGGTAATTATCCCACCCGATATTGCGTTATTTCCCAATAAATTCAATTCGTTCCAACATTTGAAAATATTGGGAAACACGCGTGCATTTCGAAGCATGCGCAACCTTTTGTTTCGATGTTTCAGTCTTGAAACATACTTGCACATACAAGGATTCGAATTGCATTGCAATTCGCTGTACTCATTAGTCACGAGTGTTCGACCACATCTAATAACCTGGAGACATGCTACAACTTGTCATAGGATTTGTATAAAACCAGCATAACCTATCGCTTTCCACAAAGGAAATGACACAAGTCGGCCATCTTTTATTCAAATACTAAGAAAACCACATCCGTGGCGCCTCTATTGATCAGATATTTCACAGTCAATAGACAGTCTCTTGTACTTCAACTCACAAAATTAATACATTTACGGCACATTGAAAATTGATCTTTACGAGTACGGTAATTAGATGCGTTTTATATTTTGTAATGTTTAGCATCGATAAGTTTGTTACGATGTGTGGAGAATTCTTCAGAGATCGCAGATGGACAGCACTGTTTACTGCTTCTCAAAGTTTTGAAATATTTTGAACCTTATGTCATTTGAAATTACCGGTATATGTAATGGTACTTAAATCTGAATGTTTAGTCAATATAAGTTTATGTAAGTGACAGTTTTTGTTACGGGATTGGTTTATTCCATTTTTGAACAAATCTCACAGTATTTCAAAAGCTGCATATTTGTAAAGAAATTGTACCGGAATCAAAAATACACTATGGAGTTGATATTTTTTTTAAGAGTAAACCTACTTTGAATTGGATTATTTATGCCACTCGAAACTTGAATCAGATAATTTTACAGTTATGCCAATATTACACCTTTTCCTTATTGTAGAAACAACATTAATGTGCTGACACTTTCGCGAATTGAACTCTCTTCCCTTACCTAAAGTAATGAGTCAAAGTAAACACGTTTGGCATCACAAAGGCTTTATACACGATGATGCTTGTTTGTTGTTTTGCGGAATAAGTTAATAATGCAAATAAAGGAGAGCTTCGCAGTTTGTTTGACATATTCACAATACACGGTCCACGCGGTGTTTCAGATGCACCGTGGATTAAATGGGCTTTTCCTATGAAATCACAAGATGAGCTCCAAGTACCCAGTTTGTCGATACACTTAACGTCCAAACTCGCGATCGATTCGACAAAGTACATTCCTCGAAATGTCACCATGGGCGGCGCGGCGCGCCTACACACGGCACGCAATAAAAGCGATCGATTATTACCTATACGTGTGAAAAGCGGAAGGAATAAGCCTGGCGAGGCGGGTAAGGTGTGTTACATCCAAGCACGAGCCGCGTCCGCCGTGACACTCGTGAGAACTGTCAATATTTGACCCCGGCTCGTTGCTACGCTTCGAAATTGTCTCAACGATTTCGATATTTTCCAATCACAAATATTATCTTAATAAGTGACAGTTCTCAATTTCTTTCGAGTTTCGTACCTTCTCGCGTATCAATCGACGGTCGTCATCGCGCGCTGCGCATGATTGTGGTTGGATCGCACGCTGCGACTCTCCGTAAACATCGATTCATTATCTCAATCGTAATGTTAAAGAACTCGTTTTTATTTGCGCTTTCTACGCATAAATAAATATGTATAAAGGTATATTACAGCGGAATCTGGCACGCGTCAATCAAACGGAACGTACACGAAACCCAACGATTTGTCACTCCGCCATTTCGAAGCATTTACAATAACGGCCGCCATTTTGGTGACAATAATTAACAGATAGGCATCCTCGTCGACCGCTTTCTAGTTTTTGTTTTCTTAAAATAATTATCATCACAATAAGCGACGCGATCTCTTTTTACTTACCGCTGTTGCGGTATTTTGAATAAAATTAAGAGGCCAAATGATTTCAAATTCAATAGCGTCGGTACGGTTGTAATGGGTATCTATTAGAAACTGTTGGAACTAATGTATATGTACCTGTCCACGGTCCAAGAATTACACATATATGGGATAGGTTTGCGACACAAGTGCATGTCTTCCGATCGATTGTGAGATAAACGCTCGGTGGAGCGTTAAGTTCGCTCGGGTCTGTTGAAACATGCAACATAATGGTCCCTGAATGGTTGGCGCTGAAAGTAATTTCAGCGGTGCATGGTGGTACAAGCGCAAGCGTCGAACAGGTGTCGGTGGGGCTAGCGCGGCGCGGGCGCGGCGTGCTCGTCCTCTGGCTGGCATGTCATATGTTTACGTTGTGCGCTGTACGCACCGTGTCGGCGTCACGCCGTCAATGGGTCAGGTTATTTACCTCTCCTTATCACCTTTTGTTTTGCTCAAATACTTGGCTCATTTCGTATGGCAGTTATAGCTTCCTCACATACCAGTGCCCTGTTGCAGTCGCGGTGCTGTACTGAAATACGCTTTATTGTTCGAGTACGTTAATACATAAATACTACTTTTGTGTTGTGTGTGACATATTATGACATATAGTAGTCGTAGTATTTCAGTTAACTCCGACTTTAAGAGCTCAGTTAGAAACGCGGTGTAATAGTATGTTTTCTTAATTATTATTTTTGCATTCACAGTTCTTTTTCATTTTCTGTTGTTTGAAAAGAAGACGGTAAACATGGGGATATTTAAATAAAACATAAAGTATAAAGCAAGAATTCGATGGAATGTTTGCACAAGATATCGTTGTATATCGAACATCGGAGTGAAATAGAAGAAGCCAAAGCTATTGGAAGGGCTAACAATAAAAGCATCGGAGGCCGATCGGCGATACAGGTCCTTGTGTCCACATTAGCATCTCGAGGCAGGAGTGTGTGCAAACACCGAGGGTCATCTGATGAAATGTTCAAAGGCTTTTAGTTCCCGAGAATTATTAAATGAAGGCCCAGGATCGTAATGTAAACACTGTATGTTTGTCGAGGCGAGAACCTGTTGCTTTGTCGACGTTTTGATGCGTGCTGCGCCTTATTGGCGGTTATTTTACGTCCGCCAATGTTAATGTGACTGCGGCAGTTAATGTGGCAACATTGTCACACTCCGCTCTATCCATCACAGAATAACTGCACGTACCCACAAACTATGTTCGCCGTGCCCCTTCAACGATTGCGTATTATTGATTCAAAATAACATCGCCAAATAATTAAGAATTCAAAAAGATATTACTCAACTAAGTAATAAGATAAGGAATTCACTAAACTACACGAAATGGTTGACTTTACAACTTATTAGTGTGAAGCATCTTGTACAATCGACATTCCCCTCAAATATTACGCAAACACGAAGGCAGATTTCCCTTCGACGTCAACAATACGTTGCTCAAATGAGTGTTGCAACGAGCTCTGCGAAACACCAGATATGTGTTGATATCTAGGCAAATACATGGGTACCTTTATGTCTAGGTAAATAAGCAGGTAGCTGGCTTGCATCCCGGGTGCTAACACCGCTAATGTGTGGACAAAGCTCGTCGTGACGGATCCCGCTAATAAATATTCCAGGGAGTGTGGATGCGCGAACCTTTCTATCACGTCGACGGGAACCAAGCAAATGGAACTTCTTTGTAAAATACCTACTTCAGGCGGTTGATCTCTGCATATGAATATCTTCTTTTTCTTTGTCGATGCAATTGCTAAATCGACGTATGTTTTATTAATTCTCTGTGTCATCAACATTTTCACCTCGCACCTCCACCACAGCGATATCTCCGACTACATTGACAACTTAACGTTCAATATTTTATTACCATACTTATTTAACTTGCATACCAAACATGTTGAGCGCACACGACATCAACCATTACAAGTTTCTATTTGATTTCGCCTCATAAAATGAACTCGCATGGACACGATTACGATTTCTATCACAAATATTACATTGTATAAAAGATTGTCTTCATTGAAAGTTTCATTTTCAATTACAGTTGACGACTGTATTACTGTAGCATAAAGTATAATTTTAGATGTCCATATTTCTAGTTTTATGATAGCTTTAGCTGCCACTCCTATGTCACAGATATAAAGTAGTATTTCCTATACGCGTCTTTCGGTTGCTATCTTCATTGATATCGGCAGCTTTAATATAGTCTTGCATTTCAAAATGAGCTTTAGCTATATGGTATTTAGAATATATTTAGATTGGTTCATCGTGCTTAGCAAAAGGCGTTAATCAATGGTGTGTCCTCCTGCTTATATCGGGACGAGTGCAGCTTCGAGATTCTTCTAAGAACAGCATCAAGTTCATTCCTTATTTGTCGAAATAATAAGCAAGTGGCCTGTTTAATGGTTGCTATGGATGAATTCTTTCACTTTCCGTTTCTTTGTTGAGGTCACGATTTAAAGTGTATCAAGGCTCCAAATATGGACTACTGTTGTTTGTTTGTTAGAAATCGGTTGGAATTCACCGCGCGCAGGTACATACGATTGCTCTGTGGTTAAATATAGAGCGTATAGGCATCTCGTTTAGCGATCTCATTCAACGGTGTGTTAACTTGTAGTGAAATTCCGGTCGTTAATATTGACTCGGCTAATATAAGGTGTACCTTATCGGCCCACTAAACAACTTACAGTTAATATTATATTATAAAATCACGCGAGAGATTTCAACAAAACGGCGAGAGGCTCTGATTCTGTTTATCTTGGCATTAGCGCGACTTGTGCTAACGTTATCCTACTTATCGTTATGTGCAACTGTTGGTTTTTACAGTTCGTCACATGATAATAATACAACAACATTTTAGTGTGTCCGTCTGTTTGTTTTGACTTTATACGGCGATTCCGTGGCTTATAAGGTGGACGAACTCGAAATAAACGCCCTAAGTGGCTCATTTTATTGATATAACGTTTAAATAAAATTGCGGTCACCTTAAAAAGCAATAAAAGACAAAGAATCCAGTAGCAGTCTGTAACCATGAGAAAGAGGAGTCGAATATATGGACAAGTGTTCCTGGAAATAAAATTATAGGGTTCTGTAGATAAAATTTATATCTGACCAAAAGAGTTATGAATATGAAAGTGGATACGGGAAGAGGAGGACCGAAAAAGAGATGGATGGATTATGTGAAAGATGATATCAGTAAGAGAGGTGTGAATGCTGCTATGACGGATAGAAGAGCCGAATGGAAGAAGCGTACATATTGTGCTGACCCCAAATGATTAGGAACAGGCCAGGGAGATGAGATAAGATTTATATTTGACATAGGCCCATAAATATGAAATGTAAATAGGTAAAATGTGTTGCAACCGTCTATAGGCTACGGTAACCACTTACCATCAGGCAGGCATATACTTGTTTGCTTTGCTACCTAGAAATAAATAAGTGAAAAAAAACATTTTAGCGAGTAATTTATTACCTGCCTTTTTGCAAGCCCTACTGAAAATACCCACTAGATATTATTACGTTAAGAGTAAATAATTCTTACTTATCAAATAAAATACTGAAGACAGAAAAAATCTTATGGTAGACTGGTAAGAGTTTATAGTTAAAAAAACATAGGTAACATACACCTACGCATCGAAAATAAACCTCCTCTTTTTTTTGAAAAAAAAAAAAAAAATATCTTATGTGTACATAAATAGTATTGACCTTTAGAATATACTGTGTATTGTGTTGGGCGAGGTGGTAAACATTTTGATTTAATTTCAAGGGAGCTATAAGATGGGATAAATGGAACGGGGATCCCTAAAAACAAGGCGTTGAGGGTTGCGTGTCGTTCCAACGCGAACGTTTATCCGAACGAAACATTTCACCGATAATAACTCCACACAATATAATAATGCGAATAATAAATAAAAATGGAAATAAAATAATAATTTTAATGTCGTAATTGCGGGCCGGGGGCCGCGTCGGCGAAACGCGTTCATTTCGTACAAGGATTTGATTGCCGCCCGCTTGCTACAGTTTCCTTATATTGATTCCGATGGAACTTTAAGTACTTTAATATTGTGACTGGTTCCCCGTAATCATTGCATACGTTGCATTCGTACACGTTTTGAGGGTAGCTTCAATTAGTGGAAGCGAGAAGCCCTGCGTTGTACCGGGTAGGTACAACATACAATCACGAGTAACCAGAAAACACTGAAACCACGGTGCTGAAACCTCTAGAGAAAGAAGGTACCTACTTTATTTTCCTTAGTGTGATAGGTGCATTACCAAATAGCAATTCATCAAATTACTTAGCGGTTCATTTTCTATAAATTGCAGTGGCAAACAGATAAACACCTTGAATTTTCATTTAAACGTTAACCTAATGGTGCGATGAAAAATAAATAAATTGAAGATCATGGTACATTCTTCAGATTCGGCTATCTGATCCCAAACTAAGCAGAGCTTGTAGGTAGGAAATCAAACTGACATACATTTACCAATTCTAAATAGATACATAAATGTTTGTGTTGGATGGGAATCGGACCCACGACCTGCAGCTTGGAGTTTCCTCGGTAATCGGCCCTTCAATTTCAGAGATATGAGTTTAATTTCACTAATAAGGCATATTTCAGTTGCAAATAAGGCCCTAAAGCGAACATTTTTGTGGCCACCATATGCTATTGACTTGGTTATCATTACAAATGCTTGAATTATATAAACATCATCTTTTCGCTTGTACGTCCGGTTTTTAATTTAATTTTTAACCGGTTTTCATTTGTTTTCACTAGACACACCAGGTGTAGCCAAAGTTGACCTATGAGATCTATTTTGTGTTAATAATTCGTGCGGTCGATTGCAAGGTAGTGTTTAAGGGTGAAATAAAACAGTTTTAACTATCCAACGAATTTCACTCCACATTGCGTCTTTGGTAAAAGTTTGGCATTGCATGTTCTCCACAAGTTTTTTTAATCCGCGGTGAACTTACATTTAAAATGATTTAAATCCTCGCGGGCAACCCAAATTGCCTTCGCGATAATGTGATAAAAAGCTTTTGGCTTGAGCTGATTGTGACGTGTTAGGATGTTATAGAATTGAGAGAGGCAGAGCCGCGTTGAAATACTAGCATGATAATTTAGCGAATTCTACTCCCCGGGCGCTTTATAATGTAACAGAACCACAGCGAGCAAATTATGTTTATTAAATGTAAACTACTAATATGTAAACAATACGTAGATTACGGGCGAATTGAAGGTGAAACAAACACGCCTCGAACTAATTTTATTACTAAATAACACATTGTATTTGTTATTGAGTTATTAATCAAATTAGATTTTGTTATTCGCCATCTATTTATAGTCCAAGTGCGTGGTGAGATTCAGGTTATATAGCATTCGTTTCTTGTTCAGATAATTATTATTTCACATATATTTATGTGTCGGAGTGACGCCTTGCGATATTTATGTGTAATTGTAGGTTACACTGGATGGTCTTCACGCTACCAGCACCTGCCACTTGGATGCAATTAAAATAAGTCGCATATAAAACTGCACTGTAATTACTCTAAGATTATGTTGGAAAAACAATTTTCTTTCAAGGAGACGCGACATTATATGTAGCGTTTGATAAGAAGTTTTTATGTTATGTTGCGCTGATATTACTTGTTTTTATGTAAACAAGTAGTTTACAAGGGACATAATATGTCCTGTATTCGTGGAACATAAAGCATTTTCACTGGCTACTTGATACTTTCTATCTATGATGTAAAGACTCCAATTCTTCCGAGAATATAACGTTTCAAAAGAACCTTAATTTCCCTGAGCTTATTAAAATGTATTCAATACAAAACATTGTAACGATTTATAACTCCATCACTTTGTTGTGTCAACCCTTCTCAAGACTTCTAACAACGATCTTCCTTCAACAGTCAGCACGGTCTGAAGGCGAGTCTTCAGGAGAGCAGTCTTGCGAGAGCTCTGATGAGGGCGTTGGCCGAGATGCCCCAGCCTCTCACGGGCCCCACGCGCCCCTGGGGCCTCTGGTGCCTCACGCGCCCCATCAGCCGATACAGCATCAGCAACCGCACAACCACCACCACGCTGTTAACCACCAACCAATAAGCCATCAGATAACACATCCGCATCAGAGGAATTCGCCGCGGCCGCTCGAGAGAGAATTGAAAGTAAGATTTGATGTTTACCTTTTGAAAATTTATTGGTACGATTATTATTCCATGTATTGATAATGTACTGCCACAAAATAAAATATCACATTCAACACTTTTACTGCCATACATGTCACTAGTGAACTTCACCAAGGCAAGATTGAAATATTCAAATCGTAATAATGACATTATCATCATCATAGTTTTGTTATTCCAGCTTCCATTAACATCTGAATTTATATTACAAACTACACCTTTCCACAGGTCCGCGATGACTTTGAGTCCCTCAAGTCTTCGCTCCACCCGCACCTCTCTTCACTGGCGTCCCTAGCCCAAGGGGCACCACTGTCAACACCAACCAGTGTTTTCGCCCTAGCCGGCGCGGGAGCAACTGGAGGGTTTCCTTACGCCCCACCTGCGTTCTTGGCACCTGCGCCTCCCCCACCAGCCCAGCCTGCTGGGTCGGCTTCGTCGTCGTCGTCAGAGGGCAGCGCGGCAGGGTGGAGCTTCGAAGAACAGTATAAGCAGGTTCGTCAGGTAAGCTCGTTTTGAATAGTTTTGGCATGTTTCATTGTGTATATTGTATATATTGGAAGAAATCTTATTTGTATTCGCGATTCCAGGTCTTAAATATTTTACAGACAGAACCCTATTGATATTTAACGTTCACAGAAAATTCCTTTAAATTATTCCATATAATGTACGACATAATCAATGCAAATCGAACTGTTAAACCCTCGACATCCCCTCAATAAATTATTCAGCGAAATCTTTACATTACGTGTCTATACATCCAATAAAAAGGAATTTTATATCGCTATATAATAAGCGGCGTAACCCGTTTTCCCTTTGTTACATATTTCATTGGTTTGCGAAGGGATGTCAAAACAAGTGAAGGGTCATTCCGACCCCTGGGATGAGGAATAATAATCCGCTGTCACCCGTGTCGTGGAGGGTTAGCCAACATATTGTCAATGGGCTTGGTGACTTCATTATACTGTTTATGTGGTGTATTAAATATGATTTATTGCCTAGACTTGGTAGCTATTTCTATATTCATAAAGAAATTATTATTTTGAATTCTTCCTAACCTCGAATTCGATTTTTCAGGAATGGAATAAAATTCGTGCTTTGCCACAGATTATCTAATAGTTACTTCGTATGTAATGTTTTAAAATGTCTACCTCAATAAAGATTCTGTATATAAGTGTCAATAAATAACTGTTAAATTTGCCGCAGTATTCTTGACATTTGTGTTTGACTTTAGAGCGTTTGTTTCTTGTGGGTCCGCCCTATTATTCTTACTAGTCCTGGGGTTTGAATTTTCAGCAATGGAGTAAATTACGTGGTTAGTCACAGATTATCTAATAGTTACTTCGTAAGTAATGTTTTTAAATTTTCTACCTCAATACAAATTCTGTAAGTGTCAATACATAACCGTTTTTGCCGCAATATTCTTGACCGTTGTGTTTGAATAGAGTGTTTGTTTCTTGTAGGGCGAAAATATTAATTAAAGTTACTAATTTAAAAAAAAAGTTTGCCCTATAGGTCGAATCTTGAGTAGGGTGAAACGCATCCCCTAAAAGATAAACCCCACTCCGTCTCAGCCAAATGTTGTGTATGTACGTTGTTGGTGTACCTTATAAATAAATAAATAAACTGATTCCGTTGTACTTTGAGAAGAATGCATGCTTAAATATTAATTGCATCGCCAAATATAGCAAATAAGAGACCATATTTAAACACCTTTATTGAAACTTCGAATCTTTTGACAGACGCGCGTGATCACAATACTCCTTTCACCTTTAATGCTATAATTTAACACTAAGTTAACAGTAAGAGCTGTTAATAATTTTCGTTTATGGAAACCTCTGTACTTGTAGCTTATTGTTATGAGGAGGTTTCACCTCACGATCGCGGCTGTTACGAATTACTCAACGAGCCGTTAAATGTTCTATCAGAAGAAGAAAGGGATGAAATGATCGGCCTTCAGTGACTCGCGCTCATTACCTCCTTGGAGAAAGATTATCGGTTCGTTCGTATGTTTACAAGTAAAGCCATTCACGTTAAGGCTTTTTCACAGACATTGTCGGTGCAGCTGTTTTAAATATTATCTTGTATAGGTTTGGCCGTGTAAATAACAAACTCATTTTATTTGCACGTGTTTGCGTAACGAAAACTGATCTTATTGAACTGAAGATTATTCAAGGACTCGCAGTGATGGTACCAATGCGGTTTAGTATGAATGCGCTAACCTTTATTGCAATCTCACCATGGTAACTTGGTCAGTAGTCTACGAAGGTGCTGTTAGAATTGAGAAGTAGCCAACCGACCATCAGTTACAAAGTCTAGAAATAACATGCATTGAAAGAAACTACTTTATTCCCCAAATTTATTAAATTTAAGTATGAATACGAATTTAAAGTATGACAGTATTCCGCAGTATGTTGCAATGATGCATATGGTATCGGTTTAAGTCAAATTAACGAGCTAAATGCTATTATCTTGCTCTGCTCGCGTGCTCGGCGTGTTAACGAGAATGTTCTGAAGGACACAAATTGATCGGCTCTCCTTTGTATCTCTTCAATTAAACAGTTAACCAATAGGGTCTAAGTGAATGTACTCTTGGGGTATATGTTTAGTTACAAAGAGCGTAAGGAGAAGATGTAAGGAAGGAAGTACCTACTTACGTTAAAAAATGTTTAGAAATCATTGAAGAACATGAAGAAGAGAAGTTTTCAGAACAGGGGCAAATTGACAAAGGAAGGGGAATCCTTAAAATATTATGTAAAAAAGTGATGACAAGCGTATGTCATCAGTAACACGCCGTTTTAACGACCGTGTAATAATTAGGCATAGAATATTGAGGACACACGGACAAAGAGGCAAAATTATGCTAAAATACCAATTAAAAACCAATTTCGACCCAATTTCAGGCAATTGTCATATTTCTTAAAAAATATCCTTAATTTTCAATGTTCAAAGGAGCTATTTGTATGTACACAGTAGGTTATGTTGTATTTTAGCAGTGCGTTTAACAATTCTTACATGCCATAAGGCGTCGGTCACGAGTTCTTTGTGGCTAGTCCTTTATTAAAGAGTAGGCGCGAGTTAATTCCAACTATATAACGCAATTTGCCGCTGACAATGTTCAGAGTTGGCAATAATGAAGGACAATGGAATAACATAGGTACTTCAAAGCAACATTGTCATGGAGGCGTTAATGTCGCCCAATTAAATGTTCATGTGGTTTTAATGTTCTCATATAGATGGTAATATCTCATTTATTTTCCTTTTGAATTTCTTTATTGCGTGTTTTTATAGCTTCAATACAAAATGTATTGTGAATAGCGGACAATAAAGCCATTTTATTCTAAGAATTTGAGTACGTAATTGCGGTTTTGTTATGTAAATATTTTAATAATATTCGTAATCAGACAAAGGTTAAGTAGATACACTTTCATAAACAATATTAATTTAATCATTAATTGTTATAGACTTTGTACAATACCTATTAAAAGTTGAACCTATATGAGTAGTTTCCACTTGGGTGCACAAGTTCGTAGCGCGACAAACGCGTGTGCGATAATCGTGCGATTTTCACGCGCGTCACCGCGGAGCGTTTGATCGGCCGATCGGACCACGCACCGGTCGTTATTCACGGTAGCTTTGTGTTTTGCCGTATTGTTCTATTTAGAATTTTAGATACTGTATAGTGTTTCATATTTAGTTATGCGTTACTTCTAAAACAATGGAAATTATTGATAGACTTCAGCAATGCTTTCGACAAAGTTTCCCATCAGGTTTTGGCTCCATACATAGCATATTTGGTATTTTAGGTCCTATTTTGCAATAAAATAAGTAAAACTATTATGTTACAAACTTTTCGATTGATGATTAATTGATGCAATTTCGACACCCCTGAGAAAAAATCCGGGCTTCCTCAGGGATCATATTTGGGTCTTATTATGTTTCATGCATTTGAAAATGATGTCATTGATAATGATCATATTTTTTCTATTATTATATTCTCTTAATGTTCGTTTCTGATTCTAAGTAATCAAATCAAGAGGTTTATATAGAACATTTTACGTCCTATTATATTTATATTCAACAAAACGTTCCTCGTTGAAATTGTTAAGCTAAAGTAATGATAGGGCTATGCGTTATGTCACCGGCAGCCTGTACTAAGCCAGGGTCGACAACACAGGTGTACGGAAACGTAGAGGAGAGCAATGAGCTGAGTAGTTTAAAAAAATATTGATTTGGGGATCGTCGTCCATTTATCCAAAATTACCTAGTATAATCATAATTAATTTTCTAACTCAGTTAGAATAGCGCATAATCTAGCCAATGAAGTCTGCACCTATAATTTAAGCTAGCATAATATGTTGCAGATGCTCGTCTATTTTAGTCAAATGTGAGTAAAATTGTACGCCATGTTGGAAATTCCACCGTTTTCCGACCCTAAATCATCGCGTCGAATTATTGTTGAGCAGTCCTTTTATTAGCTTCCATTACTGGGTTGCTGACATGTCGGATAGTGTATTTACAGCTTTAGTAATTTTCATGTTTGTATGACAACATAGTCGTTTGAATGGGGTTTAAGCTTATTCATATTAACTATTCGAAAATTCTTCTTGAATTGCCGTCATTATTTTAAGTAAAGTGGAATTGCATATTACTTAATGTACGGTATTTTTTTTATTTCACTCCCTCTTTGTTTCGGGTACAAAGGATATGAAGATTTTGATGCCGTGTTTTAATTTTGATAGTTATAACTGAAGTGAGAGAACCCGAGGTCTTATAAATAAGTAAATCTATTGAATTGCTGCGTCCTAGAACTTATGACAAAACAGAATAGATGATGTCGACTCATAATATTGTGACAAAGGTTCCACGATCTATCGGGCAATATACCACGATAGAACCACGGCTATTTACCCAATATTGTAGGATAAATATCCCAAGATTCAGTGCCAACACGTAGGTTGCAGTCTCCTGCGCACGCCGATCGCGCATTTGTCATTTTGCGCTCGCTTCACCCACTAGGGGGCGCTTGTTTATGAACAACACGTTTGATTTTATACAATTTATCATTTGTATAATTTAATGATACACCACGACATTGCAAATGTTTTTATTTTTTATCTGTCACCGTGAAATGTTGCCATTACAAAAACAACATTACCACACCCAGAGCCCGTAATCTCGAAACAAGATTGTTTTAAATGCACATGTCCTATTAGATTCGCTTTTAACCTTTTAAAGTGGCAGTAGGTTATGGGTGCGTTCGGTAAAAAAAGTAAATGTTTTTAACTGGCAACCCAAACGATTAGCCAAGTGAGCCATCGCGCTGGTATTCGAGTGTTTTGGATATTTATTCCGTCTAGACACTTTATCGGCTGTTTTCGATGGTTTTATCGCGGGGTGGAATGTTTTATACACTTGAAATAGGAAAGTTACTGTCGAATGAGCTTTTAAAGCTTTTTCTGCGACATTAAAAGTTCTATCGCTACAATAACGATTCTTTAATAAAAACTCAGTAATATCACTCATTAAATATGTATGCAGGTACTGAAGTTAACTTCAAACCTGTTCTTCGGGCAATTAGCTTAATTTTACGAAGCAAGTCGAATTTTTATAAGTTCTTTAAAACTGTATTAGTTTTTACAACCATAATGAACAGTTAGCAGCTAATTATGCTCTCATTAGTATTTTCAAAGGGCTTAAATATATGAGATTTAAAGATTTTTAGGAAATATTGGACATTTTGTTAAATACAGAGAGAATTTCTTTAGTTATGGAGGTCCAATATTTGAAAATGGCGTTCAATATACAACCTTACATCTATAAATTAGCATTCAATGATTTATTTCATTTTAAATATTTTGAGCGGTGGTAAGGTACTTTGTAGTACCTACGTGGATGACTACCACCCTCAAGTTGGGACCACACTAAGGGAGGATATCCAATGTGGCTTTATTAGAGCTATCTATTACGTGTAAATGCTGTGATCCTATTGCTCAGCTAAAACAGATACCTCGCTACACAGCTCTGGTGGATATCCACCCTTAACATTGTAAATGGTCGGTAATACACTGGCAATCGCCCTGGTATCTATTGCTATTGTCCGTAGGCGGTGGTGACCACTTACCATCAGACCGTCAAATAACGAATAAACATTAAAAAGTGAGTTGGAGACTTCCGATACTAATTAAGCTGTGTTTACTTACACTCGTTATACGTTCCTTCGATTTAGATGCGGCCATTATCGTTAAAATAGCCGATTTGTCGTCGCAATTAGCCTTAAAATGTCCACTCGTACATAAATCGGTACGATTATGTCTATCGGCCTCATTATCTAACAAACTACGTATTTATCTAGTATTAGGGGTCACCCTTAAATCATGCATTGTGATTGTTTCATCGTGTGTGGGTTTTGATTTAATCAAAATAGAAAATTGAATTCAAACATATGTTTATAGAAAACTTCCATATCAAAGACAATAGTAGTAAAATAAGGCGATGATTGTTCAGTAGTATGTGACGATGACAATATTCAATTACCTTCTAGGCTTTGTATGCCACCTTAAAAAAAATCACTTACCATAGTGTGACTTTTACAGTTAAGGAAAAACTTATCCAAATAAAAAAGTAGATTTTAATGTTTCTTTTTTTGAACTTTTTTAAACAGTACTCCGAGTGTAAAGAAGTGACGTTAGTAAAGTGACACTATAGGAATTGGCACAGCGCCTCTACCGGAATACTCATGATACTAATTTCTCCCATACTAAATAGTTAATGCAAACGCATTAGTAAGCGTTTATTAAAAGTGCGTACAAAGCCAGAAAAATATGGCAATGTCAGATGAAACAAACTTATGTCTATATCTTATAATGTTCGCGTGGCATGAGACGGAGATAGCGTGTTTCGCGGAATAAAAATGAACTAAGCGCTTCTTATCTTTAGATACTTTACGAGTTATTTATAACTCGTAAAGTATAGAATTTAAAAAAAAAAACGTTAGTAGCAGTCCTAAATCATATTATATTAGTGATATTATTTATCTAATTTTTGTCTTAATTAGATACACCATGAACGAATAAACACGAAAATTCATTATTATTAGAGGTATCTTTGTGATTTTTTCTATCGAGGAATTTTCATTCCATTATGTTTTTGCTCAGATAGAATCCTCTCGTATATAATGAAAATACGCATATAAAAATATTTTTTCATTTGGGTAAATTTCAATTCTAAGATTGTTATTTTGATTTATACGCACTCTTAATGCAAACGCATTAGTAAGCGTTTATTAACGTCAATTCTTTACACGGGGTACACTTTGGGGTACAGGTATCTTGCGTAGTGTACGTCCAAGCCCTTATCCTAATATCCATATACGTAGCTGCATGTATGCATAAGCATTGAAGTTGAAAAGTAACAATTAAGTAACATTCCTCTACTGGCAACACTGATTGGTCACCATTTAGCGATATTGGATACCTTACGTTAGTCAATAATGACATTTTGACGATGACCACGTAACTAATTGCTTGACATTATTGTCAGACGCTTATGAGATATCAGTGGACATTTCAATTTTGTTTATTTCAATATGTGATCATTTACATAATTAATACTCCTTAGGTATAGGTACCTATATAAATATATGTGGGAGATAATACTACGATTTTATTTGTTTTAATATATTACCCAAAAAACAAAGATTTGTGTATTTTTTTTATTTAATTTTTATTAATTGTTTCATCCAATGAAACCTATATTTTGTTACTTAGAAACAATATTGGCAGTGAAATTTAACTTAATTACAATAATAATTTTAGGTTAAATTTATTTTTATGACATAACTAAATAAATTGTGATTTTAAATTCATATTTTTTCGAGAAATGTTATCGTACTTTGATTGAACAAAAAAAATTGAACATTATTTTATGTTTATTGAAATCCCGCCGACAATATTATCATAGTTGAAGGAAATGAAAACAGACTTGACACTATTCAAAATAAATAAAAAAAAAACTTTGTAGTTCTAATTATAATATAGGCACACGTAAATGCGCGCGCGCAAGACCGCGCGGCTTGATATCGCGCCCGCACTGACGCACCCCAGCTGACTGGCTATTTCTGGGAGACAGTGTATGGGGGCCTTTATGCAGTGGTGCAAGTTATGCATTTTTGGAGATATATACTCGTACGTTATAGACCGCTGCTTAAATTATGGGTAAATCAGTTTCATTAGATTGCGGTCCCCTATTTTATCCCTTTAGGGGTCGAATTTTGCAGAACTCTTTCTTAGTGGATTGCTAATATAGCTACAATCATCATCACCATCAGCCTATAATTTCCCACAGCTGAGCACAGGCCTCCTTTCACAAATGAGGGTGAAAGAAAATGGGCAATACCGCGTGCCCACTGCGAATTGGTGGAGGTAGGCTAGTGGTCAACCTACTGTTGACATTTTTCAAGCCGCCTAGGAGGCATCCAACTATGTAGCTTAACGACACAGTCAGTTTTATGTTTTACATAATATAGATTGTAGATGCATCTTAGAATCTTACTTTTTCTTCTAGGATGATGAATAAATTGATGTCAGTATCTTCATCAACAGTGTATAAGTTTCAATGTTCCAAAGCTTTTCACAAAAATCTATGACCTAAAAGCAGGTAATTAAGACTTAAGAAAATACTCTCTTTCCTTTAGATTTCTTTCTTCTTTGGAATTTACCTTAGAAGCTGATTTTGGAAAATAAAGTATCTCAGGATTAGAATTATCGCTAGCTCCAATAACTTGGATGGCAATAAATGTAGTCTGGTCAGCGGGAGTGCTTCGGATGCACACAATATGTCACACGTGGCATTGCGTTGCGAATAAACTTGATTTCTTTTTCTTTTTGTTGCTATCATAATATTATGTGCGATTAACATCTGTTCGAATTGATGTGACTGATCTTGTTCTTAATTTGAATTTTAAGAATTTATCAAATGCTTTTGTAGAACCAGGTGGGTGTGATAGACAGGATTGGAATCTATCAGCTTACATGGTTTAAAATACATAAATTCCAAACCAAAATGGGACTGGCGTGGCTATGGCCAATCGAGTAGAAGAGGTTTATAATAGTTTTGCGAGTCTTTTTACAAGCTTTTATTTTACTTGCAATGTATGTTTGTTCGGGTGGAATCTTGCATGTCGAATTTCACCCACTTTCAGTGGTCAGATTGACTTGATATTTGGTATACATTAATATATTGGATGACAATGCAAGCACAGTCAACAAAAAGTAGTCACTCAAAAAAGCTTCTGCTAAAAATGAAATTTTTAAAAATAACTTATTAAATTACTCGTAATTTGCTTGCTTCTGAAACTACTCGAACAACTTGATCTGAGCAACTTATATTAGTTTTATTATAGATCCAATCCTAATGGCAATCCCTATAATACTGCGGTATATAGCATCAGGCATGTCATGATCAAATACATTTCCAGTTTACTCCCTGTCTAATATCTTCTAAAACTTGACATTTTCATATTGTACATGAACAGTTTCTTAAAGTTAATTTTTTATCAAAATAGACATACGAACTCCTTAGCTTTTAAGAGAGGGGTGATAGAAATCTCAACAAAACTTTTTAATTAATTTCAAAGTCTCTCAAATGTTAATTAAAAATAATCAACACGTGTGTATTAAACAATGATGGAATATTGTAATGGTCCACTCATTCGATATGTCGACCATATGTATCGAATCAGCGCGCATTATCGTCTCGGATGACCCGACGGCCGTCAGTCGAGGTGCACTCTAGACATGCAACTCTATTTATACCTTAGATTTGTCTGTAATCGCACATTAGATTCGCTAAATCATTTATGACAGCAGTTTGTTTCTTGTGCCATTTGCTGTTGAAACTTTTGCTTAATGAATGCTAATATTGGACAAATTTAACTGAAATATCTTCATTGTCGTATTTTCGGCACTAACTCGACAATCTTATAATATAACAACTACACGACACTGGCATAAAATAATTCCTAATAAAAACGATGTATGTACTAAAATCAGCATTGGTAGAAGTAGGTATCCTAAAAGGACCGAGATTGCATGACCTTAGTAACAGTACTAACAGTACAATGAAAATAGATCATAGTTTTGGCGAAAGAGTTTTGAAACATTTATTAGACGACTCTATAAAGAGATCACTGAAATAATCATGAGAATTAAAAAATAAAATCAAAAGACACGCGACAAAACAAAAAGGCCGTAAGGACCTAGTCTCGTATTACGACAAGAGTGCCACGCGCAATAGTACGGATTACATGATGTGGTTGCGCTAAGGGTGGAGGGAGGGACTGAAATAGCCCCAGCACGGGACACGGGGAGCATCTGCCTGGTATAAATAGCACCCTCAATGTAGTATCAAGGACGTGAATGTTTGTCGTGTAATTGTTTTGTTGTCCTCTTCTTATACTATAGACATTTTGCCTTTTTGCTAATTTGATTCTGAATTTGAAACTTAAGCTGCTTTTGTTCCAAAATGTTATTAATTGCCTATCTTGTTTTTGATTCAGGGCGTTAATGAGCTGCTTCTTACTGTGAAGTTATTCTAGGGTACTATTAATTTTCTCTCGATCTTCTGCACTCCAGCATTAATTTCTTAGATATTATTTTATTACTTGAGTTTCTTTAATATATTTCAGAAAATATAACCCAAATTATGCATCAAATTCTATTTTGATTTATTATTTAAAATTACATCCTCATTCTGTTCCACATCCACCCCGAACAAGAATTCAGATTCATTATTTATATTACAACTTCCTCCGTGCAACCCCTAAATCGATACGAACATTTGGTTAGCAGTTTTTGCTCCAAACATTCATATAAAATGTTTATCACCGAAGCGCTCGGTGCACATGTGGCACCAGTCCTTCACTGGAGATTATTCTAAAATTTCCAGATTGCCACCCCGAGCAAAAAATAAATAAATCCAAGAGCGAGCACAAAAAATGTCCCGAATCCTTGAGTAGATTACAAATCCCCTTGAAATCTCCATTTACAGTTATCGTGAGCACGTAACGTGGATGAAAATTATCCGACTTCGTTTTTTCAGTCGCATTAGTAAGAGATGGCATCTAATTTTATGTCTTAATATTAATGCTTGAGTGTGCATTTTAACCGTTTTTTTACTTGCAACATACGTTTAATCTTAGTATTAGATGATAATATGACGATATGACGTAGAAATGTACTTCTATATTCGAACGAAAGAGTTTTTCTTTTTTTTCCAAATTAACTTTATGTTAAGTTAGATTGATAGTCAGTATACATTGGTACAATGTCTGTACATATTTATGTTGCAGTGTTATTTGCATGTGTGAGTGAGTGCCTAAGGCGGGGGTGGCAATGGCGCAGGCGCAGCCGACCCGCGGGTTATCATTTCCTGTTCTCATTTAAAATTTACTACATAAATATTTTTTGCTTATGGCGGGGGCTGAAGCTTTATTATTATTCAGAATCTCCTTATTGTTTCATGGTAGGAATTTCACGATGATTATAATAAACCGTTGAAATATCTAGTTCAACGATGCGAAAAGTAGTATCTTAGTACTTAGTGATATGTTCTATATTGATTTCTTCAGGTTGTTTTGTGGAACACCATAACACACATTGTTTTTAATGGCGAATTCGGTCGCTAGTACCTGTTATTTTATTTATCGGGCGGCACCGTCGAGCGATCCGGTCGATAAACCATGTTACAACAATAATTTTACTGTTTATATACGTAATTGTTTATTAGGACGGCCACGGTTGCCGCACCGGTGCCGGCGCAGCTTTGTCGGACGCGACTATACGGCTTTATTGTCGCAACGATTCGATCCACCCTCACCTATGTGTACACGACTTTACAATTCGCAATGCGATATGAAACACTTGACCTGATTTATGTGGTATCGATTGGGGCGGATTATTTTAATACAATGAATTCTTTTTTTTTTTCTACCAGTGTCTGTGTATTGTTTTATTGGTTTAATTGACATCTTGAATTATTTCACGTTCAAACATCTGATTAAAAATAGAGTTGATTGTATAACGTAGAATCCTACAAGGTGTCTACGGCACTACAATACCGCCCGCCCAAGTAAATAAACATCACTACTACTCCTTAATCTTACACAAGAGAATCCTTGGAACCAACCAATGGACCTGTCAAAACATTCCACAATCCTTTGATCACGCCCTAATTACACTTGGCTCTTGGAATTATACTTAAAAAGCTATATTTCTTAAGATTAGATAAAATTTTAGCTTAACTTTAGTCATGCTTATGATGTTATTTGTAAAATGTACCTACTATAGTGAAATTAGAATTTAGGGTACTTTTGTATCGAGTAAGTGAGAAGCTAGGTACATCTACCGCCAGAGTTTGAGAAAAGTAAGATAATGGCCCTGATTCTGTTGTTCACAACTAAACTAATTTTAATCTCACCATGTCTCTTTCTAACAAAGAACATAAGAAAAGGATGCAAGAAATTTAGTCATGTCAAATTAGTCCAATGCTTGTTTTCAATATAAATTTAGTCGCCATCTATCGTGGTTACGCCTAAATACACGCAAAATAAGACAGCAAAGATTAATTTGACAACTTAAAATATGTTCTATCCTTTTTCAATAATGTTCGTAAGAAAGAGATGAGATTTGACTAAAATTAGTTTAGTGCGATTTACAACAGAATCGGCACCAATATCTATCGTTTATTTTAGACATGTAATAAAAAAACATTAGAATTTGGGTCCATATTAGTTCAAAATAGTTTAAAACATGACTAAATTAATATTATCAATATTTTTGTTTTGTTCGCTTTAATACAGCATGGGGTTCTTCAAAAAGGGTGTGAAGAGATTTCTTCAGTGTCGGCAATGCGCGAGTGATACCCCAGATGTTGCAAATGTCCATAGGCTACGGTAACCGCTTACCATCAGGCGGGCCGTATGCTCGTTTGCCACCTTAGTGGTATAAAAAAAAACCCAAAACAAAATAAAAAATGGTAGCACGTGTTCACTGGGTCAACTTTTAACTAGATAAGCATATTATAGATTTGCACGTGTTTTCCGCTAGTACGTACTGATGACGGCTATAGCGCCAGCTCGAGCGTCGCGTCGGGCGTCGCGGGCGCATGGTGTCGGCGGGCGGTTGTCGGCGCGTCCGTCACAACGGAGTGCGCTTGATTTGTTTAGACAGCGGCGATCACAAAGCGGCCACGAGCGCGATCGGCCTGCAACATTTCCTCTTTACGATCTCCCCAACTGTGAAACACTTTGTATCGTTACCAATTGTTATATCAATTTCAATAATTTATCACTTAGCCGAGAACGGAACGCGTCTCTCCTCACATCAACGCACGGTATTACGTGTGATTCTTGATTTTCCGAGAAGTAAACATTTATTTTTTATTGTTTGTAACATTTGGTGATGTTGTGATATGTCTCATTAAATTACGTAAAGTGTTTATTCAACAACTTCAGGCTATTTCAAACGCCTTCTGAAGGTAGACTTCTAGGTAAAAGGTCAACAACATAATCTTTCGATGAAACTAATTAGGAGTAGTACCAGTGGCGTAGCTTGCCCTAGACGGGCCCTGAATTAAAATTTGTTGGGGGCCCTTCTCTGACTGCGGTAAAGCCCAAATGGAGGGTAAAGATTTTAATGAATTTTTGCTGACATATAGGGCTTCTTTGGGGCCCCTGTAGCTCGGGGGCCCCGTATTATTGATACGGCTGCAGCTACGCCCCTGAAAAGTACCGTCTTTGTAAATGTATTTGGAGATATACCTACATTTTCTTTTATATACTTTTTCTGAATTTAGAGATTCAACTATCATTTGAATTGTTACTGTCTAATTTGAATACAAAAGAAGAAAAAATAATAAATAGATCATCATTTTTTTAAATTCCCTAACCCTCCGCTTATCCGTTTTAAAATAGCTTTCAATAAAAACAAACAATTTCCACAACCCTTTAAACCACCTTTATATTACCTTATGCAATAGAAACAATAATTCAATAAACATAATGTTCAAACCAATAAAGATTCTAATTAGAAAATGTCTTCCTTTATTATCGCATGCAATCAATCAAAAGATTTCAATAAAAGTTAGCAGTAAAACGTACGCGACGGGTGCGCCACCTAGCGGGTAGGCGTGGGCTAATGAAACCAGAACATTAACTGTTTACAGTCGGTTTATAGGTGTTTTTCAAACTACTTTAATTAAGCAAAACCTATCTACAATGCTAATCGTAGATTAGGACGAGAGTCGGCTGAGAAATTACGCGAGTAGACAGCCAAATACTGTCGTCATTCAATCGGTATCCTTGTGATAAGAGTTATTTTAAAAGTTATTTCTTTAGAATAATCACTTTGTTTTGTATAGAGCTTTATTTCTCAAAAGATTACAAAGCATTTTGCATGAGTAAAAAACTAAGTAAATAGACTGTTGAGCGTCTATTGGTGGATGACACAAAATAATCATTAATTGATCGTTAGATATTCAAAATAACTTAAATTGCATGAACATTAAAGATTATTTTTATATGATTGCCAAAAATAAACACGTAAAACAAGGCCTTAATAATATCGCCTTCAAAAGTAACGATACAACAAATCAAATAAAACGCTCTTTAATTTTGTAACGGATGTACGGAAAAGTATATTTTTACGACGATCGATACCCAAAAGTCGTAAAATAAAGTACTATTTGTTTTTGTTTTGGGAAACTACCTGCTTTAATCTTACCGCACTTTGAGTCTACATCTGTACATCTGAATATTATACTTAAGGCTGGGAATTCATTGAATCTTCCATTGGTCGTAAATAATACAATTACCTTTGCAAAGATGCTGTGCTGGGAATTATCCCAGATTCACTTTTTAACACATAAACAGTTGCATTTACATTCCTTAAAAATAACTTAGCCTTTTGTAACCGTACCGTAGCTTGTAACTAGTTGGAACAGCAGGTAAATTTATTATAATTAATTTAAAAAATCATTTACACTTCATAAATCGTTCCACTGCAAAAACTCAATTATGATTCACACTACCATCATACGCCACTCGTTCACACCACAAATTATCCCCGACTCACCCACAACAAATACTTATTGAGCTATCACAAGTGTAATTAAACTCCCCATTGTGGGGATGTTGGGGCTATCTGGGCTATTGACTATCGGGTGTTAATTAAAATTGTACATCGATAAATCTTCGCGCCCCGTGCGAAAAGAGACGTGTGTTACAATTGCCCCTCAGTAATTAGGGATGAGTTTCGAATTATCTGTGATCAGCAGATTCAGTCTCATTTTCTTTTTCCACACATTGTCCAAATTTTTGAGTCAGATTATATGTAATATAGTGAAGCTCTGATATCCCTTTATCACAGCTGATAAATATTTATTTATAATATAAACCTAATATAACAAGCATAAATAAACATGGCGTCAGCATTTAATAGTAGTACACCACCCCTAATTGGTGCAAGGATAAAAATCTTATCGTTTCTTTATTTCTATATAATACGTACAAAATATTTGTTTATTGGTCATCACAACACAATTGTATCGTGAGAATGTTTATTAACAAAAAAATTATCGTTTTTGATAAGGCTCTAGGAATGCAAAAAAAGAATTAAAGTTGGGTTTAAAATTAATGAGATCCAGATTTTAAGCCGAGCCATGACAAAGTTAACAGGAAAAGTTGTTCAGCGTGGACATCAGCAGCAGAAGCAAAATATGCCTTCTTAAACTATCCAATCTACCCAATATTTTATTATACAATTGATAGATGTCAGTAACTCGATGAGGAAAAGGTAAACTTCTTTAAAAACACATGCAATGCGATGTTCCACTAACTACGAAATTGTACTTTCTGGAAAATCCAAATTTACTCTGCTATTTATTGACTTTAGAATGGAATGATCCTTTTCATTCGGCCCACATGGTGAATATAAAAACTATAAGTCCCCGTTTGGGCCGCTATTGTTTCACTGTTTCACAGGCTATTTCCCAGAAATGCACCCAATAATATGCTGTATCTATTCACTTCCTTTTCGATGATAAAGATTCTTTGCCAGCCTATTGTTTGTACGCACAAAAATAATACTTTAATCGTTTATTTGAAAGGCCTTTTTGCCAGCATTACTCGACTCTGGGGCCCTTTCTATTGTAATTTTTATTGCAGCCAGATATTATATTTTGGGAATAATGATTGTCGGTGATAGTGAATTGTACCTACCTATTATGTAAGGCAGACATTGACTTGTAAATTTTTATCACAATAATTAGTTTTATACCTGAGAATGATGACTATTCTAATATTTATGTTTTTACTTCTCACTTGTTAAATAAATTAAATCATTTAAAACCTATTTTTAAATGATTTATACCTACTTTGTTTTATCAGAGTTTCACGTTTGATAACTACGATCAAATATGTTGGTCGTTTTTGTTTTAACAAAATATTTTAAATATTTGCATGTGTCACCACGAAAGTTAGTCACACTCTTTTTTGTTATCATGAAATTTGTTTCCATTGTCTAATTCTCAGATTCCTGGTTTAAAACATAATATGTATTATCATTATAAATCACAATCTTTGTAATATTTTGCACTATTTATGGGTCGTCGTAAAGAAGTATTATCCAGTCAGTCATCTTTAATTTCTAGAACAGGCTGCAGAAAAAATGCTACCGTTAATAATAGACGCTTCTCCATTCCAAAGGGACACGATTACGTCATCGGGATTTCGGACACCCGAAACTCCCCCAAACAACGGTATTTGTCCGGGCGCCTTGAATGTTAATTTATCGCTTGCTTGATTCTAGCTTTGTTTGTATGTTCTAGTTCTTTATAATTTTGCGTTTACATTATTTTGTTTGAAAAATACTATTTGTATGCATATTAAGTTAATTTTATCAACGTTGCTGTGTTGGATTGGACCCTTATCTATTTAATAAAAATCTGTGGTTTATCTGTTTGTTTGTAACGTATGCGTTCCTACACCATTCATCGGATTACGATTAAACTTTCGTTAATTGTTGTCCGTAGGCCGTGGATGGTTTTTGACCTAGACAAATAAAAGGCTTGGCAAAGCACGCTGTGAATTAGCTGGTACAATATAAATAAAAAGTATTATGAACTAAGGAGACGTTGCTGCTTACATTAGACATCTATTCTATTTCTTTTGTGTCATGTTCAGTCGAGAAACCAAAGTCAACCCTTTAACGGCTCAACGGACCTGTCACAACAATCGCAGAAAATCCACCCGTATCAATTTAAACGCCCGGCGCCCGTATGACCAGATTCACCAATTTTACCCCATTTATAAAGATATCAATAACCAGATAAACATACCCTATGCAATCGCATGGCATTTTCAATAGCTGGATTCTAATTGATTATTATATTTGTGAATGACGAAATAATTTTGTGCCCAAATTATTGTTGCACCCTCCTCGATTTAAGCAATTTTAGGGGCACAAGTGTGGGATGCGGTCACATGTCGTTTTTGGGGAAACATTGTCAGGTCATTTAATTTATTTTCCAATAGATATTCCTTATTATCCGTTCCTATTATTTTAATATAACTCGCCAGATTCTATTAGCACGTATCTAACTATGTATGTCTTTGACTACAGTGTTTATAGTTTTTCAATAGTTGTAACCATTGGTAAATTACGATTGTGTTAACCTAAATGTTGCTTGCAAACATAAATATTTCAGAGATCTCTTTGTACTTTTATGAGTTGTTTTGCTCACAATTCACGCACTAATTTAAAACAGTATCTTTCAATCATCGAAGTATATTATAAAACAAGACGAATTCTCGGAATAGCCTTGCTCATTGTATCCACGCGTTTGCTATTTATAATTACAGCCAAAATTAACCAGCGCAAAAAAAGCTTATGTTACGAAATCTGTCGATTATAATGTGCTCATTTGAATTGGAAAATAAAGCTTAGAATCGTTTGGGGGTATTGTTGGTGCATATGTTTGTAAAACAGGTAAGAATTTTAAATTTCGAAGCGATCTCGTCTGGCGACAACCCCTGCGCTGCCAATGCCGATGGGGTGGAGCGGAGCTGTCTAGCGGGTCGTACCGTCCCACTCGCTCAAGCTCAATTCGTTTATCTCTGTCTCGCCTATTATTGTCATATCAAGATTCGAACATTGCATTTTGTTTCCAATTTTCAATTTAGTTTATATCGGATGTTGGCAAGAGTAAGACGTCTGGCGGTCCGCCATACATCTTTGTGCACGTGTTTTTTGTCGCGCGTTTCGTCCTATTAATTTTTTAATGCTAATTTGTAGTGATTAATTGATTATTGTGATAAGTGAGATATTAAACAGATCGAAGCTTAATAAATGGAATTCATGGATTTCTTCAATAGCTTCATGGAGGATCATCATCATAGCTCTACGCATAACGATCCTCCAAAGATGCCGAACTTTTTCGAAGTTGATAAGAAAAAGGTTGGTACTTTATAACATTGCTGTTGATAATGTTAATTTATAATAATTAGGAGTTATTATAGGAAAGCCTTCAAACATTTCCTTTGACGTCAGAAGTAATTTGTAATTGGATAAAATTTGATAAAAACAACTATAGATTTGCAAATATTATAGGTATAGGTACACAGAATTTGTCTTAAATAGGCAATGTATATTCATATAGGTATCAATTGAAGATACATAAGACATTGTTCAGAATAATTAGTAGCTATCTTTAAATAAGAATTAGGTAATTAAAATCAATTATTATAATTGGAAAATAATCATTTGAATTAGATATGTTAATATCAATAAATAATATTTAGAATTAAGTATATCAACATTAATTTATAAGATTATTAATGATTTTGTTTATTCAAACAATTAACCGGCCACGCTAACGAGCCCAAATGATTCTTAAAGTTAATTAGTACGCTATAAACCATGTTAAAACTTAATTATTTGTTTATGTGGCTGCTACCTATGTCGATTTCAAGTGATTGGCATCGCAAACAAATGCAGATACAAAAAGCAGTGATGGAGTTCATTAGCGATCATTTAAGGACGTCATTCATTTCAAATAATATTACTCCACAATTTGACATTTATGTTAATCTTAAAATAATTCTAGGTATCTATTTAAATAATTCAAAGTTTGAGTCCGATATGACCTTGTATCAAGTAAGAACAGACAAAACGAAATAAAATATAGCAATAAAGTAGAAGAAGGAACCGTAAAAGATTTATTCGAGTATTAAATCGCTTAATAAAAACTGCCGATCTGTTTAAAGGGACTTTTTTATGTGGAAGTTAATTATAGTTTTTAATATAAAACGATACCAAATTAATATTGGGGAGCGGACGGATTAAAATAATGGATTCGATATAAATTTGGATAATTTATGTGGCGTTTAATAGGCTTTTGTGTCATGTCCTTTTGAATCCGATGTAAAAAATACCTATGTTGGACCTATTTCGTTCAATATTTTGCAAAGTTAGAATAATTTAAAATTTATTTATCATTTTATTATAATTTGAGACAATCCAATTGTTTAGCTTAAACTGGAATTTGTGATAAAATGTCCACCGCCAATAGGATAAAGCATTGGCAGGGTTATGTGGTGGGTGACTGACGGACGTTCACACATTCAAATGGTACACAGTAGTGTGTTCTTTTACAATATTTTCATTTGTTTATAAACTTACAGATTTTCAATAACGTTTTATGTTAACTGCAATGTATTAAACTTGAATGGTGTTTAGTGGAAATACCTAGGTAGTTTCAGACCTATTCAGGAGGCGGGATTCGCTGACGTTATAAGAAGCGAAAAACGATTGGTTCATATTAATATTTCGCTACTCACAGAGGTAGTGAATACCACCCATATCCGAATAGGCCTTTGCGCCAACTTAATTTTATATTGGTACCTTTATTTTATTGCCGGATAATGCGTGAAACGACTTATTTTACAAATGATCGGATTAGAAAACCCTTTTTTTATCCGTGTTGATTTATCTGTACGTATTACTTCAAACTTTTATAGCGAAAGCTTAAGAATTTTTTATTAATAAAGTCTTATAATTTTATGAGTCATATTGCTTTATCGCTTACAAGACTTAAGGCTAAATCTACATATAAATAAAGCACAAAGTCGCATTTCAATTTGTTATTAAGTTACTAAATGTAGCTCAACTCGGGTGTCATTTGTGTTTATACATAGCAAAACGTTTGTTGAGCTCGCTAAGAAATTAGCATGTCTCACTTTGGTGTGTGGTCATCCCCAGAGTGTTGGTACGTGTACGTACACGGTACAAGGGTGTGTTACAAGCACACATAGAAACAACAGAGTGCGTTGACCGAGCGTTTGTTACACCTGCGAATGTTAAGGCGAGTCCATTCGCGAGACCAATAAATGCATGTTCATGTGCTAATGTGTGCGTGTTCATTAAGCACCTTGTGTTGTATGTGTGCATGTGTGCATGTGTGCTTTGTCTCTGTGTGCACGTGTTTAACACATTGGTTAAATACATTATACCTAGTTTGGATGCTAGTGGTAAATGTGTGTACTGTTATAGTTTTCGTTGTGAAAATATATTTTAATTTTAATTAAGTAAATATTAAATTGTATAATAGACCATGAATATTTAAAACTAGCTGTTCCGCGCGGTTTCACTCGCGTTCCCGGGATATAAAGTAGCCTATAATACTCGGGGATAATGTAGCTTCCTATTAGTGAAAGAATTTTTCGAATCCGACTGGTAGTTCCAGAGATTAGCCCGTTTAAACAAACAAACAAAAAACTCTTCCGCTTTATTATAGTATAGTATATAGTATAGCTTTGTTTTAGTAGGCTAATTGAGATTAAACTTTTTTAATTTTAACCTTTAATCCGACCGTTGATAAAATTATTTAATAATATGTCATTATTAATTTATAGGTTATTCAGAATATCAGTATTCACGTCTAAATCTACTTTATTTGTGGATGTGTAATAGTTACCACCTGTATAATAAGTAGATGTAGCAGAGCAGCGCGCGCGCATGTGTTGGAGATCGCGAGAGTGCGCTAATGTTCCTGACACGAGTTGACCGGATAGAGTTCGTTCAGTCAGTCACTGTAGAAAGTAATTTAGCCTTTACCCTGCCTGCGCATACTTCAAATATAATATCTAATACTGACGCTAAAGTAAAATGTATAGATTCATTTTTATACAGCTGCCCGAAAAAGAAGAAAGTTTTCTGTACGTTTGTCCGTTTCTAAATTCTATCACAACTTAAATAATTAACACCAATTGAGAAGTATTGTTAGGTTATTAGGTCATCCCGGTGATATATAGGGTCAACAAAAGGCATTATTTTTAATTGTATGCCGGCCGAATAATTTTAAATTATTAAATAAAAAAAGCACAAACAGTCTTCCTAAACATAAATAACACAAATCGATTGTTACTACGCAAAATAATGATGTGTAGAGCCAAAACTGATGGATAAAAATACATTATTAGGTAAAACGGCCAAGAAAATACATTCTCATTCCAAAAGCAATTCACGGCTACACAAATCTTTATAACTAAGCCTTCACGTTCGGCTTCCGGACTATAAGATGTTCAGGGGTCTGTTGAGAGTGAATAGTCTACTTTACTAGCGTTCGAAATCGACAATTTATCGGTCAATGTGACTTCAATGGCTTTCGATTTTTTTATTTGAAGCAGTGAAAAGGTTTTAGGTCAAACAAGTAAAAAGAAACTGAGGAAATTGCTAGAGTGTGGTACTAGAAGATAACGTAGATAAAGAGGTCTTAGTGTTTAACTGAATTGTTGGTAAACTTTTCGGTTTCTCGATTGTTCTGGCGCATCAGAAATAGTTTATGTTTAGTTTATGTTTACGAACTTAATTTAATTATAACGGTTAATAATCTGAATGGCCAATTAAATTAGACCAAACATGTCACATAACTCTGATTTAAAGCTTAACGAATTTAATTAGTTTAACTCGTAATAATGAAATAACAGCTCAGGAACAAGGAGTCGTAAAATCTTGTTATTTGTTTCATAATTTCGAGTGACATTAAAGAAAAACCGAAACTAGTTCACACACTCGACCGGACCGGTTGTAATAGACTAAAACCGGTAGTCAAGTATGTAAGCGGCTTAATCCTCAGTGGATAATTGCGGCGCGTAATACAGGCTTTGCGGGCGGATTAATTTTCCCCGCCCTAGCTTGCGACACGCCGCCCGCCCTACTGTTTATTTTAGTTTATCAGCTTTTATTTCTTGTTAGTCTATAATATTCAATTAAATTTTGTGAAAGTATCGTAAGAGAAGGTTAATTGTGATAAATAATGTTTCTTTAATGAAAATAACTAATAACTATATATAATATACTACGTACAACTAATACTGAACGAATATCTCTACTTTACCCGGTTTACCCCCTTAGGAGTTGAATTTCAAAAATACTTTACTAGCAATGCTTACACCTATAAAAATACATACGAGCCAAATTTCAAGTTAGTGAGCTTTAAAGTTCCTTAGATTTTGTAATTAATCAGTGAGTCGATGATTGCACTAGCTTCATGCATAAAATTATGACATTAAAAATAGTAGGTACATACTAACTTTCGGAAATTCTGAAAATACTACTAAAAATCTATGATACAACATAATAACACTCGTAATAACCATGTTTGTATAACATAAGTGTAACACCTAACATATTTATTTACAAGCAATCGTCACCTTCCGCCGCTCCCCTATCATAGTACAATACACGGGGCAGATAATGCGGAACCCCAAAATGTTCATCTAATTGGAGATCAAAGAGAGGGCGTGTAATCGCGTATACTTTGTGTATACTCTATAGTAGGACCGCGTTATGTGATCATTACAAACTAGATGTGACACAAGTTAACACCTATCTATTCAAAATTTCGATCTACAATTTTAGGAAAATCCGGGTGAAGCGAGTGTATAAAAAATCGGATTGAAATGGGTCCATCCGTTTGATAGACATAAATATAAACAGACATACCTACTGACATAGGTTTCTTACTAATATTATTCCTCATTTTGCGATAGGGGCCAAAATCATGCGTAAAATTTACGTTTTTATTTACAATGAGTATTCCGAATTATTAGATAAATATCCGAAATAAGATAAATAACCATTCTTCACATACGGCTATCTAATTCCAAACTAAGCAGACCTTGTACTATGGGAACCAGATATCTGATAATACCAACTACATATACTTACTACTTTTTGTTTGTAAATACATACTTAATATACATAATGACTCCCAGACAGGACAATTATACGAAAAATAAACTATATTGGTATTATCTATCCGCCACTTTGCAATTTCTTATCTCCAAATTTCTAAAGAAATTCAGTTTTATAAGGAACAAATCAATAAATTCAATCATACTATTTATAGAAAAAATCCAATTGCTTTATAAGTTACGGGCATAAAATGTATATTATTGCTACCGATATTGCCCCCTGCTAATATTAACACTTATTTGATGATTCGTTTGGATCGCTTCATTATCACTTTCCATCAAGCGGAATCAGGGCAGTAGTAAATCCGTTGAACCATGAATAAAAAACCACTTAACTATTGTTACTCGGTTTACTAAGAAGTTGTAATTTAATTCCGATTGCTTCATCTTGCTCGTAAACTATTACCATCATTATCTAATTCTATAAATATTTCCATTACGTTTTTCTTTATTGAAGAACATCACGTCATAAGTTAACATTTTACACCTCATAGGAATCATACAAAACATTTACAGTTAGTTTAAAATAAACAATCAGAATTCAAAATAAGTATGCCAGCGCAACGACACTAGATTTTAATACTACGCTCAGCTTTTCTACGGGCTACGCGCATAGTGTTTCCAGTGAATTTCTATTTCCAAGTAGAACATGCGTTGATGACCACAACCGTGTATTGTTTTTGTCAATTACGAGATTAACTTGCCCGGAATAATTCTGCGGGCCGGGATAAAGGCAAGTGGGGTACAAATTATTGGCCTTAATATGTTGGATAGTTATTAGGTTTTCTAGATACATTTAGGTAGCCTTTTAGATGAGGTTATTAGTTATTTTGTATGGTGTCTGCTTGTCATCTTATTGTGATGATGTGTTGACAAAACCTAATGACATTATAAAGAGTGTAGGTATTATTCCAACAATGTGAAATGATGTTACAGAAAATAGACACATACCTATAATTGTAGCACTTATTATTTAGTTTATGTATCAATAAAAAGCAAACGGTGGTGTTGCAAGCGTCCATAGACTACGGTAACCGCTTACCACCAGGCGGGCTGTATGCTTATATGACTTAATCATTTAGAAAAAAAACCTAATTATTACTCCTAATAATACTCAGACCTGCACCTAAAAATGCCATAATTACGAGTACCCACGGTAACCTATCAATCTTCCAAACCGGTAGACGTTCAAATCAACAGTAATATCTACACAAACAGTATGCAATGGGAATCATTTAGCACCCCGCGCCGGTACAGGGCAATCAAAGGAAACGTTCGATTTTGATAGTTTCATTCATGAGGTTACCAAGAATTAAAACTAGTTTATTACATTTGTGTATTCATGAATTCAATGAGAGATCATCTTGGTAAATCATCGATTTTGAAGTGAGAAATTTTGAGACGCTTCCATTAATTGACCTAGCGTATTGTTCCAACTTCTAAACTTCTTCGTTTGATTCATAAAAAAATTGTCGTTTTATTTGAGTTCTTCGTATTCGATTTTGATAGTTTCATTCATGAGGTTACCAAGAATTAAAACTAGTTTATTACATTTGTGTTTTTTAATTTAATGAGAGATAAGACGTTTCGTAAATTCATCGTTTTTGAATTGAGAAATTTTGAGACGCTTCCATTAATTGACCTAACGTATTGTTCCAACTTCTAAACTTCTTCGTTTGATTCATAAAAAAATTGTCGTCTTATTTGAGTTTTTCGTATTCGATATTTCATTCCCTTTATAGAAAAATAATACCTCATGTAATTGAAGTTGGTTTCATACTACATTAATAGTTCACCATTAGCTAAAACTTGTGAGTACACTTTGATTTCGACACTAGACATCCACTCTATCAATTGAAGCTTTGTTTTCGCGGCCATCGCCCCCTACGGCTACTTTACAGAGTTTTACATACCATGCTTGTGTGGTGCAAGCTATGAGCTGAAGCGATTTTAAATTTTAGTAACATTGAGGTAAGACAAATTACGAGATGATTTTTTCTTTAACAACAGCTAACTTTATTGATTCTAAGCATGTCAAGTTTGTCTTTTTGTATTTGTTAGCAGTATGTTTCTAAAGGTGAAAATTGGTAGTAATAATGTTATTTTGCCTTGCTTGAAAGGAATTCCATTACCTCTAGGAGTCACCGCTAAAGATCATACATATCTTGCACCACACGGTCATTACGTTTGTTTACCTAATTACAGCTCCGGTTAAAACTGTTAACAGTACTGCTGTATCGTAGGAGTGACACCTGTCCATTGACTCTCACCTTAATTACTTCTTTTAGTACGGAAATCCCAACTCAGTTGAGGCATAGTGACGAAATTATTGGGCCCAACATTGGTGACAAATTTTCTTTGGACAACATGAATTGAGTTTTCTTCTCATATTCTTTGCCTAATCTTAAATAACGCTTGGTGCCTTATAAGCAGAAACGGCCAGATGTAAGAATGAACTAACGCGTTTTTCAAATTTCGACTCGCTCGTGGCTATAATAGAGATTCGCATCACGAGGTTTGTGTCCCACATTTGTACTTTCGTTGGAAAATGTTTATATTAGCCACTGTTTCCTTTTATTTGCAAGCCTGCTTGTATCGATAATTGAGTAAGTTTTGAGGCGTGACGTAAATGTCTGAGATCATATTGATCGTGACTGACTGAACATTTTGTGGTTACATTGACTTCGCAATGTTACTAGGTAACATATTTTATGATTGCAATATTCAAATAAGTACTAAATTTTAATGCACGTACATAAATGCGCAGTTTGATTCTTATGCTTTACCTATCTAATAAATCCATGGCCAAATGGACAACTTCTTGCGAACTGAAAATTCATGGTCGATCACTTCATTCACTTCAGTCACTTTCAATAAACAAATAAATTCAATAAACGTGAAATACAACTCTGTAATCACAAAATTTCAGGAACTGGAATCTAGTTATGAAATTTGGAAATTCTTACGAAGCCATCCGCTAATACAATAAAATTGGGAAATACTTTTTTATAAAAAAAATAAAGGAATTGAAAGAAATACAAAACTTGGTAAATATTGATCGAGAAGCAGATAATGAAATTTCCATACTTAGTATCAGTTTTTTCTACTATTCTCATAATAATTTTTCCTCATCCAATAATTTACATTCAAGGCATCCCTTATCAATATTTTTCCAATTATTCATGCGAGTCACCTTCATTTATTACTAACTATTGATAGTGTCAGTTTTATTGCTAAGTGGAAACAGCTACCGTTTGCAATTATAACGTGTTATTACAACGTGCGATACGCGAACGATTGGTTTGAAAATAGGACAACTTATCGACACTCGCCTAGCGAGTTCACGACTCCACTTTACTATGCGTATGAAAAACATTGTAATTGCATTGAAGCGACAGGAAATGTATGACGGGAACATAGAAAAATACTAATAAACCTTATCTTATAAGTATTTCTGCGAATAATTCACGTTTGCGGACAGGGACAGGGTTGCAATAGGGTTTGCTCAGGGGCCCTTGGTACAGAAGGTTTAGGGCCCTTTTATAAAGGAACAATAAACAACAGAATACACTTTTATTTAGAGAATTAACTGATCCATCCATGTGCTCTTATGAAAAAGACGGAACTGCACACCATAATTCCTAGTATAAAACAAATATAGACGCGATCAAGATAAATTAAATACCTACGAACAAAACAAGTGACCATAGATTTAAATACGTACCTAATAAGTTTCGTATGACATATTGAAATAAGTTATGAGGCCAGATTAGAATATATTGTTTTGAATACAATGAAAAATGTACAAAGAAAAACAAAGTCAATATTTTGCCTTGAAATTATTCAATTTGCTGACAAAAAAGGCAGACAGATCGGTGTAAGTATATCAAATGCATTTTACAATAACACTTTAGACATTGTCGTCAAAATTTTAATGTCAAAATACTGTTGCCACCTACATTATAATTAAACCCGTAAAACTTCAAACGCAATGAGTGTAAATCTCGGGCATTTCCATAAACGATGTTCCTATTATATTTCGATACTCACACGGGGCTCCATATAAATCCTTCCTTAAACATTACAGTATTGAATTATTGCTGGCAATTTCAAATTGTCTTGCGGCTAGCGCGTGGCAATACTTTAGTGTAACCACCAGAGTCTGTTTCTCTTTCTGTCTAAACTGTTATTTAATGTTGGAATACTTGTCCACACTTCGTATCATCGTGAATTGTATTACTGTTTATTGTAATAAGAATTTGTCTGAAGATCAGTGCAGTGCGTGAGTGCATAATTTCACTCTGTTACTTACATAGAAAATAATGTTATGAAAAATCAAAGCTTATTTATGACGTTCAGTTTTATGCTTTTTATTTCTTGATTATTCATAATGTTCGTATTGAATTTTACTGACAGTATTTTATAGGATATATACTGGATTACCCTTTTAAATAGTAATTTTTAAATCTTTTTGCTTAAACACTTTAAATTTAATTTAAACTTTATTTACAACAAAATACAATCTATATATTGCCGCTGAATGGAAACGAAGTGACGAGCGAAAAAGTCGCGTGTCTTACGGCGAATTCGCGCGCATTCCTCGCTTTTTGGCTCGCATTTAGTTTGTATGTTATTCAATTGACATCAAGACCATTATGCTTCGCGGCAATGTAAATTGAGCCTTAGTCGAACTTTTATATGAACTATAGATACAAACATTACGCACATATCGGTCTAATTGTAAGTCTGAAACACAATAGTCTATCAGATTGCAGACGCCTACAAGTGTGTCAAATTTGAACGTTTTCTATAATGTGAAGAACACCTTGTCCTATTTAACAACCATTCAATATAGACGTATAGATTTATTTCATTCGTGATACATCATGCTCCGTACTCGTATTAACCTTGCCGACGCGACCGGATTTCGGACGCAAGTCACAACACTAAAAGTTCATTTATAACATTATTTAAAGTTATGTTTCAGCACATAATTGAATTGTATTTTGTTTTAAAGGTCATGTCGATAAAACTCGGACGTCTATGCGATTCATTTGATGACATTGCAACAAACGACGTTGATTGATGCTTATAAGTCGTAAAATAAGCAACGTGCTCGTAAAATCATATGTTAAGTTAACAAGTTACATTGTTTGCAATCAAGATAGCATGGAGATTGGATGAATCGATTTTGTTCCATTATCGATACTTTCGACTTATCGATAAGTTAATTCTCTACATACTCATTAACCCGTCAATCATTCACACGTTTTGATTGCAATCATTCCATATCGAATGGGTTTCAATGACCCATAATACCTATATACTTTCTTTAAGGCTGTTTTGACAGAATTTATTACAAAATCGAACACGATACTAGTTATCGATAAGCAAAGCACCTGACTCTTCACTAGCGATTGCAATATTTTATGTGTTTTTCATTACATACCAATAATAATTCCATTATTTACAAACTACAAACATACGATTTATGTCTTTGTCCCAATTCATAAATATATATTCATATTCAAATATTTTGTCTAGTGTATTACCTAACTTTTAGATAATTTTGCATATGTAGGAAATGTCACAATTTTGATCATACGTTAGGAATTATTATTTTTAAAAAGTCCTCATAATCTGGGAACTAATTTCACAGAACTTTGTACAATATTTATTCGAGCGGGCATTTAGATAATTTTGCATATATAGTAAAAGTCACAATTTTGATCATACGTTAGGGATTATTATTTTTAAAAAGTCCTCATAATCTGGGAACTAATCTTACAGAACTTTGTACAATATTTATTTATTTATTCGAGCGGAAGGGGAGAGTCGGTAATTGGCACATCACAATAGAGATTACGAGGCTTAGCGAGCCAGTTTTGTGATTCAAATATTGACGGGTCGGTGGGCGACAATCGGACCCTGTTATGATAATATTACACACATTTCATACAATAATTTGTACAGGAACTGTTCACATCACACGTTGGACCCTTATAATGCTGTCAACGACTGTTTGTAGTTATTGGAATATTTAATGAAGTGCCCTTTCCTATGTGAATGAATAATGTTTTCTTCAAGTGGTTTTGATATTTTAATTATTTCTTTTATCACGAATATTAATTAGTACGGGCGTAATTATCTTAGTTATCTTTTGTTGCTAGAATGACGAATTCACTTGAATTCGTTGAATTCTAAGTGGGATTATATATTTTTCTATAAAAACCTGTCTCTGGTTGCCTCAGACGCAAGAGAGTATTATTACTTTAATTTGAGTTTTTATTTCCAGTTTTCTTGAAACTATTCAAGTAGTTTAAATATAATATCATAAGCGTATGTTTACAGCCAGCGCTTGACTCTTAATAGCGGCAACAGGCGATCGAGTCGGGCATCAATCTTCGCGATCGTCACTGTCGACTCGGTCTCGCCCCCCGCGATTAATCACGGGAGAACGTTTTCGATTAGCGCCGGATACCACTGGAAAATGAAAAAATAAACGTGTTCCAATTATAAACTATCAATATGTACAATTTGTTTTGATGGTAACAACTAAAATTTGTCACGGGCGGCGCTTTAAAGGTTTATTATTTCTAATGCCTTATGGTCGACCTGATGACAATCATCTAATTTCCTTATTCTATTGCACGTATTATCAGTGTGACACCATCATAATGTGAAACTTTCCGTTATTTTCGCACTGTGATCCGAATGGGTCATCCACATTTTTTAATGAGTCGCATCGCAAACAAACGTATATTAAGACGGAAACAGGAAGTGTCAAATGGCGTTTCGTTGTATGTCCGCGGCCCAGTTCTTCGTAGCGCTAAGTGCCCCGATGTAATTGTCTGGGCAATGCAAATAGCTCGATGTTTGATCGCGTGTAAAACGTCGTGGTTTCACGGCGCTGGGACACTTTTGGCCGCACACCAATGTACACCGGCCGGCGATGCGTGGTTGTTTAACGGGTTAACCCTTTGTGTGAGTGTTGCATCGCTTTCGCAACATTCACTAATGTCTTTATGTAAATGGGAAAGGCCTAATTAACAGTGTCTTTGTTTCTTTAGAAGCATAAAGTCGTAAAACATCAAGCGATAGAAAGGCTAGCTAACTTATATTGATTGCAATTGAACTTGAATTCTTTTTATAACGATGCTCAGGAACCCCTATGCAAAAATGTATGATAATACCGACCTGTAAACAGCCATTTTAATCGCTATCGCATTTTAAAAACCAATCGTGCGTTTACCCTTATCACTTCATGTTAAATCGATGCCTTTATCGCTTGTTTAAATTGTCAACTGCATTTACTTACCGGATATTGGCATAATTTATTCCCGCCTCTCCCAGCGGGGAGTATTCTACGTACCTGAAATAAATGTTTAGTAGCAACTACATAATTAAGTAAAGAGGTACAAAATTGACACCATATTATATTTGAACATGATAAGTAATTCGTATAAAATTAACACTTGAAGTGAGAAAATATGTATCCTCATGGTGATACAAAATTTTATTTGCAATAATACCTTCTTCAATTTGCAAGTTTTCCAAAAGTTTTTCCTTGTTTAAAGGTCGTTAAATACTTTGCTATATGCCTGCTAATTTCTGATTAATTCCTTACATCAATTAAGAAATTGAGAGCACCTAAACTTGCGGCACAAATGTGTTGGCAAAAAGGCCTAGTGCTAATAAACGGCTTCCAAGCAAGGTATTACTGGCAAGATACTGGCCACTTATAAAAATAACAAAAAACCATACTCTTTTCTTATTTTGGTATAATTCTCTTTTTTAATTTTATCTATGGGTATTTTTTTTGCTTTCCAACGAATTATAAATTTAATTTATGGTGCGACTTTTTGGCGGGAACTTGCAGAGTGACGTTGCTTTTTCATTTTTATTTTCATAAATTCGTGTATTATGAGTTTTATTGCATATAATCGGTGGTATTTTATCCAATAAAGATCAATACATGTGCACCAGTGAAGTGAAATGAAATGAATTATGTGTATCGTGGCTTTTCAAGTTGTCTCAAGAAGTCCGTGAAAAGTGTTAGTACAATGACCACCATTGTACTAAAACATGACTATAATGGACGGTGACTGACTGAGGACTGATGCAAGTGATTCATTGTGACTAGAACTTATAATATTACTTGAAATTGGCAAAATACACAAGCCGTGTGATGCCATTGAAGAAAAAAAAATATAATTTATGGTGCAATTAATTAAGTATTCAAACCTCATGTTATGAAAGAAGTTGATGTTATAGTAATGTGTTTTGTGTGTTACGTCCCGGTGATGCGGGTGCACGTGGCCACTGCGCCCGCGCACCGTTACACAACGCTTCCTTGTACGAATATTAATATCTCATTATAACTATTGTTTTTAACCGACTTCAAAAAAAGGAGGAGGTTCTCAATTCGAATGTATTTTTTTTATGTTTGTTACCTCATAACTCCGTCATTTATTAACCGATTTGGAAAATTCTTTTTTTTATTTGAAAGGGTACGCTTCCCGTTTGGTCCCATTGTCATCAGATCGGGATTCGATTACTTCTTAGTGTACTTTGAAGTCGGTTTAAGGTTTTTGTAAAACAGTCCAATTATTACATGAATGTACACTTATTGTAACGCTTTGTGAAAAATTACCTATTCACGCGAATTTCCGTTTTAAAAGGACAATAAAAGAAAATACTCTTTACAAATGTTTGAGGACATACTCATCTCCATTTTACTTTTTCTTGGACTAGACATTTTGGTTAAATATCGATACCGTTCCTCTTCTACAGAAATGTACACCTTAATTTTAATCACGCGAAATTAGGCTTTACGTAATTTATAACAAAACCTTTTTTTGAATATCTAATTTATTTGTTACAGCTGTACGAGATCAGCGACGACCCGCAGAGGAAAGAATTCCTAGATGACCTTTTCTCCTTCATGCAAAAGCGAGGTAAGTCCATTTTCCCACATATCGGATCTATTAAATGTTGATTAATCCCCTGTAAAGATTGATACTCCTTGTAATTTATCACGAGTCCAAATGCCTCATTCACGATTGAGACGATAAACAACCAGTGTAATGAGAAATATATTGTCTAATCAATTGTTTATGAACAGAGGTCTTGCGTCATTGGTGCTGATACAGATCGGATATGGGTTAATATCGGTCATTGGTTGTATAAACGGTTTTATATTGTAGAGATTGGTGATCACGTGATAAGATCACGAGTGATGGACGACTCCTGACCGTGGTACTGGAACTATGAGATATTAATGAAACTTAGACAATATGATCAATTTTGAAAGGGAAAAATTGGTCGCCTAAAGATTATCGATAGGATGACATGACAGGCTTCTTGGCAGCTATATTTCTTGTAGAAAGCGTACTTAAATTCAATATGTACATCGGTTATGGAATAGGATGTCTGCATGTTAATCAATCTTTTGAAAAATTACTCAACTAAAAATCTAGGTGCATTTATCTCTCCGCCATATTGCACGCGCGCGCTCTTTAATTTCACTCCATATTAATTAAGGCTATAGAGGCGTTACATTTAAAACGAGTGTGGGAATTCGCCATACAAGTATCATCCATGTAGATAATCATTATATTTTAAATATCATAATAGAAATAATTAAGCGGGAGATCGTTCGATCGCCGCAAGCGTCGAGATCGAGTGCGGGCGCGTGATTGATAACTTCACAGTTGTCTCTCTTCCACTTGGAGGTTCACGTATAGCCTGTCCCTCTCTGGCATTAATTGATCTCCGTTGTAAATGGCGCCATCAATGTCGCTAGATAGATCATGTTGATATCCAACCGCCTTGTTGTTAGTCAAATCAATTGTTATTGTTGCATGGTTAAATACTATTTGAATATTTTTATTTCGTAATTATTGAAACCTTGTTATGGTTCTTATTTATTACTGTTGATCAATCAATCACCTATTGTTGTCAATGAATTTTGTTAATCGAAATTGGTGCTTTATAAGTATGGTAGCTTGTCTCAATCTAAACTACAAGATTACTCATTATCCAATTTGTAGGCTAGGTAGATAAGTGTCAGTTACATAACCGTTTTTTATTATGTATTTTGTTCCCTTAGTGCTGCCAAACGATCACAGTGAAATTCAATTCAACAGACTGCCTGTACCTGAAAAAAAAAATGTTTTATGTCATACCGTTCCCAAACGCTGATTGAAACATTAATTTTGTTATAAGTACGCTTTTAAACCAAAAATAAAATACAGATTAAAAAATTACAATAAAAGTCATAATTGTTTGTGTGAAAATTCATAATTCTGATGTTCCTACCTATGAACTCATATGAAAGCATCTCTGAGGCTAGTCTTATCTAACTTGCTAAATAATCGCATTATTGCGTTACTCCACCATAACTATACATTGTAATGGACGGCCCTATTACACGTTGAGAGTATCACAGTTCTCAATCGAAACAGCATTCTTATCTCGTTCAGAATAAATTATTATTCAATTTATCAAGCTTGAACGCGCCCAATAAACTTCTGCTTGTTATTACGCACGCTATGATTGCAATGCAAAGTGAGCGCTGATTGGCTGATTATATTGAATTAAATTCTTACATTCTATATTTGAATTGTTCTTTGCCATGCCAAAGGGGAACTTTTAATTATTAGAATTAATTCATTCGACCCAGGTTAATCTTGCATATACGAGCGGCCATCACGGACTGATCTCCTCATATTAATAATGTTTTATCATTTATTATTGCTCATGAGTAATGAAAGTTAGCCCGCCACGCCCCGCGCCTTCTCCGCACTCTGTCTTCGTCTCGGTTTAAAAAAAGAAATTAAAAATATAACTTTTGTTTCATTTTTTATTGATCTCGGACGCGAGCGTTTTATTTAATGCCAGCGACAAACGATTATGTAAATGTTTATCAAAGTGTGTTAGAACGTGCCTAACTTGGTGGGTGTTCCACATGTAATCGATTTTTTGTTTTCGCTTTAGTTGTAATCGATTATAAATTGCAAATCGATAAATAAATTAAAACTTCATGTTAGGTGCAACAAACATTATTAATTTTTAATTAATCATCGATTAAATAAACAAGGATAAGATAACCTACAGAGCGGTCATGTAGTGTGGTGCTGTGTAGGGATGGATGGAGGGGTATCTAGTCCGTGTTACCTACCACGTGACCAGCTCGTTAGCAGCTGATTGATCGGGCATCGGCCCGCTTCTGCTTCGCTCACACCTACAGGATGCTTGTAAATTAACTAAGCTGATAAATTCTTATAAGTTATTAGATAAAAATAAGCTTATACCTACCAACTGCTGCTATAAATTTAATTATTTTAGCTTGGTATATAACTTCTTTGCAGATTTTTGAAATAAGTAATTACTGGGTGTAGAAGTTTTTTTTTTGTAGATTTTCCTAGGAGTATCAGAAAAAATATTATTGGTTAAAATAAATAATCTAAAAATAATGCTATTCACACAACACTCCGTTTGAACTTCCATCTCAGAAGCACCTATATATATTTTGGATCATCTGTATCTCCCAAAAAGGTTTCCGTTTTTCCTTGAACTATTTTAAAGTTAAAAAAAAAAACAATTTAAAATATCACCATGTATGTCCAGTACCTATTGTTTCACTTGTTAATAGCGAGTGTGGTATAACTAATAACATCTCATTCGGAATCATTTCCCGTGATTAATTATCTGTTTAATCGATATAAGATGTTGTGCCAACAGCCTTCTCAAGTTTCTAAAGGGCTTTGTCGGATACAATTTTGAAACATGTGTTCTCTTGATAAGGTTTATTTTCCTTTGTGTTCTAGTAGATCATAGATTACGTTAAAGAGTTGATCTATCAAATTTTTTTCGTCTCATTGAAGATAGCTTTTGTTGGGGGTTTAATTGGTGTCTAAACTGGCTCGTGGTTAATTCGATTTCATTTTGTGCTCCACTCATTTGTTTTTGTCTGCTTAGCCTTTAGTTTAGACGAGTGTTAATCTAAAATTGATTGATTAGATGAGACCTCGATGTTATGGGCGGGGATCTTATTACGTTTTGAATGTGGTCTGTGGATTTAATCGGAGTTTAAAAAAAGATTAATTAACTCTTTTTTGTGTTAGCAGTGGGTTTAATTAGGATTTTCATTGCTTTTTATGTGTTAATTATAAGTTTAATTAGTTCTGTCATTGTTCATAAATTAGTCATAATTTAAAAATCGCTCATACAAGCTGCGTAATTTTTCCGCTAGGATAATTTAAATAAACAGACCACATTAAAAGTTCAATACTTAAATTAAAGCAGTATTTTGGCAAATACCAGCGTTTCAAAACGAAACGAAGTAGGTATATTTTTATAATCAGTCACAGTTTCGTAGCATTCAATAAAACAAGAAACGCGTGACACTGTTCTGTGCGCTTTAAATAACCAAAGATTGATGGTGTGAAGCGCATACCTCAGTCCGATTAGAACAAGGGTGAAGATTGATGGCATTGTACTGTCGTGTGCCGCGATCATTGTCATCGGACGGGAGAATATCATGTATTTTTCGGTACGGCACATCTATGAAATAACATTGTTTGGCAAATCCTGGCGGCTTAATTATAAATAATATAAATTGAGAACGTGGTATTCCATATTCAAAATCTAATAATATATATAAAATGCTTTTGTGGGTACGTAAATACGCAGTTTTCTCAATCACCACCAACCCCAATCAACTTCCCGTTGGGGTGGTAAATACCCCTTGGTCTCCAGGTGGTAGTAAGGGAGTTTGGTCGCGGTGGGTGGAAGGGGGTGGTTGTGGGTGGCGAAAATGTTAAAACATATATTGCTGTCCTTTTCTATCGCATGAGGACTTCTGAAAAGATCTCAAAATTTCTGAAATGGAAAGTTCCAAAATGTGTAAAACGGTTATAATCGATCTGGAATGTTCTAGAAAGTTCAACAAATATCTGGAATGATCTAGAAAATTCGAGAGTGAATGCAAACTATTATAATCGATATAGCATGTTTTGAGAAAGTTCTACAAATTTTTGGCTTCATCTAGAAAGTTCCAAAATGTCCAAAACTGTTATTATCGAGTTGGAATGTTTGAGAACGTTCTAGAAATTCCCAGAATGATCTGGAAAGTTCCAAAATGAGTGCAATTTATTATGATCGATTTAGAATGATCGAGAATGTTCTAGAAATTTTCCGAATGATCTGGAAAGTTCCAAAATGAGTGCAATTGATTATGATCGATTTAGAATGTTCGAGAAATTTCTTGAATGATCTAGAAAGTTTCAAAATGAGTAAAACGGTTATAATTGATCCGGCTTCATCTAGAAAGTTCCAAAATGTCCAAAACTGTTCTTATCGAGTTAGAATGTTCAATAACGTTCTAGAAATTTTCCGAATGATCTGGAAAGTTACAAAATTAGTGCAATTGATTATGATCGATTTAGAATGTTCGAGAAATTTCTTGAATGATCTAGAAAGTTCCAAAATGAGTAAAACGGTTATAATCGATCTGGAATGTTCTAGAAAGTTCAACAAATATCTGGAATGTTCTAGAAAATTCTTGAATGAATGCAAACTATTATAATCGATATAGAATGTTTGAGAAAGTTCTACAAATTTCTGGCTTCATCTAGAAAGTTCCAAAATGTCCAAAACTGTTATTATCGAGTTAGAATGTTCGAGAACGTTCTAGAAATTTCCAGAATGATCTGGAAAGTTCCAAAATGAGTGCAATTTATTATGATCATTTTAGAATGTTCTAGAAATTTTCCGAATGATCTGGAAAGTTCCAAAATGAGTGCAATTGATTATGATCGATTTAGAATGTTCGAGAAATTTCTTGAATGATCTAGAAAATTCCAAAATGAGTAAAACGGTTATAATTGATCTGGCTTCATCTAGAAAGTTCCAAAATGTCCAAAACTGTTATTATCGAGTTAGAATGTTTAAGAACGTTCTAGAAATTTTCCGAATGATCTGGAAAGTTACAGAATTTGTGCAATAGATTATGATCGATTTAGAATGTTCGAGAAATTTCTTGAATGATCTAGAAAGTTCCAAAATGAGTAAAACAGTTATAATTTATCTGGTTTTTTCTAGAAAGTTCAACAAATATCTGGAATGTTCTAGAAATTTCTAGAATGAATGCAAACTATTATAATCGATATAGAATGTTTGAGAAAGTTCTACAAATTTCTGGCTTCATCTAGAAAGTTCCAAAATGTCCCAAAACTGTTATTATCGAGTTAGAATGTTCGAGAACGTTCTAGAAATTTTCCGAATTATCTGGGAAGTTCATAAATGAGTGCAATTTATTATGATCGAGTATTTTTGGATTGGTCTGGAAAGTTCCAAAATATGTGATTGTGAGTGTTATTATTGATATAAAAGAACCAAATCGAAGTGATGTACATCTAAATATTCTAGAGTGATCTGGTACTGGAAATTTCAGTGTTTGATGGTATATAAACCGAAATTCAGTGACTTTTTGCCAGTTTAATCGTTATTGCAGTCGGGTAAAGATCAATTGGAATCAGACGACGAAGCCTAAGATGAAACACGCTTACCCAGAAGAAACCTATTCACTCTGGCCTTGAAAGTACCCTAGATTGTAGGCGTCAGCATTCTGGAGTGTTCTTACACCAGAAATTTCGGTGTCTGATGGTATATAAACTGAAATTAAGTGTATTTTAACCCGAGCAACGCCGGGTTTCGCTGCTAGTTTTCATATAATTAGTAAAAGCCAAGAGATTTGAATGACGTGAACTTTTTTTTTTTCATGAATTCTTTCCTAAATTCTGATTTTGAAAAAAATAATTTTAAATAAAGAACAATAGAATTTTAATCACTTATCTTTAGATATGTACCTATTCAATAGTTGTCGATTGTCAGCTGTTCCGAGTAAATCGGTAAACCATCGACGTCAGGATAGACAGTGGGTAGAGTAGAACATTGTGACGGTCATCTCTTGCCAATAACGGTTTGGATAACGCCAGTCACCACGCACGACCCACATCAGTGTGTGGTGTATGACATGAGCGATAGCGTATATGAAAAGAAATCTGTTCTAAGTTTGATCCATCATACCTATATTCCCTAAAAAAAATAGGAAAGTAAATTGATTATCAGAAGTTTGAGTAATTATCAGGAATTTGGAGTTTCAGTATTCTGTACTGCCATCATTCTTTTAAGATCTACCTACTCTATTTTACCTCTCTTCGTTAACATTGACCCGGTATTTCTCATTGTGTAATTAAAAATATAAGAAATAATAAATCAGTCTTTATTTGATAAATGTGATAAAGTAATGAAAAGAATGACGAAAATTGTTGTTAGCTTTGGGCCTTAAATTCCTAAGTTGTTAGTATTGTCACTATTTGTCACAGATTACAGACAAACGTTTTGTTCAAGTCGCCTCTGCTTTTAAATTGTAATTATCTTTCTATATTCGTATGCAAAGAATTAAGTCTTTCGATAATCTAACACGATGAATGGAATGAATAACCTACTTGAGAGTACTCATCCTTTGTAGACCGCTTAATAAACCTTACTCAAAGATTTTTAAACATTAATCAACTATTGAATCGGATAATAATTACCATATTGTAAGTTATGCGCTTTCCCAATTAACTTTCCCTAAGTCAGTACATATGATAATTACCTATGCAGTTTACACAAAGCCGTATTTAGTAGCTGCTACTGGTTTGTTTGCTCATCTGTCTCTCACCGCCTCTTTCCCAGCGATTAACTCCCGTTGTAGAGAAAAAACATACAGGCAGCTTGAATACGTCAACGACAAATTAAAAATGATTGCATTCCATTTTCAAATTTAATTTTTAATTTATTTTTATAAGCTCGTGGAACGGGGTCGTTAATAAAAAAAATAAAGCATTCTAATTTCGAGGAATTCCTTCAAGATTATGATCGATTATTTTAGTCGTGCTTTCAGTATTTCGTGAAAAATGCTAGAGACATTTTGTCGTCGCGGTCTCGGCGCGTATCGGGATCAAACGCGCGTCGGCAGCTGCTTGATTCTTATACAAATAAAAGTGGAATTAATCAACGTAGATCTAGTGATGAGAAACAACACACGTGCTATGACGACTCACGGTAACTCGTATTGTTTTATATCACCTTGTGATTTAATGCATTATTTTAATTACAGATCAAATCTGTTTAGTTTTATCAGCGCGAATATAGGCTTACAGAATACATATAACTAAATTAAACAGCTGAAATATTTTTTCATGTGGTTCATCGATATTTTGATTGCAGTGTCACATCACTAACGTTATCTTTAATGAGTCGACTCACCCAAGTTTCCTGTATTAGTGTGGCCACAGATTTGATGATAATCTCCCGCCGAAATGTGGATTAATTTATCAAAGTCTATGGTATTTTCGCGTTTCACTTTTTAAATATAATATTAACATTCTCGCCAACGTTTACTGCTCTATTAATAATTTTTATCGTTGTTTAAACGTATCTTTTGTTTTTGTTCCCAATAAAATTATTTTATCGATGTGAATGAGCGCGCTTTGATCTTGGAATGCAATATATCTAAATTCTATGACACGTCTGAATGTCTTTTTATGTAGATCACAGTTTAAAAAGCGTAGAAAAACGTTTTATTAAATGTAAACTACTTTGTTGGATGGGTGTTTACAAATTTATGATTGTCTAATGAACCGGTATCCTCCATAAAGTTTTTAAGTATCATGATGGTAATGTTTATTGTTTAAAAAATTCGGCCCATTCGTAAAGGTCGATCCATCAGGGTCGGTTTATTTTCCGGACGGGCTTGAATGAGTTCACTTTGCATATTTTTAATGTTTCATTAATAAAAGTCAGGGAGATAGGGTTGTCACCACTTGGTAACAATTACCGAGGATAAAAAATATTGCAAAGAAATAAATTGGTTTAAAAACAATAAATACATACAAAAGTAAATGTGTAAGTAACCTCGATTGTAATTAAATATTTTATGTTTATGCAAATCATTTACTATATATAGGTACTTGTCGGCCGTATGTTTAATATTAGATTTGTTTGCAAGAACTATGTTTACATAGTATTTAAATTGCCATCGCTTATATGTTTGTGTATGTCCCACCTCTGTAACGTAACATTTATATTAAAGACGCACACTTCCCGCTGTAAATCATATTGACATTGTAGCCGTCATCAGTACCAGGTTGCGGGATGGTGTCACCGGACGTCCATACAACTAAAGTGCCTTTCTCACTGGTCCGAGAACAGTAACCTGAGTGTTGGAGTTACAAAAAGCTACAATCGCGCGCTAGCATCATTTCTCAATAGTAATTATTACAGCGCTTTTCGCAGAATAATCATGGAACCATCCTTACTTAATATTACAAACGCGAAAGTTTGTATGTATGGATGTTTGTTACTCTTTCACGCAAAAACTACTGAACGGATTTGGATGAAATTTGGCACACAGGTAGAATATGTTCTGGAATAACACATACGATACTTTTTCTCAGGAAAACATTCGATCACTTGGGAATACGGGTGAAAATGCGTGGAACAGCTAGTATAAAAAAAAAATACCGTTTTGTAACGTAATGCGTCAAGTGTACGCACGGTACTAACCGAAATAATTATTCTGATTTCTGTGTGAAAGAACTTAGGCGTAACACAAGCAAGTTTATACTATTAACAAAGCATGCAAATATTGCATTAAAAAAACTTTCTATCGATTGATCGATATGCTAGTGGTTGTGGAAGCTGAAAAACGGTTAAAAAACTACTACCTTATTAAAATATAATAATGTATGTACCTAACACTTTGCCGTAATTATAAAATATAGTACAAACATAAGAAATTTAATTTTTGCGAAATATTCCTAATGCGCAACAACCTGAGGTAAAATCAGGCCGGACCAAGATTTCTAAGAGCATGTCCGTCCAGTGTGGATGGCGCTTTAGCCGAGCCGCCCGCGCTCTTGTGGGTGGCTATGCCACAATATATCATTTCGCCAAATTAATTCTGCGAATAAATCACAAGATATAAGAAAAAAGTGTTTTTGATCGGATGTTCAACGACTGCTATAAAAAAAAGAAACCGAGTCAACCCAAGCGTTGGTAATTTTTTACAAGCGTAATAAAATGATAAGGTTTAAAATTGAATTATTTTTTTAACAGTTTTATCGATAGTAAGAGTATACATTCTTAGGTACCACATAATAAAACAATCTTATTTATTGACGAAATTGGTAGAAATAAATGAAAAGAAAAAAATAACTCAAATACAAACTCTTCTGTTTAATTTTAGTAAGTATATAATGATCTAGTAAAATCATATACTTATCTAAAATTACTAGCTTACATCTGATCGTCGATTGCATTGGTCACGAGTGGTCCTAATTCCGACCAAATTATAAATTCCGCTCCGAATATGCATTGTATTCGATAACACACGCGTGTTTAATCGATTATGTTTAGGTATCGAATTCCAGGGTTCCGATTCCGATGTTTGCGATTTAATTGATGTTGCGAAATACGATTCGAAAGCTTTTATTCGATTTGGAAATTCCTTTTTTATATTTATTGGGTATTTTTTTTATGATATCGTATTGTTAGAGCAACCGCCCAGTTGAAGATAGAAAGACTTTTAAAAGGCGTTTGTTCATTGGGCGGGCGGTAAGTCTGAGCATAGAGTAAATAATATACTACGTACACTTTGAGTTAAAAAAGAAACAAATCGTTGCAAGACTACCAACATTTTCAGGATCGATTACTTATGTGTACAATCAACTTTGTTTGAGACACCTCTGAAAGTGCGGAAAACTAGTACCTACCTAAGTAATAAATATAATTTTGTAGGTAGGTATAGTAATATAATAAAAATACCCTATGTTAATTGTCGTGTTGAAGGTTGTTAAAATGAGTAGATGTATGATGAATTAACTTGATTTATAATAATGATGAATAAATGATGCGCTATAATGCGATATACAAGCAATAAAATTTTGATGAAAATAACATGAATTATAATGTGCGCGCGCAAGCAATGAGTGTTGTCGAAATGACGTGGCCGCCCGTCCTGTCGGACACTCGCGGGAGGGGAGGCTTCCCTCGATCTTCAACATGCCCCCGGGCGTTGAAAGGTTTTCTCTTTCAACCCTTAATCTGTGTTTGGCAAGGGAAATATTCTGCTAAAGGCACGGCGTATAACACCCTTGGTAGTCTTGATGTCTGCAACTCTTGCAATGCCGTCAGTACCGGGATGAACCTTCAGGATGCGTCCAAGACTCCACTTCATAGGGGGAAGAGCTTCTTCCTTGATCAGGACTAAAGCGCCTTCTTGTAGATGTTGACCCTTGCAGGACCGCCATTTGGTACGTTGTTGGAGTTCGGCGACGTACTCTTTGCTCCACCTTGTCCAAAAATGTTGACGCAATTGTTCTAGTCTCTCAAATTTTGTGAGTCTATATTGATTGGCATTCTCAAGTGATGGAGTTGGCAAGGCTGTCATCGGTCGTCCTACCAAGAAGTGTCCAGGGGTCAAAGGAGTCAGGTCATGTGGGTCGGTCGATAAAGGTGTCAGGGGCCGCGAGTTTAGGATCGCTTCTATTTGTACTAAGACGGTGTAAAGATCTTCGAAAACTAAATGAGCGTTGCCTAATACGCGGTGCAAGTGCGACTTAAAGGATTTTACACCCGCTTCCCATAAACCGCCCATATGAGCTGCGTATGCTGGTATAAATTTAAATTCTATACCTTCATCTGACATATTTTTTGTGATTGTGTCGGCGTTATTATTGAGGAACTTATAAATTTCGTTACGCGCGCCGACAAATTGAGTCCCATTATCAGAAAATAAAGTTGATGGTTTTGAACGCCTAGCAATGAAGCGACGTAACGTAGACAAGAAAGAGTCCTTACACAAAGAGCTTACTAGTTCAAGATGAATGCATTTGGTGACGAAACAAATAAATATTGCCACATAAACCTTCTCTGTCTTGCTACCACGACCCCTTCTATTAAGAGCCAGAAGAGGCCCAGCATAATCCATGCCAGTAGTTTGAAAAGGATAACCTGGATGGAGGCGCTGCTCAGGTAAGTTGCCCATCATTGGACGAGCTGTTTGTGCATTAAGACGAAAGCAACGTTGACATTTGTGGACTGTATTTTTAGACAAATTACGACCACCCAGAGGCCAGAACTGTTCGCGAATAGATGAGAGCAACAGTTGTGGTCCTGCGTGCATTAAACGTAAGTGCTCGAAATTAAATATTAATTTAGTTAATGCATGATGAGATGAAAGAAGTACAGGGTGCTTTTTATCAAAGCTAAAGTCCCCGTTTTTGATTCTACCACCTACTCTAATTAGACCGTTTTCATCGACAAACGGACTTAACGATAGCAATTTATTTTTAGGTGATAGTGATTTACCACTTATTAATGTTTTGTACTCTTCGAATGATTCCCTTTGCGACAATTTTAATAATGTATTTAATGCTGATTGTTTTTCAGGACACGTAAGAGGACCCTGCCTATGGACATTATTTCGACAATTATAGATGAATCGCTGAACATAGGCCATTATATTTTTTAACCTAAATTGGAAACGAGAGAAAATGGAAACAATTCATTTGATTCATTTGTAGTTGCCACGTGTGATATGATTTCTGGCAACTCGCAACTTACTTGATCAAATGTCTTGTTAGGCCATGACTCCTCGCTCTCAGACAGGAATTTGGGGCCGTTCCACCACAATTCCAATTTTTCGGATTGAGCAGCACTTACACCTCTGCTTAGTAAGTCTGCTGGATTATTGGCCGTGGGAACGTGACGCCAAAAGAAAGCCTTAGTCTTTTCCTGTATGTCAGCCACTCTGTTTTTTACGAATGGCTTTAATTTATTAGGTGCTGTTTTGAGCCAACTTAGCACAACAGACGAATCTGTCCAGAGAAAACAGGCATTGACGTTTAGACGAGTAACCAGTAAAAGTTTTTCAAGTAATTTTGCTGCCACTTGAGCACCGCAAAGCTCGAGTCGCGGTATTGTTACCGCCTTTATTGGTGCAACACGAGTCTTAGAGCATAGTAGACGTACTCGAACTTGGCCATTAGAGTTAGTTGACCTGACGTAAACACAAGCACCATAAGCGTCCTTTGACGAATCACAGAAAACATGGAATTGTATGTTCACTGGATTTTCGCATACAACATGCCGAGGAATTCTAACATTGTTAAGATAAGATAGTTCGCTGATGAACTTTAGCCATGGTTTTATGATGTCTTGGGGTAATGGACTATCCCAATCTAATTTATGCAACCAAAGTTTCTGTAGAATGATTTTGCCAACGATAATGAAAATACTTAAGAGGCCTAAAGGGTCAAAAACTTGCGAAATTGTTGACAGAATAACTCTCTTTGTGACGTCAGGAACAGAATCAGTTTGAATGTCGAATTGTAATTCGTCGGTTGCTGGTGACCACTTCAGACCTAGTGTCTTGGATTGCTCGTGCTCACTCAAATCGACGACAGCAGAACAATCTGTAGACTCAACGCTATCAGCGCAGGTGGGTATATTCGATCTAAACTTTCTAAGATTGAAGCAACCAGAACCAAGATGTTTTGAAACTAGCGCACGAACCTCCATAAGACCCTGCGCAGTCTCCTGACCGGTGATGACGTCATCCACGTAACAGTCCTCGCTTATTATTGTTCGTATCAGTTCATTGTCGCATTCATCCGCAATTTGCTTAAGGCAACGAACGGACAAGAACGGTGCCGAGGCTGTGCCATAGGTGACGGTATTCAACTCGAATGACTGCAGTGGCTTGGAAGGGTCGTCTCGCCAGATTATTTGTTGTAAATGACGCTGATCTTTATTAACTAATACCTGGCGGTACATTTTCTCTATATCTCCTGCCACAACATAGCGATGCTGTCGAAAACGTAAGAGAATTGCAAGTAAGTCGCTTTGGATTGTTGGACCCACCATCTGAAGATCGTTAAATGACAGGCCAGAAGAAGAAGGAGCGCTTGCGTTGAAAACGACGCGTAATTTGGTCGTGGTGCTTTGTTCGCGCAACACGCCGTGATGTGGCATGAAATAAGAGTGTTCATGACGGTTATTGATGTCAGTTTCAGACATGTGGCCTAATGTTGCATATTCTGCCATAAAGTCAACATACATGGCCCTTAACGTAGGTTGCTTTTGTAGCCTTCTTTCTAATGAAAGAAAACTTTGTTTAGCGCGTTCAAAGGACTGGCCCAATTCAGACTCGTCCCTTTTCATAGGTATTCCTACTGAAAATCGGCCATTCTCGTTGCGCGACATGTTTTGCACGAAGTTTTGCTCGCACAATTCTTCTTCAGTAGAATAACCTGATTTGTTAGGTTCTGGAATTTCTTCGATGTTCCAGAACTTGGCTAGCTGCTCTTGTATCTCATCAAACTGAGACAAGTTACAAGAAATAACGTGTGAGATTGGTTGTCCAGTGGGCCCGGATACTATATAACCGAACTTAGTTTCTTGTAACACTGGATAATTGTTGCCTAACCTAATTCTATTATTGCAAAGTAAGTCCCAAAATATGTCTGCGCCAAGCAATAAATCGTAACTTGACGGATTGAAGTATTCTGGATCTGCAAGTACTATGTTTGATGGAATATTTAGTGAGCTAACATTAAAGACTTCATTTGTAGTTGAAGTTATGTTTGGTAACACTAAAAATGACATGTTTGTTTTAAACGCATTGATTCTAGAGTGTATTGTAGCATTGCATCTCTTATTTATAGACGAGACCAAGTCGTTAATGCCAGCGACTGTGGACATTATCTTATCGGGTTTCAGACCCAACGAAGAAAGAAGAGACTCTGTCATAAAGGAGGCCTGACTTCCTGAGTCTAAAATTGCCCGGGCTATATGAGGCCTATTATGTATGTCTAAGATATGTACTAAAGCAGTCGCAAGAAGAACTTGGCCAGATTGTTTGTTAGACGTAGTAAAATTTTTGATTTGATTAGAAGCTGCCTGATCATTTGACTTGAGCGGTGCATGCGCGGTTGCAGAGTGGCTCGGAGGCAAGGGATCGGATGCACTCGCGGACGCTGATGCTGATGCGGGTGTAGCATAAGTGTTCTGAGTTGCCGCATGCTGCGCTGTGCTGCCTGCATTATTACAGATCTGATCCCTGTGAAGCAATGTATTGTGCTTTCTATTGCACTGTCTGCACGGGCCCAGCCTACATGCACGAACATTGTGTCCTGCTCTCAAACAGTTAGTACACAATTTCATCTTAGTTACGAACTGCTCACGATCGTTTGTATTCATTTCAAGAAAAGTATTACATCTGTATAATGAATGTTCATCCTTACAGAGAGGACACTTAAATGTTTTATAAGTGGAATGTGTGACAGAGGCTAATGAACGAATATTTTTACCTTTTACAGATGATTCTTGTTTATTGTTACTTAATTCTATGGTTTGTAATAAATCTGCCCTACCCTTAAGGAAATTAGTAAATATGTCTAACGTTAACTTCTTTTGTGTAATTTTGTGTTCCTCCCATTCGCGCTGAGTGAGAGGATCTAATTTTGATGAAATAATGTAAATGATTAAAGTATCCCAACTATCTGTGGGTTCGCCGAGAATTTGCAAAGAACGCATATTTTTGGTGTAACAATCAAGAACCCTACGTATGGAAGTTGCTGATTCCTTTTTAATCACCTCTTCATCAAAAATAGCCTTAACATGGTTTTGTACCAACAGCCTTGTGTTATCAAACCGTTCGCAAACAGAATTCCAAGCTAAAGTATAATTTGCAGCAGAAAATTCCAATGCACGAATTACCTGAGCAGCACTGCCCTCGAGGGATACCCGTAAATAATGAAACTTTTGTATGTTTGTTATCTTCACATTGGTGTGAATTAAAGATAAGAAGGTGTCGCGGAATTCAAGCCAGTTACTGTAATCGCCGCTGTATTTAGGTATCGGTATAGTAGGTAGCTTAACGCCTTGAATATGTACTTGTCTCACCGAATCACCCTCGTTCTCGCTAGCTGATGAAAAGGAAGTCTCGGAATCATTGCCGTGATGTTTTCTAGTCTTAGTAAACTTCTTAGAAGGAGCACATAATTGTTGAGCCCTAGCCATTGTAGTAAAGTATTGAGTTTCAAAATCTGACCTCTGACCTGTGTGATTCTGAGACTCCTCCTCCGTAGTCAATATACACTCAATGTTAGTCTGGATCTCCTCGAACTCCGAAAACATCGCCTCAATGTTGTCCATACGAAGCTTCAATTCTAAAGTTTGAATTTCACCGAGATTAGAAATATCCTTAAAAGAATCAATGTACGATTTAAACTTAGTTAAACGTCCTTTATAAGTTCCTCGCTTTTGTACTAGATCGGTAAGTGTCGACATTATGATTAACAATACGAATTAATGGAAAATAATCAAATATAATGAAATTTAATATATTATTTACTGTTAACTGCTTAACAGTAAAAATATAGTAATATGTAATTAATAAAAATATAGTAATATGTAATTAATTAAATTGATTGTAGTATGAAATTTATAGAATATATTATATGAGTAGATTTTATACCAGCATAACCTAAGAATGATAGTTATATCTAGGTAGTTTGTTATAGTTCGCACCAGTCGAACTAAACAAACCATCAATGAATAGACGGAATGAAATAATAATTGTAGGTTAAATTAATTATATTGTATTGAATTAGTGTGAATTGAATTACCGTAATTATCTATTAGACGTAAACTATTAATAAATAGCTTACCATACAAACAGCGAAAGCATAAATTAAATAATCATAACGTTGAACCTATTAACCAGCATAGAAAGAAGCAGATATAACGATAAAGGGTAGATGGAATCACTGCACGTAGGTATCGGATAATTCTTTAGTCCCACGGCTCGCTCGATGCTACTATCGCTATGAGATGACTTATGCGCTGTTAATGACGTGGTATGATTTTAAAGTTTGAAATGCTAATATTATCGAAATGCAGTGATCCTTAATGCGGTTTTTTATTGATTACGATTTATAGGGGTCTAAACTATCTAATTAGCTATGTAACACAAATAAAATGCTAGGATTAAGAACACAAATAGTTGGAAATGACACCCAGGACAAACTTAATGGTTCGGACTCACTCAGACTTCTTGCTTTCTTATCTTGTAGGTAAATCACTTGTAATCACTGATTTTTGCCATCCATAAAGAGATCCTCTTCTTAATGATTAACGTAGAAGATCCTGGTTCGGCTTCCAATCCATAGGTTGCAATCCGACACGATGGACCACACGATGTTAATTGTCGTGTTGAAGGTTGTTAAAATGAGTAGATGTATGATGAATTAACTTGATTTATAATAATGATGAATAAATGATGCGCTATAATGCGATATACAAGCAATAAAATTTTGATGAAAATAACATGAATTATAATGTGCGCGCGCAAGCAATGAGTGTTGTCGAAATGACGTGGCCGCCCGTCCTGTCGGACACTCGCGGGAGGGGAGGCTTCCCTCGATCTTCAACACCCTATCATGAAAATTAATAACAAAGAGTTTGTATTATATGTATATTAATTGTTCTGTGCTTGTCTTTATAAGTTCAATTCTAATTGATACGTTATTAAAAAGAAAAGGATACGTAATGAATGTTTTATTGTTAGCAGGAAATGCAACTGTAACTAATGAAAGCGTGCACTTTTACATAAGAGGCGAGTCTTTTCATTAAAATAAAACGTTCTCAGCAATAAAAGTGAGTAATCGAACATTTGTTTCCAAGAAGGATAGCCTATAAAAAAAACTTATTCAACCTAAGGAGGGGGAGTGTGACCGCATTATAATACTAAAACATGCCCCGACGATTCTTTCCTCACCAGTTTGTATGAGCCTATTGTTGTCCGTCCGTCCATCCGCATCAAATACGTCCGTAAATCATATTTGTCGTAAATTCGATACGAGTTACAATGAATGATCTCGTTCATATTTGAATTCGATTTTTATTTATCGTATGTGACATTTATTATGTTGTTTTTCAATATAGCTCTGAAGCAAAGGCTATTTAAGTGGAATGAAGTTATTACGGTACACTTTCCTTTTTAGAACACGACTTTTAATATTTTTTCCGCCAATCAAAGCCAACAACATGAAACATTCGTTTCGCAAAAAGAAGAAAAAATTATTCGTTTCGCCTTTCGTAGCAACCAAACCAAAATTAGCAAAAATAAATATTTTTTCTCCCGTGGAAAGTAATTATGGAATATTATAGAGTTGAATCACAAATTGCACAGTAGCTATTGTTGCGTGGTCGGCCCCACACATCATCGCGTGTTTACGCGACAAGCACGTACGTTTTACTTTGTCGCGCGCGACATCTGCTATACCTCGTTCATACCATAATGAGACATAAAACGACTCTATTTGTATAAGTATAAGATTGTTAATCGATTAGTAGAAATATCAACCGCGAATGGTGCCTAGTCTATCAAACGTGGTGTTAATTTTAAAATTCAACGTGTGAAGGGAAATTTTATTGGGGATTTATTTAAAGCTCTCCTTACATTGTGTTTTGAACAACTATCGATAGTGGAAGCTTAAATAAATATTTTCGTTCTTAATTTAGATACAAGAATGCCGCAATTTACAAGTGTATAAATTGGTAGAAATAAATGTATCGAGTGGTAAAATTTCTAATTCTTGTAGCTTGCATAAGTTTTGGATGGACTTGGGATGGTTAAAATTTATTTAGGCTAAATCATTGAATATAAAAATACCAAAAGGTAGAAAATGGGTAAAGGATTTAGTGACTCATGAAACAAAAAATAATTTGATAGCGTGAAAACATTATAGGGATCATCGACGACTTCATCGGAGGTCCGTAGGGCTGACCAATTTGTTATCTAACGAAAACAAATACGTGGCCACCTATACAATTTTATTGTGAAAATATACGAATAGATGTGCATTTAAAAGGTAAATATTTAAGGTTTAAATTAGTTTGAATAGTGCCGTTGTTGCAACAAAAAAGAGATGTCTTTTGTAATCTTTCTGACGCCACCGAGGCTTACTCGACTTAATTGCTTTGATTTTTTTTTCTTGTCTGAATGTTTTATTATTGTACTTTGTCTACCTGAATTGGTGGAGACAGTATTTAAGCTGCAATAGATATGGACAGTTATAAAAAGTTGTCGATAAAATGAAGCTCGACTGAGTCACGATTCAGCAATGTCGTTATCGATAGAATGGAATTTTATCGATTGTTTGTTTTGGTGCGTATTATTATGCTGCAGATAATTATTAATTTGGAGATAACGATTGTTCGGGCAGTTAAATGAGCATCGAAATTCTATATCTAGTAGTAGTCGATACCTACATAAGTTTTTTCTAAAATATAGTGTGAAAATTATGATTTGTTATATTGATATTTGTTCTTTCAAAACTTGATTCGGGGAATTCCACATTTGAAGCTTTTATTCCAGTCGCTATTGTCTCAGACACGTTTTGTAACAAAGCGACTGAGAAAACTATTAAAAAAAAATTGAAGTTTTTTTGGTGACTGTACTCTATGTTGACTGTACTTGTAGGTTATTGTCGATAAAATATCTAATTATAAATTACATGTCTAAATATTTAGATTCCGATACCCATCCATACCATACACGATTTGTAATCGGATGTGTATTTAGTATTTATTGCGTGTCATGTAATGTAGGTAAAGTTGTGCAAATAAAGCATTGGTCAGTGTTCGTCGACAATAAAGTAGAGGTAATACTGTTTGTACAAATAAAACGGTTATAAGTACGTTATTAAATGGAAAGACTGCGTCCAACAAAGGACTATTCTGGAAATGTCAACACCCGTTTCCGACGCAAACGAAGCATAAGGAAATACAAATGAAGTAAAACAAAATTTCGCAACATTGTAACTGATTCATAGACGGATTTTGCGCAATCAACCGGTGTGAATAAGAATTATTAGCTTTGCGACAGGAAAGGACTGGTACTTCAAAAACGTCATGGGTAAGACATATTTTTAATACGATACATTTTGACCTGGTGCCATCGTCACCTTTCTTTCATCTCACCACTTGGCAGCGATGCGGAGCTCATCTTCATAGCCTCGAGCCGCCTCGTTCGTCCACGCAATGATTCAGTTGGATGTTCCTATTGCGGATTATTCAAATTCAAATTCAAAAAGCATTTATTCAATTTAGGCCCTGATAAGGCACTTATTGGAATGTGGACTCCCCGTTTCGGTTTTCTCGTAGCACTACGACATGCGGTTCTTAAAATGGCATAGCATAGAGCAGTAAAAGTGCTTTGCTAATACGGCCTTCTCAAGATTTATAATCTGTGTAAGATATTAGATATATTGATACTATAGATTAGATATAAACGTACCTACATTATAGTTGTGGTTGACTTGTTACCCTTAGTTGATATCGATCACGATCGGTTGATCGCAGTGCAATTTGCAGCGATTGCTAGATGGCGTTTCGCGGAAGCGGTGGTCGGCGTCACGCGGGGCGCCCGCGCACCAATGCTATGTAATTTATTGGTTATTTCGAAGTAATTGCACCCTTACCGCCCTCTACTAAATGTTTCTACTACTCAGCGTGCGTGCCGTGTTCCCGGTAACATTATATTCTGGAACTTGTAATACAGCTCAATCAGCTGCCTAGACACTTTGAAACTCATTTCACGATGTAAGATAATAATCTTGAAGATCCCACCTATCTATTTTAACAATCCAAATATTTATTTATTAAAATAGAATATCATCGTAGGTAGAGGCTATTAATTTTAATTCAGTTGACCCATGTGTACTTTCTCTTGCAGTCACTCGAATCATATTTGCTCATTCATTATTATTGGATGAGTGAACTGGATGAATCCAAACATGGCCATTCCATGGTATGGATGTAGTCACGCTACTTAACTTTAAGTCGAGCTGGCAAACAAGAAGTTTGTTATTGCGTTATAATCCGGTTCCTAATTGTCATCATCTGCTTTCTATTTATCATCAAATCTCATTAGTAGATGTGTGTCTATAGGTTCGATAATAATATTAACATGTTCTTTAAGGATTTTACTCGTAGTATCATTAACTTGTTTAAATTATTTCATTGAAAATACAGGTGGTTCTGTTTCAAATCCTTAGTCCTTTAGATACACAGTATTATTATAAATTAAAAGTTCATTCGCATTATTTGCATACAAATTTTAAACAGTTTCCCTTTGAAGTTGTGTCATATTTCTTTATTTCGCAAAATGTCCGTAAGTAATAGCCTCATTGTCGGATAATTAAACTGCATTGCGACAAGAAATAATTGTCGTGCACTTAATTTATATAATTGTTTTAATTGTCATGAAGATTGCGGATCGCTTTTATAATATATGAATAATCGCTATTCTTGTAGTTCCTCTGTAAAATACTCTTTAATTAAGTAATTCTGACGCGTTAACTTTTTCACAATATTGTGCTTTATAAGTAAAAGACAGCCAATGTTTATTAAGAAGCTTGCTGTTTTTTTCAAACCAACGTTTTTACAATAAAGTATGTGTATTGTATAGTGTTATTATATGTTCTACAGCTATAATATTATTATTTCTTTTAGATAATCGATTGTCACATCTATGTTCTTTAAAACCTGTGCCACTAAGGCATCTTTATGAATGCATTTTGTAGGGTTGTTGGTATCTACATATTTCTGATGCATTCGATGTCTGCAGTTTTCGTCATCGTTTATCAATATCAACAAAATTTCACCACTGAAAATAGTTCTGCACATTCAAACAATAATGTTTAAAGACGAAATCAATGTTATTTGTTATATTATAACACGACTGTGAATTCATAAACTGAACGAAAAACTCGGTATCGAAATAGTCGAATGTTGTAATCATCTAATTCCAGAGAAATAGAATAATACCAGTGGAGGTCACCTATTTGGCTGCGAGATGATTATGTTCGTACATTTTGTGAAACGCGACACCGACATTTTGATTTACTTCGTTTATAATGTAAATAGTTTATTAGATTACGACATTTTGTATTCAAGGATATTGACAATTATTTATTTATTAACCCAAGACACATCCATTATAGTAGAAAACGAACTACCACGTAATCATGGAAGGAAAATCACCGAAACAAAATTAATGGAGACGCATTTATAACTGTTCAATAACTCGAGAGTATTTCAGAGAGATGATTATAGCTAAGCAAATTGAGAAGTAAATTTTTATTAGGTCATCTCATCGTACCAACCACGTTACTGGCCTATATAAATATCAACAAATAACTATCTCCTAAATAAAAAAACACCACAATTAGCGCATCCCATTAATCATCTAGTCTATGATGTCAAAACACGTTCACGCAACTCTTGATCTCGGTGATATACAAAAATTATACTTCACGACTTTACACCGTTCTTTCAGTTGAATCCACGTGAACTGGAGGCTAATTGCTTTTAAATTGTGTCTCTTTTTATTTTTCCACTACATATAAGTGGGGCACTGGCTCTATTATTGTTGGCTCGTAAGATAAATTACGTAGTAATTTTTTTCTTAGTTACTCATATTGAAAATATTGGTTGTTTTTTTGGAAAATAGTGTCAATTTCGTTGAAAACATACAAAATCAATCGGAACTGTGGACTAAATTCTATTTTAAGGATAACTCATCAAAAACGGTTGTTATGTTAACTTACATACAAGTGCTCACAGTCGTCTGAAAATCATAAAACTTGCGTGGAAATACAAAATGTTATATTTGGGGTATTTATTAATATCTCAACTTAACCGGCCATGTTTTGTTCAGCACATATACCTATTATTTCAGATTTCAATAATTAATATTATGGGAGAAACAAGCAAGTTCGGCCTCGTGCCAACAATCGTATAGTGGCTACAATTATCCCGAGGGTAGATGTTTGTATTCAATTCGCCATGTCTCATCAATGGTTTTATGTTTAGCATTGTTTCATAATGATTTACGGTCGTTCTTTGATCAAAGAGAACTGCAACCATTACATTTGTTTCGCGGGAATGATATTAATCAAACACATTTATTGCGGTCGCATTCGAAATTAACTACCGTAGATTAAATGCTACTTCCCAGAAGTGTCGGCTATCAAATATTTCCTACAATAAACCACTTGGAACTGTTATTACTCTTCACTTCCCTGATTCTGGTGGCATCGGCGCGAGAGGCGGTGAGCGGACCACAACAACGGCGACGTCATGTTTCCTGGATAGCCGCCAATGCTTTATGGGCGTTATTACTACTGTAATAATGACATTTACTCGTGCTACCGTATCGCATTATGGAAATATCGATTTGTGTTAAAACGAACATCGAGGCACTAGAAACGATCACGCACACAATCGTAGCGTGATTCGGAACGAATCGAATGTTAAAACAGTTGCGGCCGCCGCTCGTGCTTCTAATACATAAGGATTAAAATAAATAACAAAGAAGCAATCAAAGAATTCAGCCGGCAAACAAGAAGACATGAAATCTCCCGCGACGTCTGTCAAATTAGCATCACAAACGAAAATAGCGTCATTCTAATTATTTTGATGACTCAACCGAAATACAATTAATCTTGCCGCTTCTGTGAACTGTCCAAGTGACGGACGGACGAAAATATCGTCGCATTTTGCGATAAATAAACTTGTGAGTCGAATATCGGATTTCGATTCCATCGGTGCTGCGTATCAAAGATTTTATACGCGTGTTAGATGGCGGGCAGCGGAGCGCAATGCCGGCCGGCAGTTGCCCGCGCATGTGGAGCTATGTCTAACTACCCATGAGCCCCGACCATCTAGGAAATAGGGAAATTCGCACATGTATGCTTAACAATCAATAATTCCAATACACGTTTAGAATTATTTGCCAACAAACTGCATCACCTTGATTTCTTTACAATTCTGTGGATGGTGAGGTGTCTTTAGAAGACATTTTCTGTCTGGCCAGCAACGCGTTACAACATTAAAGTATCTAGTGCTCAGTATTTTCTTAGACCGGAAATCAGCTGTCGTATCCCGATTCCTACTGGGAGATCGGCCAATGCGGCTGCTATTACTACATTAGATCGAGTTAGTTCCTAGAGCAGCGTGATTGGTAAGACGAGACGACGTGTGCGCACCGGAACCCTGTCTTGGTTAATTAGAATGCTTTTGTAAGAATAGATTTTCTATCAGATTAATTAATTGCTGATCTCTTGTGCCAAAGAACAAATGCTTTTAGATTTCAGCCTATACATCTTCAAAATGTCCTTGACACATCTATTAATGTGGTAGTGTAATTTGATTTTAGTGGCATCCATGAATATATGTCATTTCTGATAGTAGGTACCTACCTGATTGTGAAGCCCCCACGTCACGTGATACGCGCGCCATCGTCTGCGTCGCGTCTAGCGCAGCGCTTACAACGTCCATCCGACCGATCGTAAATCAACCGCCCTACAAATTGGAAAAGCACCGCTAAACAGCTCGCCACTATAAAAATCTCAAATAATAACCTCGGATCTAAGTCTCATAAAAATATGATTTCGAGTGGGTTTAATCCCGCCGTGGTTTTACGACGGTATAAAAATTGATTAATAACGTGTGTTGTTGTATGGTGCATGTATATGGTGCGATAGAGGTCGTACAATGTTGCATTGACCCATTTACGGTTGGTATTTGCGATATTTTGGCGGGTGCTCCAGACGCAACAAGCCCTCTGCGGCTCGATCGAGAAATCCAACGTGACTCATTATAATCAAGGTCTTTGGAACAAAAACTAAAATCATTAATTAGGTTTAGATTTTTTTTAATACATGCGAAATGTACTTTGATTCGATCTTGTCAACAATATAATTTGAAAATTTCGGATTACATTTAAAAAAAGCCTTTCGAACACATTATCCGCAACGTTTGTCACTCTGTAGTTCTTTTGAACTATATCGTTCTAAAACTTATGTAACGGTTTTTCCGACAATTAAGCTATTACATAACCTGCAGTCAAGCGTGTAGGTATAACAATAACTCATTATGTATGTAAGTAGACGCTCGTCGATGGGTCACGTCCTCTGTCACATCAATTTTACAAGTTTTTTTGTAAAATTTTCACATTTCGTGTGATCAGGCGAGGCGACATGTCGGATGCGCCCGCGTCTCGTCTGTGTCGCTGTCGCGTTACTTCTCGATCCGTCACATGATTTGAGCAGTATCAAATTTAGCTCGTGACAATGAGACTGTAACTATTTTTTAATTCTTTTTCATTATTCAGTTTTAGAATGATATTTCATTTGATGCATTTTTAAGTGGTAATTTTAAATTGATTTCGAATCTAAAAAACAACTGTTTCGGGCTGGAGCACATATCATCTAATCATTTTGACTCTTGTTTTTACTACTACAATTATGTACCCGCTACCAAAATTTGTTGGTACTTGTGTCTCATATCAATAAAGCATGAGCACCTGAATCATGAGCACATGGACGAGCTCAATTCACATCGACACATGCACATGCAGCTCCGAATGGAATGCCACACTCAATAATTCTCGTTACGGATTGAATTTATTCATCGGGCACATATATTTTATTGTTGTGCCGGGCCGGTTGGTCTCGCCGCGGGGCCCTATAAAATTATACGAATAAATAAGCAGGAGATCGGGATGTAATTAAAAACATAACTTATTAATAATCGTTTATTAACGCTGGCGGGTTTCGCGCCTTCGAGATGCTTAGCGACGGGAAATATCTTGTGATGAATTGCTGTTTAGGGTGCACTGACGCAAGAGTTGAGGAGGAGCCATACCGATAAAGACTATACAGTACAGGCAGTAACATAATTATGTAAAGACAGTCATAAAAAGGAATTTTGGCACACAACATGAAAATATAAAAGAAAACATTCATGGACATGGCATTGATTTTATGTAACATAATATATGTACCTATGTATGCTTACCCTTGCAATAATAATCTTCTTATGAACATCGCATGTTACTCTTTTTAGTTAACATCAACATCTATATTATGATATCTAGGTACGTATTCATAATTCACAAAAACCCAGCTCATTATTATTTTATGTAAATACTACAACAATTATATCTTGGATAATAAGGATGGGGTCGCCGAGGTAACTAGGTATATTTATTTTATAGTCGAATAATGTGGAAATTACGATACTAACTACCAACTACATCCTGCCTTGAGGGTCGTCTTAACACATAATCGTATTTACAAATTTATTGATGAATTAATTAAAATTAACAACGTGTGAAAGTATTATTTTAATGATGTGTTATTAATTTATTATTTAACGTATTTATATCATAGGAATATTATCATCAGTCAAGATATTCTTTAAGCCACACTATATCCGAAAGGATATATAAATCACCTCGAAAAAAGTTTGGTCTGATTTTGAAACAAAAGTTTTGTAAAAAAATCTAGTCTACACATAAAAATTGATTTTGTTAGTCCAGTGGCAAAGAAAAATTGAACCTACACAACAGAACTTACAGGGCCACAAAATTACGTTCGTTTTATTATTTCTCGATTCTGAGGGCCTACTACGAAAAGCGATACACGATAGTCCGATCATCGTTTTCAATCAATTAGCCAATAGAACACAACATTTACGTTTCCTTAGTTCTGCTGCAATTCTATTGGTTAATATTTGACAACGATGATAGGACTTTCGTGTATCGTTTTTCGTAGTAGGCCCTCTGAACGTGCGTGTGCGCGACTACAAGTTGCATTTGGCCGGTCTTTCATATGGTAATGTACCTACCATGTATGATGGTCTACTAGGCTTCATCAACCTATTTCTCAACTTACTATTCGTAGAAGAGTTCCAATACTGTGCTACTTGACTATTGTTACATTTATTCTTGTAACAGCATTGCATATGAAATGTCCCCAAAACAACAATAGTCGACAAGGCGAGAAGAGAACAATAAACTGGTTGATTTATTTTAATAAAGTTATTTATGGGCCCTTACAAATTGGCGTCATGACGGGCCGCCTCATCCAGTATCGAGTGTCGATAAAATCGTTGTCGATTCATCGGTACAACGTTATTAATGGTGAGCTCATTGTATATTTTAATGAGATACAATTTTGTAATTTCTTTAACTACATAATACTTAAATAATTGCAATTTTATTTCACTTTTTAACGGCGTCGAGCTGTTCATGCAATTTAACCGATATAGATTTCTCGAAAAGAAATTAGGGTATGTAATTGTTTCTGAAAAAGTTTTTATTTCTTCATTTGCTTAAAATTAAAATCGTTGTCTGGTTATACTTATTTATCCCTTTTGATATCATCAACATTTTTGATCTAGGTATCTTTAGGTTTGTAGGCTTATCCAACACCACCACAATACTGCGAAAATGTTATTGACGACAAAAAATCAACCTGTAGTACCTACCTTTCTGTAAACCAATTGGATCGGACGATCTTTGCACTGATAACTCATCCCTCTCGCTCGTAAATCGAAACTGCGTCCATAACTCGCGCGGCTTAATTACGAATAAATAAATAAATAATTGAATGTGAGCGGCCGCGGGCCTAATCGATCGTGTCCAAAGGTGTCGGAGGTGCTAACAAGGGCCCGCCAGCGACCGTCGTTTGCTTTGTGCCTCTCGGTCGTATCGACAGCGAGGCGAAAACGTTTGCTACCGGGATAGTCGATAAGGCAATTGCATCCAATCAATTTAGTGTATTCTTATCGATTAACAATACTTCATATTCCTGAGTAATTGTTTTCACTGGTATCCGATGCCAATTTTAATTAGTTTAATTGATTTATCTCGTTTCGACACTCGGGTCCAGATCTAGTAGATTTTGTTGATAGTTAAAATTGAGTTATGTTCTCTGGAAGGTCAAAAGTTCGCTCCAGTTCCACGAACCAGCCGATTCGAATGAAACCGATACCATCCAAAGATAGTCCAACCCACGGAAGCCGAACGCATTGTTTTCTTCAAGTTTTTTCTCCGTTGTCGGACGATTGACGCGTATCCATTTCCCCGGACGAGAATAGTTACCACCTCCGTGTCGTGCTATAAAATAAAGGGCATCACTCGTCGACGGTCGGCCATCGAGATATACCGGAGAGATGTCATGGATTGACGCTCGTTAGGAGGTAATTAGCTCACGGATCACTCACCGCTGTCTATTTCAATCGTTGTGGAAAATAATTTATACACAATGTAGACGCGGCCTTACCACTCCGTGTTATTCGCAAGGAATCCGATCGAACACGTCTGTTAGTGTCAACCTCGCTCGCTTGACGGAAATATTGAGGCGCCCACGTGAAATTCGTAATTCGTCCACTGTAATACGTCTCCGCTGTATTATATTAAACTGTTATGTAAAAGGTTTTGTGTAAATTGCTCTGTGTATTTTTAGAATGTGATTAATTTAGTGAACGTTCTAAATACTTACCCCCTTACTCATAAAACGTTATTAATATACTGTTTAAAGGGTCACGTAAATAACGTCACTCTATTGTCATTGTCAAATAATGTGACATTATTTACGTGTCCATTTAATTAGTTGGTATATTAGTTAAATAGCGCTTTACGAGTAAGGGGGTCAGTATTTATATAAAAAAAAAAATACTGACTGACTTAAAATATGGTCCTAGTACTTAAGACAGTCCCAGATACTGAAGTTAACAATGTAAATATACTTTTTCTATTACACAATAAAATACAATATTGTTTGTGATATACAATATTTTTTTAATTTTTACTATCCTATAAACAAAATTTAAGAAAGAATAGAACATTTAGTTGCTTGGTAACATTTTTTTAAATCTTCTTAATTGAAAGCTAAATCCAGGTCGAAGCAAAGGTGGGTTTGATGGATGAGCAGCTAAATTACCATTCCCCCCACCCCCCACCCGCCACTAACGACCCGTTGGCCAAAAGTGATTATTTATACGCCGCGATGACAGCACTTCCGACTTTATAGTTTGTGATTTAAGCGCTGCCTGATTGAGATTTGAATGTTTTTCTATTATATTTTTGAATTGTCGCAGGTGAATTGTAAATATGTAAGAAACTGTGTTTGCTGATCGTAAAACGCACAAGTATTTACTTATCGCAAAATTGGGTTGAGTTTTTTTATATATATTAAAATAGTGGTCCCCTGCGGTTTCACCTGCGTCCTCAGGATAAAAAGTTAAAGTCCTCTATGCACATGTGTGCCAATTTCTTTCTTTCTTATTCTACTATGTCGGCATACAAGCATACGGCCCGGCTGGTCGTAAGCAGGTTTCGTAGCCCTATGAACGCTTGCAAAACGATAGGCATCACTCACGACCCTTCCCCCTTCCCAATGAGCACTGGCGACCTTACTCACGCGCAGAAACAACAACATAAAGTTATTTGGCTGCGGTATTCTGTAAGGTGGAGGTACTTCCCCAATCGAGCTGCTCTTTGAGCGAATAAACGCTACGCTCTACCTCTACAAATAATAAAGTTTAGTCGTGAAAAATTAACAAGACAGAGTTTGATTCGCATTCACAACATTTCGATTAATTCTTTATTAAACAATCTAAAATAATTTCCTACTCTGTATTTGTTATTCAATATCCGGTTATTGGCGGCTAATCTAAATAGGCGCCGGATATACCTTATCGATATCATGCTAAACGTACGTAAACCAACATAAGTTCTTCATAGAGGGCCCATGGCTTCAGCAACAATACAGGTTAAGGTGGAAGTAGAACAAGAGGATGTTACATGTGTGGTTGGTTGTACATTATCTCATTTCCGCGCGACATGAATGCAATTATGTGTGCGTTTCCCACGGACCTCAAGTTTGTACATTGTGATATTTTTCCTTATGGCTATATAGGAAATCTTGCAAATAAAGTTTGTATGACTCAATGACAATGTTATCAGAGTTACGGACCGGTGAAATCCAACGTAGGGTGATTGTTTATGTTTTATGACCATAAATGTATTTCCAGCACAAAAAGTGGTATTTTTTTGCAGACGGTCCACGTCTTAAGTAGTCATCTATCTTTACTAATATCGTATTTTTGGTATCTTAGTTAAATTTAAGTTTCTCTATTGTTTCTAAAAAACCTTTCAACTTATCACGAAATGTTTTGGAAGAGCGTTTCTCCTAACACAAGCAAATCTTTGCTTAAAAGGAGATTCCAAAAATATGTTGTAACCTAAGATAAGTTATTGGAAATAAATTTATTTATTTATTTTATTTACTAATATAATAAAGCGGTTTTTTTGTTTGTTTAAACGGGCTGGTAGTTCCAGAGATTACTCTGGAACTACCAGTTGGATCCGAAAAATTCTTTCACTAATAGGAAGCTACATTATCTCCGAGTATTATACGCTACTTTTTATTACGAGAACGCGGGTGAAACCGCGCGAGACAGCTAGTATAGTATATATCGGTCTACAGAAAAACAGTTAAAAATACCTAAATTAGTTTTCGTAAAGTTAATATATTTTTAATTCCTTTCGATATCCATGAAACAACCTGTCAATATGTTTACCTATCTCTCAAATAAGATGGTTAACTCTTTATTGTACACCTAATTATCTCCTACTAAAAGAGAATTTCTGAGCGGCTTTCATTCCATTGATGATGGTTATAAAAGCTTATATAAAATAAGACGGGTAGGCGGTGCCGACCCGCCCTGAGATTCCCGCCCGCCCTGCGCTCTGGGCGGATCGTCGGGAAAGCTTTTGTGTTCGCATTATAGCATCTATATCAGATGTTTTTTTAAGTTTAGACTAGAGCATATTTTTCATAAAACTAAAGTACTTACTAGTATTAAACTAAAGTATCATACTTAATTTCGTTCCTTCAAATTAGACTCTTAAAATGGTCTTAAACTTTTTTAATAGATTGTACTAGCTAGAGTAAGAACCGTGAAATGGGTATGATCAAGCTGCCTTGAACTGCACGTATATAGGGTGTTCGACTAAATACATATAATGAATGCCAATTTCTCGTTTTTATCGATACTTTTACCGAGAACAAATAACAAGGAAGTTATATTCATATTTTTCTGTCAGTAAATCACTAGTAGTGTACGATAAAACTATGAATGCATCTATATCTAAACTCCTCACACTTCGCACAAGGTAATGTTGTTAAGGCTATCACTCTATTAATATTCTTACTCTATGTGTCAAACAGTACGTCGATTGACAATAACCATATCTAAATATAATCTATTATAAATATGTAGGTAGGTAGAGAAGGCGCGGCGGGTGGCAGGAAGCGAGACCGATATTAACACACAGATAAGTATGATTCGAATAAGGCTATCGCCACATCGGATTACTACACAAAGAGTGTGGAGCCGGCTCTCTAAGATTAATTTCACAAACCTATTGAACTATAATTCGATTATTGTAAATGCCAGAGTTCAGTGCGTGATTGATTTTCGTAACAGACATGGCGTATATTTGAATCACTTAAACTGAATAATCTGATCCTTTCTAAAATTATTCAGGATCAAAATAATCTGCATCAGGCTTAACAACTCTTCAAGATGATATATTATGTTCTTAACCCAATGCGTTAAATATCAGTACTGATTTATATCTAATTTTATTCATAACCAAATCAAAAATTATCCTTTCTTTACATTTCTAATATCACCCATCCAGTGTCACCCTGTTCTTCCATTCCATTTATGTTAATGCTGCATTGTGCTCATTTGTTCTATCTGCCAGTCGCAGCATTGTCATCCTTCTTGCCCTTTGACTCTATTGTGTGTTTTTTGTCACTCTTGTGCCGGATTATTTTATTTCCGTTATGTGTTATACGCTTTGTTGTCTCATGTACTTCATTAATAACATCGATTTCAATTTTGGAGCTATTACCATCGGCAAATGAGTGAGAGAGACCGATGGAACTGTCATTTATAAAAAACTGTTTACCAATGTATTAAGATTTCTGTAATATGCAAAGCATTGTCATTTTTATTATAGTATCTCTCAATTTTACACATAATGTATTCAACTGTACACTAAAAAGTAAAATTACTTTTAAAATTATCTTATGAGCCATTAGTAACGATATTCCAATATAAACCGGAGCTAACGCTTCCAATTCTGCCTCGTCACGACCGGGACGCCGTGCCACATTGTAATTTAAATTATCATTCAAATTACCATTGAGTAGAGCCCCTAAACGCGGTGGCACTGGGATTCTCGACACCTTTCGTCTAGACACGGCCAAACAGACGTCACTTTAACCATGTTTAACGCAACATATTATTTTTGGTACCTCTGACCCTATAGGTACATGCATATAATATTGTGTGCATACATATTATGCATTTAGAATAAAGTTTCTACTTTTCTTAGTAATATAATAAATCCTCCGGCAATTACATAATGCAAAAGAAATATCAATTTTCCAAGAAACATCATAAGATTACGATAGCAAACATTGTAAGTCCAACAAAAGGAATGATGAAGAAAATTAAGGGTTTCCATTCCAGTCATATTTTACGATAGCCGTAAGCGACAAAACGTTGGCCATAAAAATAACTATAGCTAGTAGAGAGGTAGATGGTGAACTTATAAACAGTCTATACATCGCTGGCTGGCTGAGGCATTTGAGGCTCAGAGTTTTGACGGCAGGGCCATAATAACTATGCTGCGGAAAAAGAACAAAATTTGATTAGGACATGCCATAATAATGTTTGTCGATATGTAATTACAGACAACTGTAGAAAAGACATTGTATGTGGACCAGCAGACTCGTTTTGACGGTCAATTTTCTCCGCACCCATAAAAAGCGCAAACATGACTACGTTAATAATAAATTACAGACATCTCACCCAGACGATACTACCATTTGGTAACAACAAATGCTAATAATTATTCTCCAGATATTAAATGTTGGAAAGGGACGAAATGTTCGTTCCACGAGAGAAACGAAACAATGCTTATTATTGATCATCTTAGAGAATTATTGAGGAATAAATCTAAGAAGCCTCTTTAGAGACAATCGCATCGAGTGTCTTTGTACTGATATTTAGCATATTATTTCCCGCCTCAACTATTGCATTAAATTAAGGTTTTACGGCATACAGTTTATATCGGACGTCTTCTATTAACATTTCGCCTAGATTTATATTTTTCCCGGTATTCATATGGAATTGTTGCACTGATTGCATTGCTTCATAAACAGTTGCTTATTCCCTAGCAGCTTTATAAAAATTGCGTATTGCATTTTACTTGTATACCTATCGACTTTCTTTCACTGACTAGGTCGTTGTAGATAGGTAGTGGAACTTTACGATTGTCGATAGTTGCCACCATCGTTTTGAGGATTCCATTGTTGCATTCATTGCAATGATCTGCCATAGTTGCATCGTCTTTCAGCCGCATCCGACATTTCCATTGTTGCAATTTTATTGCTGGTGTTACCGTCCCCGCGGAGGTCGTAAACTACGCAACAGCGTTCGATACTATCCACCACGATCCACCGATGCTCGAATGGGATCTGTGACCGCAGGACGCGTATTATCGTAAGCCGAAGCCACCGCAGCCGCGATTTTCATTCGTTTCTAATAAATTGATACGAGGTGCGGTGCGACGAGAACCAAGCCGCGCTATTGGTCGAGGCGTTCCCCGAGGTTCGATACTCGGACTCCAGTTGTAAATCAACTTTACAACCTTTAATTACAGATATTTGCCGTCTCATGTGAATGTACGGGATATCGGAGGGCCGTGCTCGCGAAAATATAGCATAATAATGGGTATTGACCTGTAATGGCTCGCCTGTAGGTACTATCGGCCGCCTTTGTCTTGATTGTTGGAGCGAGAGAATATTCTTTTCTGAATGATTGCCAATTACATCGAATGGCCTCCTGAATTCTAGTGTGCGATACAATTTCTTACAATTCTTTAAGACGATTCTCAAATTGTGATTTGAGTTCGTACAAATGATTTATGCCTTATTAAAGTTGATGATATTAAAGTTGTGTCGAAGCGTTCAGTGTGACGTTATTAAGGTAGGTTTTTTGTGAAATTGATTGCTTGTAATTTAGGACTTCAAAAGACTTAAAAAAAAAACAAGGAAGAAGTCATCAATTTGTCTGAATACGTAAATTCTACCATAATGTATGGTGCCGCAGAATTTTTTGGCCGACTTCAAAATGATTATATCGTCCCAACCACAGATCACGAGGTCCCAATGCATTTTGGAGTCGGTGTAATTTTGTATCAAACATATTCAGTAGCTCTTCAGTAGGCTCAATAGTGCTGTTGTTTGAACCAATATAATCCTTGAGATTCCTTGAGTGGACTTTTGAATAATCAGATTATATCAAATATGAAAGTAGTGATGGATGGCGGTTGCGCATTTACTACAATGTTGCACCGGATAGGGCGGCCGCCGTTTTAATGTCTCTCAGACGGAATTACGCTGGATTGTTCTCAACTTTACTGCTCCCTTCATGATTGATCGTTGTATCTTCAACCTTATGTCATTTTCGCGCCGTATCTCTCGGAATTTGTACTACAAGCAATAAATATGGTGAGTTATGGTAACTTCGTGAAATTACTGCATCTGCATGCATTTGCTTGTCTTACGTTAGCCGTCGTAGTTCATTGTATTCTTGATGAATCAATATTTTGTAAGCGATTACATGTAAGAGCGCTTGAGTTTTATCTCCAAGTGTAGAAATTAACACCAGAGTGATCGTATTTCTAAATTAAAACATCGTTTCGAGGCTGCAATAAATTCATCCGCTCATAAAAGCATAACGACTGTCTAAACAGGGGCTAGCTGTCGTTTATAACCTTAATGCGCAAATAAAAAATAAAATTCACATATAGCAATTATAATTTTAATCCATTTCTGCTGTGAACATATATTTTATGCGTTATAGTGAGTTTTAGATCGTTTAAAAGTTTTATTAGCTACCTAAACAAATTACTTTCATAAACGAATTTTATTTTATGTCTTGTCTTTCTAATGTTATTGCAAAGATTACATATCTTTAATTAATTTTATAATAACAAAGACCTTTTGAATTTATTTTCAATAATTTTCTTTTGTGTTTAAGGGTAGTATGTAGGCTAGATCGCGCGCGAAAACCAGCATTCATTTGTTACTTTGCAGTTGTGTTACAGGCACGCACACATGCATCAGATGCAAACTTACGTTGCGTCAAGTTAGGTACGTACCGCATAACGTGTTACCAGCCGATAAAATTCCAATATTATTAAGTAACATTATATTTAATTTTCTATAATAAATACCTTTTCTAGTGGCTTATTTAAATAAGCGCAACCAAAGTTTACATAATTATTATGCAGAATGGATTCCTTATATTAGTAGTGCTATGCCTTATATTAGTACTTTGGGGGTACTTACGTTAACGTTTTTTGAAGAAGTAGGTACTAATCCATAGTAACTCTGTTCGTTTAATAAGTAATAATAATAAATAGTAATAAGTTTAGTAATAAATAATAATTAAATAAAATGAACATCCTGGGACATTCCTCACACACGGTCATCTGATCCCAAACTAAGCTGAGCTTGTACTATGGAAACCTTTCTGTTTGTAAATACATAATTACACCCAGACTCAGGATATACAGACATGTTCATGTAAGTTGCATGTACGAGGCTTTGAAATTACTAATCCGATTCTGAACATTCTTTCACTAATAAGATAAGATAAATATGCTTTATTTGTACACCATATAGTAGAAGACGAAACAATACAAAAAAGAAGAAGTGATACAGTCTTATCGCTTAAGCGATTTCTTTTAGACAACCTTTGGGTAACAGGATATATGAGAATATGGAAGGTTTAACACATAAGAATACACTTTCATAACGTTAAAATAACAGCTCTAGAAAAATAGAAAGAAAGGCAGGAAATGAGGAAGTTTATAGCGTGTGATAGGCGTAAAATAATAAGAGATTCAAAAGAGTCTAACGTCGAGGCTCGTCTTATAGTCTGAGGGAGAGAGTTTCAGAGACGTACAGCTTGGATAGTAAAAGATTGGGAATAAGAGTGAGAAGTGTGACTGGGAGTTTGGAAGTTAAGTTCCATGGGACTATGAAGAAGATGATGTTGAGGTGTAGTACTCGAAGCGTTCCTTGAGATAGCGAGGGGCTTTAGGATTAAATAAAACAGTGTATAAGAGTGGCAATTTGTGTGTATTCCGCCGAAGGCGGATAGGAAGCCACCTGAATTGTAATAGGACGCTACATTATCCTCAAATGCTATAGGCTAATTTTCAATATATTTGCAATATAAATATAATTTAGTACAGTGCCTAATTAAGCCAGTGCGAGGCCCTTAGCAAATGTTATCAAGGACCTTCGACTCAGGTTATCTACTTTAATGGTTTATGTGCGGATCTAGCTTTCAGATTAAAAGAGATGGTTGCACAGAGACGTTTCACGACTTTATTACTCTTTTAAAAGATTTTGAAGCCATTCTATATTATGTTTATAATATTTGTCACGCATCGTAATTTAAGTATGTCAAGAAATCCTTTTCAATGATTATTATACTATTGGCCATGCAGCGGTTCTATCCCTTACTTTTTATAATTATTAGTATACGCGAACGCAGGCCATTTAACGTGGGCCATATCCATTTATCCTGCAATGGCCAATTCAGTACTGGATACTTCATAATTAGCTAACGAACATTTGTTAAATTCGGTCGACTGATAGGGAGTTCTGGGAGCACCCCCGCAACCCACTATGACTCGTTCGATGATTTTTTTGTATTTCATATGCAATTATTCCGCAGGGTTTCAAAATACCAGCTTTCCGCAGGGTAAAACAACGTTAAACCGTCGCTTCGGAAATGCTCTGTATGAGGAGAAGAAGCGACGCAACAAACTCCTCAGGGGCCCAATGTGTTTATTGTCGTAATAATAGGTCTTTACCTATGAAATTGCCATTCTGCAGTACTGGCCATTTCAAATCAAAATATTTTTTGTTTGGCTAAGAATTCTAATTTCAAATTAATTTTATTTTAAAAACATGGAATTCTTTTTCCAAAAGTAGTCATTTGTTTATTGATTAGTGTTACATTTTCATCGCATTTCAATCTTTTTCGTCATCATGGATACGTTAAAAATTCGAGTAATTATGGAATATGAGTACCGTCGTGGCAGCAACGCGGCACAAGCGGCACGCAACATCAACGACGTTTACGGAGCTAACACTACAAACCAACGCACCACCTGTTATTGGTTTGCTCGCTTCCGTTCTCGGAATTTCGACCTGAAAAATGAACCTCGCGGTCGTCCGAAGACTTTGGTCGACAATGACGAATTAAAGGCGATTGTGGAAGCTGATGATACACAATCGACGGCTGAATTAGCAGCAGCTTTCGACGTTAGCGTCAAAACAATATTGGTCCATTTGGGTCAAATTGGCAAGGTAAAAAAGATTGACAAATGGGTGCCCCACGAACTCAATGATCGCCAGCGCGAAGTACGCGTCGAAACGTGCCTTGCACTACTCAACAGACACACAAATTAAGGAATTTTGAACCGCATTGTTACCTGCGATGAAAAATGGATTCTGTTTGATAACCGCAAGTGCTCAGCAAGTTGGTTGGATCCTGGTTCAGCACCTAAACAATGCCCTAAACGAAAACTTACCCCTAGAAAAGTAATGGTCACTGTTTGGTGGTCTAGCGCCGGTGTGATTCATCACGGCTTCTTACCAAACGGGGTGAGCATTACTGCAGATGTGTACTGTGAAGATCTGAACACAATGATGGAGAAGCTGGCACATCTTCAACCAGTATTGGTCAATCGCTCGTATCCGCTGCTCCTGCACGATAACGCGCGACCTCATACTGCACAGCAGACCGTCTCCAAGTTACAAGAACTGGGGTTGGAAGTTCTTCATCATCCGCCCTACTCACGCCTACTTGCGCCTACAGACTACTACTTTTTCCAGAATTTGGATAACTTCTTGTCGGGAAAAAAATTCAATACCCGAGAGGCAGTACAAAATGCCTTTGAAGAATTTGTTGCCGTCCAGCTGATTTCTTTAAGAATGGCATCAATAAACTGCCACTGCGTTGGCAAAGATGCATTGATTGCATGGGTGATTACTTCGATAAATACAAATAAAAAATACATGAAAAAAATCGTTTAAATTTTTTCATACAAAAGGGCAATTTCATAGGTAAAGACCTAATATTACAATTAAATAATCACTTCACTACACTTGACACATGTATAGTCTTAAATAATTATAGGCATCAGAACCGGGTCTAACAATTATTGCACTGAGGTGTGTACAGCTCGAGCGCTTGTGATAAACTAACTGATAAACAATGAGGCTGAACACTAATTAAACCAGGACAAAATGCTCATCCATGATCAGATTAAAATCACGGAACTTCATACACCCAGCAGGATAGGAAACCAAAAATAATACTATATATATAATTAATAATATTTTTTATGGATAATGCTCACAATAACTTTTAGGCGTAGTAGAGTGTGACGACGAGAATTAAAAATTATAAGAATTTAAATTGTAAAGACTTGCAAAGAGGCTTATTAAGTTATGCTTAATAAAACCTAAAACAAATAAACAATAATAGCTTTATTGTTAAAGAATATAATATAAGAACAGTGAATTATTTATAAATGGCCGTATCCATCGATATAATTATATTCTACTAGCATTCTACGGTTCGAATTAACTGAACTGCGTTCCGTTCACCTTACTTTAGTGTGCCTTCAACATTCATGCAGTGTGGGCGCGTACGGAGCGGCATTAATAATACAAGAAATCAAAGTCAAGTAAGTAATCTTATTTGTTTTTCAAGTGAATAAATAGGTAATAATATCACAATAGAAAAAATATTTCTTCATTTAAATGCCACGACTGCGGTGTAAATTCTATAGGAACGACACGTTGAATGAAACGCGTAGGCGCTATGAAATTCATTGGCGCTTAAGAGGACTCAATTCGTCATACTTTTCATACAAAACCTCTGTACTTATTATGGCGTTGTTAAACATTTTTCGTTAGATGTTTTGAACAAATTAGTATCTTGTACACTATATCTAGCCGTGTATCTAGGCGTAATTTAAAAAAAGTGTGAAACAAATTTCGTCAAAGCCTCCGAAAAACAGCGTTTTTGCCTGAACTTTGGCCATGTCTAATGTACCTATTAATTGTAAAAGTAAAGAAAACAGTTAGATACCAGGCTTGCAAATGTATTGGAGATTCTAAATAACTAACTTTTTTTTCACAAACTTGTAAGATTTTTTCACAAGAAGTATACTCCTGTAACAAGTTTTATGAATGCGAAATCATGAATGACGACCTAGCGAAGCGGCCGCGAGTGATCAGCGGAATTTACCGACTGATAACCGACGGCTCTGATACTGTCTCCCTTTTTTCGCAGTCAAACATTACGTTGGATGAAACAAAAAGCTTTTAGACTATGCTTGCGTTGAAGTTGCGCTGGACACAGAGGGCCACCTTTAGATGTTTTGGTCGCGCGAAAACTATAATCTATAAGCGGCTGGGGCGCTACATTTTTGTATAGTTTGGTTAGACACAGCTTGTACACACGGCAACAAATCAAGCTATACATTTCCAGTATAAGCTGATCTCGCATTGTATAGGTTTTCCGTACAATGAGAGGTCAGCTTATATTGGAAATGTATAGCTTGATCTGTAGCCGTGTGTACTGTAACAGTCAGAGTACTGTGCACTCGCTTCGCGCAGGCCCCCGCCTCGCCCCCGCTGTCATCAAGCTCGACGGATTTTTTGTTCGGAACGTGAAATCTAATAAAATACATATATTATATCGATGGCCGTATCCTAACCTTCTGTTCAGCATCGACGATTCATTAAAAAGCCGCATGATTAAAAATAGAATCTTATTTATATTTTATTAATAAGACTAGTCTATCTATAGGCAAGTAACAAAAAAAAACAATTAATGGCTGAGAGGAAGAACAAGGAAAATATTTTGGCATACGGGACTTTTTCAAAAAGATACCGATTAATGTCCATGGTGTATTTCATAACTCTAATAATTTAAAAAATTAAAATGCACTTATTATGTTCTTTTTGACAAGCGCATGTATACAGATATATGGATGACGTAATTTCCGGTGTCAATAAAAAGCGACGTGGTGTCACCTTGGGACACTGGGGGGAACTGAATATTTTCGCGATTGCGTCTTGTATATAAAGCTTCATATGACATTTCATAGAAAAATGTATGGACAAATGGCGTCGCAAAATTGATGCTTATTAATAAATAAATTACGTTATTCTCGTACAAAAAAATGAAAATGTGGCCCCACGGATCTGTTGTACATATATTTGTGATTTGATGTTATATATAATTTTTACAAAATGGATTCTAAATTTGATGGTATCACTAAAGAGGCAAACCTCGATTTTTGTGATTTTGGTAATATTTGTAATGTTTTTGCTAGTTATTGGAGCAAATTAAAAAAAAAGAACCAACACGGATCTATTAATTGGTGTCTTGATTTTATGTTTATGTTCATATAATACTATTTCTTTCATGTTTTCATTCATAAACCACTAAAATAGCGAACCCTGTTTATGACGTTTAGCTTACATACCGCCCTTAACGATTTCAAATATACTATTACGCATATGCTTTACGTTTATGTTTAATATAATATACTTATATCACTTTTCTGTTTCTTTAAATTATCGTTCTTTATCGATGAAAATATTAACATTTGTCATAATGATCAAATTTGGAAGAGTATGTTCTTCATACACATCAGCATTAATTTATGTCTTCAATCGTTAACATTTAACTGCTACATCGGTGGATTTCCCTTGCACTTCTCACACATGTTCATGTAATTTCTATTTATACTCCCCTATAATGCCATTTATAAATTGATGCCTTCTCTCAAAGCTCATTAACGTACATCACTTCTATTCTTGTTTACCATTATTCCTATCTTTATTTGATCATAACTGTAGATGAGATGACAGTGGATGCAGAAATCTTCTATTAATTCATTTCTAATACTAACAATTCCTTTACCACTGTCATTATAATTTAGCTGTGTTCACAATTGTATAGATATTCATAAGAGTTTGAAGGTATTTTCTTCAGCTCCCCAAACTACACAAGCGCATCATGTTTAATCGTTGCTATTTTGCAATTAAACGCTCGTGAAGTCCGCCAGCTGGAGTGATACCAACATAGGCGAGTAATTGAGATTGATCGAGTCGTGAATCGAGTGGGGCGGCGCAATCAAAAGCGTATCACACCAATAGGAGGCCGGCGTCGTTCTACCGCCGCTTCTGATTGGCCAGACGCAGGGTTGAGGGGCATTAAGGGCCTTGATACAGCTCTCGATAAGCGGTAGGCGTCGAATGTCGATTCGATCGATTATCGCCCGTGTCGTTGCCAGCAAACGCGACCGGATGGGCGGCTATTTTCCGTATTACCAACGGGAATACCTTGACATTCTGCAACTGTTTGAGAGCTAAGCTCTTATTAACTTTTTGTCGTTGCTACAAGTTATTATACCACTTGACTCTTAAATTAGAACACATTAATAACGTTTTGTAGGACGTTTATTAATGTTAATAAAAATGGATTCCGCCCTTAATCTCTGTCGTAAAATCGGAATGTAAATCAAAGTTGCAAACTGCAACACTTAAAAGAGATTAGTCGGCTAATCGCTCGTTATTTACAATCCTTTATCAGCGTTCGGGGGCGTTCGGCTAAACGATTTACGACATTCGCCAGTTCCTCACACAAAAGAATTAACCTTTCTAAGCGACATCGAGTGCCAATAAATATGAAGCGAGGTGCGAATAATCGGCTTGCAACACTGTAACTATTGCGGTAATGCTGAACAATTTATTCCATACAAAGTTCCATAAAGCACACGTACGTCCATAAAGTGAAATTCATAATACAAATTCAGCGTGAGGTTTCGTAGGAAAAGCAATAATTTGTCACAATTGGGCACGATTAGATTGGCTCTGCTGGCGATTTGACATACGTCGTAAATTACGCTTTGAGCGGCCGAATCGAGTGAGTCGTCGTACTCCGCGTTAGTCGTTGAGTTGTGTGGCCTTTTATAAATGGTAGGGGTATGCAAATAGCGTGAGCACGCGGCTCGGCGCACGCGCATCGAATCGCGCGTTTTCCGCCGCCGCGCTGGCGCGGGAACGCGGTTTGTGGAAATCGTTATTGGGGTGATTGCTTTCATAAACAATAGCTTTTGTCCACGGGTTCTTGTAACCGACATGTTATTTAGTCGGATAACGGTGCTCTTAGCATTAACTCCGTGATAACAAGTAGCGTTTATGCAATGTAGTCGATGTTGTTGGATGCTGGAAGTCGTGCTTTATCTTTGTCGTGTTCAATTGCGCGTACGTAATTTATTTATATTTAGCTACACATAAAAAAAATACTATCCATTAAAAACGTCTGAGTTCATTGTCAGGCATACAATCATTTCCTAAAAAATAGGTAAATCCTTTATTAGATAAGTAAACCTAGAAAGGAATTGTAGAACATTTTTGCAATTTTAAAAGAGTATAATTTATTTTTATAACTTTATTTCACTAGTTTCCATGTGTCCACGTGTCATGGAAAACATTACAAGCCACGTGGCGTGGAATGGCCACAGATCGTCCCCGTCACATTGGTTCACACATCAAAGGTAAGGTGTGCTGCTCTCCTGGCTAGCCTTACCTGGTCCATCGCACCCTTTCCATCCTCGAATACCAGTTCCAAACGAAGGGTCAAGATAATATAGTTGGCAAAGTGTCATAAAAGACTTGCGTCCACTTTGATAGCTCAAAGTAACTTTGTATAAGGCTTAAACAGTTTGTTTGCGGCATGGCGTGACGATCGCGGGTGGTAAATGGTAAAAAGTAGGTGTAAACGTAATATATAAATGGGTATTGAATACTTTAAATCTTAGATGAATTATCCCAATCAAATTTAGGCTCTAAAACTCCACACATAAATGGAAAAACTGACCGGCTGGCTGACATATCAGCGCACAGACCAAACTACTCTACTAGGACTAGGAACGTGACATTTTGCCCAAGGCTTCCTTTTATAATTTAGGCCACCACTAAGAAATTACAAAGGAGTTTATGGGGAGTTAGGTAAAGTTTTAAAATTGTTACCGCGGGCTTTCAGTATTTCTTCAAATAAAGATAACAGGATTAGAAATTGGTGTTGATTTAGGAGATTTGGGATTAATCAGATAGATCGTGATACCACCGATTAAGAAGCAGAATGAGAATACCTAAAAATTTTGAATCAATTTGCACATCACTACTAAGTAGGTAAATGTAACCTCATTAATTCTTACTAACATGGAAATCTATTGAAAACGACTCGTCAAAAATTCCGAGTAGAGACGTTCAGGATAATATTTCCTACATTGTTAAGAAAAAGATGTCAATGACTCAACTATTGTTCGATATTTTAGTATCACATTATCGACTACCGTTTTATTTAGGTTCACTTTATCTACTTCCAAGTAAATGTAATGGTTTATGTGTTTATGTGGCGACTAAAGTTTTTTTTTTTTTTAATTTATTTTTATTTATTTATACAAGCCTACCACAGTTTGATGTCCAATTACAAGGTGAAAATTAAGTAAGGTTAGCGTATTTTACAACATTTGATGAGGCTTCTGTCTCCCAAGCTAGAAATAAATCTGTAATATGGGAGACAGAGTTCCCATATTCATCAAGTCATGGGACCACAGATCACGATGGGACTTTAGTTGTAGTTTCTTGTTTACTTTTTCGCTTACGTACTTATTGGGAGCATATTTCAAGCTCTTCCAGAAATAAGATCTCATATTTCACCTCGTGTGACTCTTTACCCTTGATTCTTGAGATTCGGTTCGCCCCCCCTCCCTAAACGCCAACGTAATTAATGGACGCCCCCTAAGATATTATTATATAAATATATCAATACCCTTATTTGTACAATTATTAAAAGAAATATCGTTAGCAGGGCATCTAGGTCAATACATGCTGGGATAAGCGAAAAATATATAAAAAAGTAATTTAAAAAAAATTATTCGACTTCAAAATACACTAAAAAGCAACTAAAAATTATGAAATAACTCTAATCTGACACTGATTTGAAGTCAGCGAAATATTTTCAATGGAATACGTCGTGCTCTTTCGCTGACTTCAAATCAGTGTCAGATTAGAGTCATTTCATACTTTTTAGTTTATTTTGAAGTCGTTTTTTTTTAAATTACCTATTTATTTCATCATTATTAGTTTTTCTTAAATGCACTAGAATTTGACCCAGTTTTTAAGACGTTTTTCCTTTGACACCACACCCGTAGCTCGTATCAATAAGCCAGGCCGTTACACATGTGTCCATATCCTAAAAACAACTGAACACTTGCACTGTTCCCTAAGTTGAAGTAAATGTAAACCAATAAAAAAAAAATATGACAATCCGATCAATATCTTCGGAGATATGCGTGGACAAACATACATACACCTATGAAATTTTGTATATGTGTTTAGAAGCCCTAATAGATTAACATATGTGAATATTTTGCAGTTCCAATAATATTTATTACATACATACGTGTCGAATTGATAATCTCCTTTTTTTGAAGTTGTTTGAAATGGGATCAACCCAATCCATTCGACTTCTAATAAGTACTTATTTAATGATGATGTGGATTGATTCCATTCCACTTATACAGGGTGTTGTTTTGGTCGGCGACAAGCGACCCAGGAGCGGTAGTACTAAATATATATTCCCCAAAAATGGACTTAATTCCATTAAATACTGTAAATATGTTGAGAAATACCTTATTCAATTTCAAATAAAATTACCGCAAAGTATGGTTACTAGGCACGTGCACAGACTAGAGCTAGGCACAAGCCGCCATCGCCCTACCCCTTTACTCCCACGTACTCCCGTTGAGTATTATGGCAACATTTCAGCTTATTACATGATTTAAAATTTTTTTTTTTTTTTTTATTATTAAAAAAAATAAAGTATTTTTTTTATATTTTTTTTAGCACCAGTATCATTTGTATTATCGACCCTGAGTCGCTCGTCGCTGACCAAAACAACGACCTGTATAAGATACTTATGATGATTTTTAATGTGGATGGTTTATTTAAAAGAATTGTGTGCACCGTTTTCTAACGCTTTATAAAGTTCATCTATCCGCGTCTACTCTAAAGTTTATTGGTTTCAATTCTGACGCATCATGTTATAACATTTACTCTTGAAACGGCAATTAATCTCTGAAGGGGTGACGTGCACCCCATCCACCCCGGCCCAGATAACCGGGGAATGATTAACTGCAGACAGGAAGACGGATTGACAAATAGTCTTTTAGGTATTTGCTAATGCCTCGTTGCTCCTCATCAATAAACGATCGAAAGGAAGGGCTGCTCTTGTTTCTGTTATTTTCGATCGGTTTACTAATTTATTTTAACTTTCAGTTCAGTATTTGTATGTAACATATCGCTTCAGGAAATTCTGCTGAAATTAAAAGTATCGTAGTTCTGACAAATATTAGTCATGATAATTTCAAACATGTATACACGAAAGAAGTGACTCATATAATGTGATTTTGAAACGTTTTTGTATAAGAGCTCCCAGTAAGTACGTAGGTAAAAATATAAAATGTACTTAAAATTCAGCAAACGTAGAACAGTGACAGCCGACTTTCTGTCGATAAAAATTGCTAAAATGCATAATAGGTACAGTAGTACCCAATTAATATGGCTTACCGATGTACCTGCGCAGAAGATACATTTTCAAAGCGTGGGAAACGCGATTGGTCGACAGCTGCCGCAATGTTAGCGCGCGCCGTGCGGAGGGGCGTGACTTGCGAGTGAGACGGAACTAACAGCTGCAGTGTATTATGACCTTATAGTAGTGATCTAAGGTTGATTATAAGTTTGAAGCATTCTTTCGTTAATCTTCGGAGCCATACTTTCTATTCTGTGCGAACGAAGATTCACGACGCGCCTTATAAGTTGGGTAATACTGTACCACGACTTCGAATTTTCGACAATAACTGTTCTATCTTCGAAATTACCATAGTACAGTCAAATCAGCACACAGTTTAACTACCAAATTATAGTAAATCAACAACGGCCACAAACAATCCGCTTAGAACAAGCAGTTTGGATGACTTCCGCAAGGGCCACACGGGCTGTGCTAAATCTGGTCCAGTAAAGTTGCGCGCGTGTCGTAAAACCGCGATCTGACGCGCCCGCGCACCCCATAAATCATCGATCTTGCGATGCGATGCGATTCACTACGCTCGCCTTGCTGTTATGTTAGTGCTTTATGTGTCGTATCTATGAATTCCTAAATATTGCGTTATTTGAATTAATTATAATTTCGGCAAAGCATGTAAAAGCACAGAATATTCAATAGTACTACGTAAAGTAATTCTACCATATATAAACGTTAAGCACAGATGGAAACGAAAAGTAATGTTGTATCAGAATTTCAAAAACATGTCAAACTATACCCATCTGCACACAAGACTCGTATGAATCAAGCGCTTCACAAATTAGATGCTGAAAACATCTAGAATTCAGCAGCACTCACCGTATTTACGGCCCTTACTTATTGCGCTGTAAAGGGTTTTACTGCTTCGAATAGAGAGTGAATGCACTAGGTTTATTGGGAGCGCTATCACTGTATACCATGATTAACATGTTTCCTGATGTTGCGCTCAATGTTGACTTATGTAAAGCGAGAAATACATCTCCTTGAAAATCCTGTAAATATACGCTGATTCTGCACATAAAATCGAGAGAGAAAATCCATGGCACAAAATGACTGATATTTGTTCTCTTTTATTTTAGGAACCCCAATAAACCGGCTGCCAATAATGGCTAAGTCCGTGTTGGACTTATACGAGCTGTACAACTTGGTGATCGCGCGAGGTGGCCTGGTCGAGGTGATCAACAAGAAGTTGTGGCAGGAGATCATTAAGGGACTCCGGCTGCCGTCGTCCATCACGTCTGCTGCCTTCACACTACGCACACAGTGAGTATACAGACTTTATTTGTACGGTAGTGAGCAGTTGGTATGCTCTGGTAGACTCAATGACGAAGATTCATCAAAAGGATGTGTAGAATTTCCAATTTTACATATATTATCCTACGTATTCGTTGTAAATTATGAATTAGAATCGTTAAGATTGTTAAAATTAAATTAGAATTTTGAAAAACAACGTTACAATTGTTAATATAATTTGTCTAAGGTTAAAATTGAGCGTTACTAATCCTTATTCCGACACTAATTGGACGTAAAATCGAGTTGTTAGAATAGGAGAATAAGAGATTACAAATGTCATAAACGATTCCACGTATCTAAGATCGTTTCACGCGATCGTAAGCCGAAATATAACGAATGCGATTGTATTATGCGTCGTAATCCCTGTAAGTTTTATCTGCTTTTCGAAGGATCTATAAAGAGTTCAATAGGCCGTCTGTGTGGTCCTAAAACAAGTCAGGAGCTGTCGCCGCTCCATATTCGACGCTAGGTTATTGTATCACTCCCTCATTCAAATTCTCACGAGTCGGAGACAAAACGCCAGCCACAATGGTCTGGTACGTGAGCGTCCAACGCGACAATATGACAACATCATAATTAATAACCTCTAACTCATCTCAGCCGATATAATTTCCCATTTATCTTTCTGGTGAGTTCCTTCACCTCGTTGCCTTTTGTCGGCCAACATAAAGGTGTCTTACGTTTTCTAATTCAAACTGTGCACCGTTACGCACGACGCGTCGATTTTGAACGCAACCTCTGCATTATTTCAATCTATGTTGCTTATTATAAATGCAAGTGCTTGCGACAGTATTTAGAGAGTTGTTTTCTTTGTAGTTTCACCTGAATTTTATAAATGATACATACCTTATTCAACATTAAGTTACGGTTACTGATTTTCAAGAGAATGCGGTCGTGCTTTGGAGAATGATGCTATCACAATCTGAGGAATCTAGTCACCAGCCAAAACTCTGTAACAATATTATTTGCCGTTGTAAAAATTACAGATTCACCTAACTTGAGTTTAGCACTTTCTATGTATGTACTTATAAGAGAAGCTGTCAAGTAGCTTATAATGAGAGTGACTTATGAATTTAACGTTATTATAAATGTGCTAGAAATTCTCAATCCACGTAACGATTGGAGACATCGTCGCCGTACGTTCATAAAATTAGACGAGCGGTAATGACGAATGTCGTATATTTAGCTTTCTCATTTGACAGTTTATGAAAAGGTAGCCCTCGTTTTTATGAAGCGACGGCGGCCCGTTCAAAGTTTCTTATTGTCCTACGTATTAAATATGTGAACGCTTAATATGAGTTATGGTAACGAACAGTTGACAATATGCCTCGTATAAAATTGACTCGTCATAAGAATAAGGATTAAGAATGTAATGGGATGTCATTATACGTTTGAAGTATAGGCTTTTGATAATAATTGAGCTTGAAATATGATTTATAGAGGTGTCGTGTCTCGTCAGATACGTTACCTCAGATATTAGATCACTTCGTTTATTTAAAGCGGATTGAATGGTGACATACTACATAAATTAGGTAATCTTTTGATTTATATTGAGTAGTTGATAGATATGAGTGTCATTCTTAATACCGAACAGTTGTAAACTCTTTGATATACAAAGCCGCTTCAAATTTTTGAAGCCGACCATTGAAGCAACTAAAAAGAACGTGATTTTTTTCCAATAATTTCGGTTTTATTTAACTGATAGTTTAAACAATTGCAGAAATGGTTCTGTTACCGGGGCTTAAAATATTACTGAAATAAAGTAATGTTTTAAGCCCCAGTAAGAAAATATTATCGGATCTTGATACTATTTGCATAATTTGGCCATCATAACTATTGACTAACCTAAGTGCTCCACTCTAGCGGGCTATCGACGCATAATAACATATCTCTAGTTCATGATACATAAATTCATATTTGTCCTTCACAGATACATGAAGTACCTATACGACTACGAGTGTGAAAAGAAGAACTTGTCTACTCGGAGTGAGTTGGACGCCGCCATCGAAGGCAACAAGCGGGAAGGAAGGCGAGCCTCCGGACAGTATGATGCGCAAGCGGCCCTCGCTATGGTAAGTTCATTGGGAGCTTTCGATGTATTTTGCTTTGCATATAGGTGTATAAGTACGGTATGGATTATGATGCAGCATTACTTACGTAAGGCAGTAGGTATTCCAAACGATTCCTAGTCAAAATTAAAATACATAGATATAGATACAAAGGAAATGTTTGACTACACATAAAAAAAATGTACTGCAATCTTCTTGAATAATCTTCCGTACAACACCGAACAGCTTTCCATAGAGCATAGTTATTGCTGCTTCAATATTAATACAATTTTGTTGTACATACCTGGTCTGAATAAGGCCACATTAAACCACAGTCGTACTACAATTTACAGCCGCCGCTGAACCGAGGAGTACCGGCTTCGTTGGCGCAGTTGTCACAGCACATGCAGCCACTGTCGCTATCCCTCGGCGGAGGAGTGGGTGGCGTGCCTCGCCTGCCGCCGCTACCTCCTCACGCACCTCATATCTCGCCTCACGATCTGGAGTACCGCGTCCGGGAGTACATGAAGATGATCCAGCAGCAGCGGGAGTTGATGAGGAATGGTTAGTGTCTGTTTTCAAGATATCAATGGGAATTTTGAATGAGTTTGTAGCACCCCGACTTGATAATCTCGAGTTGATTAAACGTTAACAAGATGTGGACACAGGCAGTCATCACATCATCATTGGCTTAATTATTATGTCTCCACATCAGGGACAAGAACCTACACTTAATATCTAGGATGTTTAATGCTATAGTTCATCACGAGAGCCCAGTGCGTATTGGTGGACTTTAATTGCATTTGAATTAACTTTTCGATCATTAATCTTAGTTACTCATTTCTTGGTACTTTTACACCTTGGTATTTCGATAGCAGCAGGGTTATATCTCTGATCGTCCTAGAATTTCCGACGCACTTTACTTCAACATACGTGATTGGTATATTTGTTGTACCAACAGGATCAGAATCTCCTCCGAACTCGAATGGCCCAGCTCCGATGATGTCGCCGCGCGACGCGGCCGCGCTCAGCGCCATCGACGTGTCGCGCCTCACGCTCTGGTCGCTCTACAACAACAACAACAACAGCCCGCAGCCAGACCTTGAGCCGCAACGGTAGTACGATACAACAATTTATTATCTATTTTATTAATAAGGTTGCATGGTTTACTTTTAAGAAATTGATGTGTCTAGTTAACAACGGAGGAACTGTCTGATCTGGTATTTATAAATTGTTCTGTGCATTCCAAGCATGAGCTACACTTCGTGCGCAGCCAACAGACAATGCGCTCGTTATTAAAGTATTAATATTAAAATGCATAAATGGTCTTGCACCAAATATCAATGAAGTAGAAGTCCTGTTGGATACTCACAAGCTCGACATACTCCTCATATCAGAGACACACTTTACTGATAGGAGCCTTGTAAACATAAACAATTATACATTGTACAATACTGAACACCCAGATGGAACAGCACACGGAGGAACAGCTGTCATAATCAGGTCATCCATCAAACATCACGCTCTAGCTCAGTATCGGACGGAACACATCCAAGCGACAACTATCGCAGTAGAAGGAAAAACGGGCAACTTCAACGTCTCTGCAGTCTACTGCCCACCGAAACACAAAATCAAAGAAGTACAACTGACACACTACTTCAGCTCTCTTGGCGCTAGATTTATTTCTGGAGGAGACTGGAATGCCAAACATCCCCACTGGGGTTCACGACTAGCTACCACACGAGGAAGACAACTCAAACTCTCAATCGAAAATAACAGTCTCACAACATTATCCACGTCTGAGCCAACACACTGGCCGACTGATAAAAATAAACTACCTGACGTAATAGACTTCTTCATCTGCAAAGGAATGTCACAATATTTCACCTCAACCAGCTCATGTCTAGACGGATCCTCAAACCACACACCTGTACTGCTAACAATCAGCACAATTCTATTAGAATACAAACCTATCCCTAAACTATACAACAAGGATACGGACTGGGAATCGTTCGGTGACATTATTAACAAAAGAGTTAATCTGCAAATACCACTGAAAACCACAGAAGACATTGAGACAGCGGCAACTCAGTTTACAAACCTAATCCAAGTCGCTTGCTGGTCGACCACTCCTGATAAACCAGCCAACAACCCTAGACACTCTATTCCATGGGAATTAAGAAAAAAAAATTCTAGAAAAAAGAAGACTGCGCAGAGTGTGGCACTGCAGTAGACACGACGAAGATAAGAAGTCCTATAATAAGGCTATGGCAGAATTAAAAGAAATTATAAGGAATGCCAAAAATGAAACTCTGGCACAGCGGCTGGAATCTCTAACAGCAACCAAGTCAACACACTATTCCTTGTGGAAGGCTACTACTGACTTAAACCAACCCAAAAAGACCAGACCACCCATCAAACTTGAAAGCGGTAATTGGGCTAGAACGCCTCAGCAAAGGATAGATGCTTTTGCGATCCACTTATCGAACGTATTCCAACCCAATGAAGGCACACATAGTGAAGACTCCGTCATAGATGATGCTCTGAACCAAGACTTTCAATTAGACGTTCCCATAACACACATAACTCCAAGAGAGGTATCTACAACTCTATCTCGATTTGATAACAAGAAGACTCCGGGGTTTGATCAAATAACCAAGGAAGTCCTCCTTCGACTACCAAAAAAAGGAATAGTCTTCCTAACAACACTATTTAATGCTATCATTAGAGTGGGTCATTATCCAAGTATATGGAAGATATCTCAAATCATCATGATTTACAAAGAAGGAAAACCTATAAACAACACTGACTCATATAGACCGATCAGTCTCCTACCTGTAATATCCAAGCTTTTTGAGAAAATCCTATTGTCGCGCATGGTCAAAATCTTACACGAAAGATCCATAATCCCAGACCACCAATTCGGATTCAGACAGGAGCATGGCACTATTGAACAGGTACACAGAGTCGTTGACCAAATAAGAAAGACACTGGAACACAGAGAATACTGCTCGGCAGCCTTCCTGGACATACAGCAGGCTTTTGATAAAGTATGGCACAAGGGATTGCTCTGTAAGATCAAAACACTATTACCCCACCCCTTTTTTGGACTGCTTAATTCCTACACCTCAGAAAGAATATTCCAAGTCAAAGACGGTGAATATACAACCAAGTTCTACGATATTGGGGCTGGAGTACCCCAAGGATCGGTGCTAGGCCCAGTCCTGTACACTATCTACACATGTGACCTGCCAGAAACACCCGAGGTAGTAACCGCTACATTTGCCGATGACACTGCTATCCTGGCAAGTAGTAAAGATCGCAACCAAGCCTCACAAAACCTTCAAAATGGGCTGGACAAAATTGAAGATTGGCTCAAAAAATGGCGAATTAAAGCTAGTACTTCCAAATCAACCCATATTACATTTGCCCTCCGTCCTGGAGACTGCCCACCTGTACGCCTAGGAAATACCACCCTGCCACACAACGAGTCGGTGAAATACCTAGGCATGCACTTGGATCGAAGGCTTACTTGGAAGAAGCACTTACAAAAGAAACGCGAGCAACTGAACCAAAGATATCGGGGGTTACACTGGTTGCTTGGAAGAAATTCAGTGCTGAGCACAGACAACAAACTCCTAATCTACAAGGTTGTTCTAAAGCCGATATGGACTTACGGCATTCAGCTCTGGGGATCGGCCTGCAACTCCAATATTGCAATTATACAAAGAGCACAAAATGGCATCTTACGTAACCTATCCAACGCCCCTTGGTTCCTAAGAAACTGCGAATTGCACCAAGAACTTAAATTTAACACAGTTAGCGATGAGATAAAACAATACGCTACTAGCTATAAGCAAAGACTTGCTACCCATCCAAATCCCCTAGCAGCGGAGTTACTGTTGATAAACCATCCAAAGAGACTTAAACGTAACCACATAGTCGAACTGGACTTAAATTGAAGGGAAGAAAGGTCGATGGACCGGTCTTCTCACAGCATACAGACGCCCAACACATCTGCTCAAAGTTCGGGGACTGATTGCAGATTAAAGTAGAACAAAAAAAAAAAAAAAAAAAAAGTGGAGCTCGTGAGACCGAAGATGTTCTACCTCGTAGCTACCCAGGCATATAGCAGCATATCTGCAGTTGT